>CAUYUJ010004458.1:42500-69680 GCA_963575745.1 Prorocentrum cordatum
TCGCGCCCGGGCCGCCCGCCGCGCCCACGGCACGCGCGGCGCCGAGCACCCCGCCCTTCGCCGTCGCCGCGCCACTCCCGGCGACCCCGCCGGCATCGACGCCGCGCATCTCCCCGGACGGCGAAGCCGGAGTCTTCCGCCGCACGCGCCTGGCCGTGGCCGGCGAGCTGAGGACACCATCGCCCCCTTCGCGCTCCGGCGTAAGCGGGGCACCCGCCCGGACCGGCACCGGCGCCCGCACGCTCGACCCCGCCTCGCTCTCCGCCGCGACCTCTGCAGGCTGCCGCCCCGCAGCGCGGCAACGCGCGCCGAGACCCGAGGCGCTCGCGCCGCCGGCGCCACCGCCACCGACGCCAGTCACCTCACTCCCGCCAGCTCCCACACCCCCGATGCCTGCCCCGCCCCCCCCTCCACCGCTCTGCTCATCTGGCGCCCCGCCAACCCCTGGTGCCCCCGCGTCGGCGCTCTGCCCCTGACTGCGCCCCATGCGACAGTACACCGCCATGTACGCCTCCTTCGGCTTCACGTGCGCCGGCTCGCCTCGCATCCTGCGCGGCGGCTTGTCGTCGTCAAACAAAACGTAGCCCCCGTCAGGGACGCGGCACAACGTCGTATAGTGACCGGTATGCACTGTTTGCCCATTGTGGTACACAACGCCAACCAGCTGCATCTGGGGAAGCCCATGCAGCCT
Organism: Prorocentrum cordatum; assembly: GCA_963575745.1. Classification (NCBI taxonomy): domain Eukaryota; class Dinophyceae; order Prorocentrales; family Prorocentraceae; genus Prorocentrum; species Prorocentrum cordatum. The sequence continues at coordinate 43,192 of CAUYUJ010004458.1, forward strand.
CAGTTGCTCTTCGACCCACACGGGCTGCCGCGCCTCATGGCCCCTCCTCAATTGAACCACCAAAACGCGCGGCACGCCCGTGAGTCGCGTCTGCTGGTCGTGCCAAACCCGGTCGGCATCCGCGCGGCAACACGCTGGGCAGCTCTTCTCAACTTGTTCAGGCGCGCAAAAGTCGGAGTACATTTCCGACAACATCATCGGCCCGCCGGGCCGCGCGTGGACCCGCAGCTTCAGAACATCCTCCGCCTCGTACGAGACGGACAAGTGCCCGCACTGACGGCATTTCTGCCGCTTCTCCATCACAAACCCGAACATCCGATCCACGTGCGTCACGCGCATGTTCGTCGCACGAATGCTCTCGGGGTCCCACGACGCAAAGCGTCCGGCCAACTCCTCTCCGCGGCGCGCAGCCGACATCAGCTTACCCCAATACGCAAACACATCATGCTGCTGCCACTCGTTGTCGAACTCACTGGGCTGCCCGAGGAAAACGTCCTCGCTATCAACATTCGTTCGCCGCCGCACGCTCACGGGTCCGCCCTGCCAGCGTCGCGACACCAACTGATTGTGCGTGTCCCACATCCCGCAGACGCAGCAACGCCCACTGGCCCTCTCCTCGCAATCGCCCTCCGCGTGCCATCGAAGCCACTCCCAGACGGCAGGCGTCCGCAGCATCAGCTGCGTCACGCTGACCACGTAGCAAGAATGCCCAGGCCGCGGCATCCCACGGACGGGCACGCTACTCACGCTGTCCCACGAAGCCGCGCGAATACCATCCACGCGAGGCACGTCCATCTCTCCAGGGCTCGGCGGAGGCTGAGCCGGGCGCTCCGACGCGAACAAACTCTGCGGCCCGAACGCCGCGGACACCAGCTCTTCCCGACGGCGCTGTCTTCGGGCTGCCTCGCGTTGCTGCGTTCGCAAGTACGCCTCCCGGTTTCGGTCCTGCGCCTGCTGCCTCGCCAAGGCCGCAGCCTCCCGCCCCTGCTGCAACCGATTCTGGACCTCGGCACCCTCCAGCCGGTGCGACCGATCGCGCGTCGCCTGGAGCGCGAGCCGGCAGCGTTGCGCCAGGGCCCTCATCTTATGCTCGCGAGAACCGAAGCACGCGTGGGCACGCACATACCCGAACAGCCCAAAGTGGTCTGACACATGGAATTCGCAGCCCTCGAAGAACACTTTCCCCTTCCCTACCAAATGCACCTCCGCCCAAAGCTCCGCCCCGAACATGACCCGGTCCCGTCTCTGTCCGACAGCCCCCCTCTCGCCGAGACCCGAGTAAAACTTGTTCCCGGGGCAGCCCCAAGAACGACCCTCGTACCAGGTGTCCTTCAAACGCAGCTGCTCCACAGCGGCCTGCACCTGGGAGTCCGTGCTGTTCATGTCGCCCACAATGAGCAGCCGGTCGCAACCTTCCGCGCAAGTCCTCGTAATCTTCCGAAGTATCGCGTGACGCCGCTCCCATGCCGCACCCGCGGGCAAGTGGACCGCGGCCACGTTCACCCACCCCGCGCCGCCCGCGCCCCCGCCTACGGGAACTTCGACCCGGCACAGCACGCACGGGTCCTCCCCTGACAAAGCCTTGCCTTCCGCGCGCAGACCGCGCCTCACGTACAGGTGCACGTACCCCCTGGACTCGTGCGCATGGGCCACGCCAACCAATTGGAATTCCGCCTCCAGCTCCTTGTACGCCTCCTCGCCCTCGCATTCCTGCAGAGCAACGACATCAACCCCGCGCGCCTGCCTCCAACGGAGCACTTCGCCCAGGACCGCCGCGCGCTGGTCGCGGTCGCTCCAGGAGGGCGGCGCCACGGCCGAGCGATGCCCACCAGCGATATTCCACGTGGCAAACGACAACGTCGACGCGCCCTCCAGGCCCTCCTCTTCGCCAGCCTCACCCGCCGCTTCCCCTGGCACAGCCGCCCTCGGCAAGCTCGCGCCCGTCGCGCTGGGCGCCGAAGCACCCGCGCGAGGCACGACGCCGAACGCGCCCAGAACGTCGCGGCATTCCTGCTCCGAAAGCAACAACTCCATGACATCCCGCGCCCCCCGCGCGCCGACGCCCGCCCGGAACGACGCGAACGCGCCCCGCAGCACGCGACACACGTCAGGCACGAAGGACTCCGCCGACGCATCCAGCACGCCCGCATTCGCCAGGCGCCCGACACGGCCCAGCAGAAGCCCGAGCGCGCAGGCGATCCTCTGCGAAGGAACACGAACGCGCGGCGCGTCCCCGAACTCCACCGCCGGCGGGCGCCGCCCAGCACTGGCACCGAGCGGTCGCAGCAGTGCGTCGATATTCCGGGCGATTCGCCCTGCCACGTCCTCCCTGCGGGCCCGATCGTGCACGCGCACTGCGAGAGACTCGGCTCGCCCGAGCGCCTCCCCCGGCCGACCAGACGTAACACTCACAAACATCCAATCCTGCGCGACACCAGATCCGCTCAGTGGGTCCACGGCGACGACCATTAGCAACTCCTGCTTGTCACTCACGGAGTTCGCATCCCACACGCTCGTCCAATTGTGCGCAATCCGGGCAAAATGCTCCGGGGTCTCCTCCGCACCAACGTGCCGGCCTACCTTTGCCGAAGCCACAGTCGTCGGCAGCCCCAACCCCGCGCACAACTGCCTCGCCACCTTCAAGAAGAACTCCAGCGCCTGGCCCTCCAGCCTGCCCTCTGCCAGCGCGCTCTCCGCTCGCACGTTCACGACCCACTTGTCCATGCGCAGCGCGCAGCCACCACGGACGTCCCCGAACGCGTCCTTCATCCTCTTCGCCGCCTTATCCAAACTCTTATGCAGGCGCGGGGGCACCAGCGCGCCCATGGCCTCCTTCACGGCGCTCATATGCAGCGGGCCCATGCTCGGAGCCACGGAATCGAACACTCGCTCATCCCACGCCCCAGACGCCTCCCACCGCTCCACAATCAAGTCGACCACGCCGCGCAGGAACCCCTCCCTGTCACCCGAACCCGAAGACTCATGCGTCAGGCGCCCGGCAGCAGCCGTCAGACGTTCGCGCAAATCCTCCCGGGACGCACAAGCAGCGAGGGCACCGACATCAACAAGCAGATCCCGCGCGGCGCCCTTCTCCTCCCGCGTCGCGAAGCGCACCCGCCTCCGGTCCAGAAGCCTTTCGGCCACGGCACGGAGGCGCCGCGCCGCGACGTCGTCCTCTCCAGCCTCGGCAGCAACGGCGCTGTCGAGCTCGGACGCGAAAGGCGGCCCCTCCTCACCCCACAGCCATGTGTCCTCATCCACCACTCTGCCCGCCCCTCTCAACCTCTCCGCCTGAGCCGCGGCAACGGTCTTCAAACGACCCAGCAATGTCTCCGCCGCGCGTTTCTCCTCCTCAGTCCAGCAGTCCGCCTCGCAGTACCCGTATTTCCGCAACGTGCGGGAAGCGCGAGCCTCCAGTCGCAACTCGAAGCGTCGCCGCTCCCGGAACGCCGTCGTATGCCTGGCCCTCATGAAGTCCGCATACTCCGGCAGGTCCTCCTCGAACACCAAGTCCCAGGGATGCTTCACACGCGTCGTGGCGACGAAACCGATCCCTGCAACGGCCGCGGTCTTCGCTGACAGGTGCACGCGGACTTTCGCCAACGTCATCCCCTGCGCCTTCCAGTGCGTCAACGCCCATGCCAGCTGCAACGGGTAGTTCTCGCGCCACACGCCCTCCTCCATGGTGGAAGACACTCTCTGCCTCCAAATGGGCACCCAGTTCCGCCGCTCCTCGTCTCCCGGGAAAAACGACCGCGGCCGACCCTGCCCGTCTGTCCCTAGATCGATATCATCGAACTCGACGAACACGCAAAGGGGCGCCTGCAAATCCGGCCGAGCGCCATTGTGCGGGTCGGCGCCCTCGGGCCACATGTAGCCGCGCAGCGTACCCATCGCCCCGTTCATGAGCCCCGCCTCAACCCAGAGGTTCTGAGTCAACAGCACGCGGGCCCCTTCGCAGACGTACAGCTCGTTCTCGAGTCCGCGGAAGTCCTCGGACGCCATCTGGTCTGGCCTAGACTTCTGCTTTTTCTCCTTTTTGTCGTGGTAGGCACGCAACGCCGCGATGGGCTTACCACTCGCAGCGGCTACCTGGTACAACCTCTCCATGTTCACTCTATCGGCGCCACATGCACCCGAGGCCCGATCCTTCCTGCCGTCCATCAGCAGCGGGGCCGTCTCGAAGGCCGCCAGCTCCTCCCTCCCCTCCTTGGTCATTTGCAGCACCGACCTGTTCCGGCGCTTCAACCACGCATGATCCCGCTGCTCCCAAGTGCACTGCGCCATGCCTTTCGTGACCTCCAAAAAGCGATCAGCATCCTGCCTGTACTCCGCCTGCCGCTCCTTCGACAGCCCCTCTTTCTCACCGCGCCACCGGTGCACGCGCCGGAGCACGGCCACGTCCTGGAACGTATCGCGCACGAAACTCCCATTATTCACTAACCTGTCCGTGCTCCAGGCGTCGTCGGGGGTCCGCTCCGCCCCCCTGGGCTTGTTCTTCGCAGACCCCCCATACGCGCCCATCCGGTACAGGGGGTCATCGCCGATTGGCGGCGCCTGCTGCGGATCCCCGGCGAGCACGGCATCCTTCCCGCCGAGATACACTGGCCTCGCACCCTGCGCCGCACGCTTCGCCGCAACACCAAGAGTATCCTGCACCTTGAACTCGATCTTGCCCAGCATCTGCCGCCCGATCATGCTCATCTCATCCAACACAAACAACCTCGCCTGACGCAGTCGAGTCTGCGTCTTTTGAAACCGGTCCCCGTCCTTGCGTACCCAAGGGCCGCAATATCCCACCGGCACACCGAACGCCCTGTGCAGGGTGGTCGCGCCATATTTCAACTGGAACGAGGCGCACCCGGTGGGAGCGGCGAGCAAGCAGCAATTCCGCTCCTCCTCATCAATCTCTTCAGGCCCTCGTCGGATTTCGCGCACGCCGCGGCGATCTTGATCCAGCCTCGTCCTCGGGGCAAACTGCCGCACCCGCTTTCGCCTCGCGGCTACGAAACTGCGCACGGTGCGCGATTTCCCCGTGCCGGCCACGCCCGTGACCATCAATCTCAACGGGTCGGCCTCCGAATGGCGGTCGTCCATGACGATGTCGTGGGCGAACTTCTGCCAGGGGTCGAGATCGGCGCGCTCGACGACCTCGGCCCCGTCGCCTACCTTGGCCTTTCCGTACCACTCATCCCGGAGCTTCTCCAGACGCCCTCTCTCGCTCGTCGACACATTGCACGCCTCGTTCAACCAATTGAAGTCCTTGGGGTTCACCCGGACCCTGCCGCGCACCTCATCGCCCGCAACATCCCCGACGCGCACGTCCGCCGCCTGCACAGCAGGGCCTGCCGCGCTGACGCGCTCATCGGCTGGGCGGCGCTCCCACTCGGACGCCTCCCCCGCGGCCGCAGCAGACTCAGCGCCCTCCCCCGGCCGCGCCTCGCGTAAGACAGCATCCCGAGCCTCCTCGTTCGGGTCCTCGTCCCCGCGCAGCACGAGTCTGTCCACCAAGTCCTCCACTTCCTCCCCCGACTCCGCCTTCTCGCTGTCTCTGTCATCGTCGCCGCGCCCAGAGCCATCATCGGACGCCTGCCCCCCGGCGCCGCCCGCCGCCTCCTCTGCCCCCGCGCCCCGCCCCTGCTGGCCCGCCTCATGCCGCCTCACCATTTCGCGTCGCGTCCGGCGCAGCAGCTCCCGGTTGCTAGCGACCCCGTCTTCCAGGATGGCGCCGAGCACTTCCTTGTAGAACGGGTTCGCGCGCTCGTACTGCTCCACGACCCACGCCGGAACCCACTGGCGGAGCATGGGGTCAGTGAGCATCTCCATCATCATATGCCCCCAATACTGATCGCTCTGCCCCCCCCAGGCCCTTCCCCCCGACTTGAGCCAGAGATCTTGCACGCCCAGGAACCGCTCGCTTCCAGCATCCTGGCCAGCACCGCCCGCCAAAGGCTGAACGAACTCCGTGGCCCCAATGCAAGCCGCCGGCACCGGCCGGACGTCCCTCAGCATCTCCTGTTCGATCATGGCCTTGCGGTCCGCGGTCGCCATGTGCCGCCAGTGCGCGATGACGTTCGCCCGCGCGTACGCCTCGTGGCAGGCGTGCTGCACGTTCGCGCACTCCGCGCTATAGCCAGGGGTCACCTGCAGACACACCGCAGGGTTCCCGCGCCTCAGCTTCCCGCGGTACACAGCGTACTTCCAATAGAATTCGAACAACGACACATCGCGCACCTCTTCCACCGAGATGGACTCGTCCCCCCTGGCACGCTGCCGACGCACAAACTCCAGGCGCTTGTCGAACTTGTCCACTTTGCTATCCCAGTGCACAGGCTCGTCATCTGCCTTGTCCCGCAGCGCAGACGCAGGCTTCAGCGCGCGGGCCCCCGTCGTGTTGAGGGTCACGACGGGCAGCATGGACAAAACCATGGGCAGGCGCAACCCCAGCAGCGCCACCTCGTAACAGTGGTAGTCCCGCTCCCCGAGCATCCGAGCAAAGAACTTCTGAATGGAGCGCCGAAGGAAATCAGTCCCTTCGCCCTCTGGGACGTAAGCGCAGACCTCGTTGACGGCGTCGTCGAGCACCTCCTTGATCTTCCGCGAGCCCTTGGGCGCCTTCGTCGCGTACTTCGTGACGTACTCCACGACCGCCCACAAGTTCAGAACGGGACGCCAGTCAATGTTCCCCATGTTGGCCAACAGCACGTGCTCCTCGTAACTATTGCAGAGCCTGTCGTTCCTCGGAAACACCGCCTGCCAGTGGCCCTCCCGGCGGCCCTTCTCCATGCGGAACGGCCGGGGCCCGACGCGGCCCCACCTGTCGCGCGGGAAATCATATCGGCAGAACACGCACCCCTCCTTTCCGCGAGCACACGCGTGAACCCCGAGCCGCGGCGGCCCCATGCCATGCTTCGTGTGCCGCGCCACCCTGTTCACCAGCGCAGCCACCAGTCGCCGAACGGGTTGCACGTCCAACTTCCCCGACGCCTCGGACGCAAAGGCCTCGTCCAGAACCTTCCGCAAGTTCAAGCACTCCGGCGCAGAAGCGGGCACGCTACGCACCGCCCGGCCCTCCGACGTCTCGCGCACAGCCTCGCCCTCCATCTCCACGTCCAGGTCGAAGGCGCCAACCTCGTCGTCCCACGTGTACCTGCACGCGCCCGCGTCGTCGTAGCACGGGTTCCACTCCGAGACAACGTGCCCGAAGAACTCATAGAACCGCTTCTCCAAAACGCTCTGCAGCGCGACGTCCTCATGCTCCGGCTTCAGCACGCCGAAGTCGAGACCAGCACCCCCTAGTCGCTGCCCGCGGGCCCCGTGGGGGACCCCAGCAGGTCTCGACCCCCGAGCAGCACCGCGGCCCTCAACGCCATCACCATCCTGAACGTCCTCCACGGGATCACCCCCCGCCTCGTCCTCCGGCGCTGGATCCTCTGGCCCGACGCGCTCGAAAGCAACGTCGGCCTCCGCCCCCTGGCCGCGGACGCCCTCCTCCCCTTGCACGAGCACCAGCCACCCTCGATCCACCAGGGCGTCGAGGAGCGCAGAAGCCCTGCCCACGAACTCATCCTCGTCGTCGCCTGCGCCATCTTCACTACATGATCCCGAAGCCGCAGAGCCCTCACCCGCAGGAGCCCGCGGCGCACGCTGGCCAGGCCGGCCGGCAACGGCGCGCAGGACCTGCTCCAGGGCAGCGAGGGCAGCACCACGACGCCTCCGCTCCTGCAGGGGCCAGGCCAGCGGTCCTGCCTCAAGCGAGGGCAGGCACGCCGCCACGTCGCTCGCCACGCTCGGCGGAAGCATGTCCCCCTCCCCGTCCACGTCCGCGCGAACCCGCGCAACCGCCGGCCCAGGCAGCCCCACGCTGAACCCGTGGTAATGCAGATTGCCACCCGCGCCACACTCGGCCCTGGCCATGGCCATGTACTTGAACTGCTCCGAGTGGGGCAGTACGGCGGGCATCACCATCCGCATGTTCAGCTCCACCCGCAAGGCCATCATGTAGGCCACCAGGTCCGGGTTGTCCCGCGCGAAACGGAAGCGCTCCTCTCGCCCGTCACCAACCCAATCCCCCAGAGCACGGTCTCCCGCCGCCCGCGCCCCTGGACCTCCCCCCATGCGCTGAATGTCATACGCGGCGTTGTAAAACGGATTCTGCGTCCACCAAATGGACGGGTGACGGCCGAGCCCGACGACATCCGGCACAAGCGCACGCCCGCGCTGAGTCCGCCCCTTCCCCGCCGGCAGGTCCAGCTCGCGGAGGAACCGCCTGCCGACCGGCTCGGCGCCGTCCGCCTGAGTGCCCTCGACCCAGGGCGGGTGCCAGGACAGGTGCTTCACGGTGCTCTGCAACTTCTTCGACTCATACGACCAGTGCATGGTGGTCGAGGGCACATCGCGGCCCACGTTCGCGAGCTGGCCCACCAGGATCCGCACGCGGTCCTCGCTCTCCAGGATTTGCCTGAGCCCGCCCTTCGTCATCACACTTGGGCCCTGGACGCCGAGGCCCGCGCGCCTGTACATGGTCCGATACACCCCAAAACCCTTGCCCCGCGCCTCGTTCAGGAGCAGCACGTTCACCATGGCCCACATCACGCGCTGGCCACGCGGGCCGCCGACGAACTGCCCGGTGCGGTAGCGCATCAGGTGCTGCACCCAGTCCTGCACGGACACCCGCCGGGGACGGTCGTCGAAGAGGTCGCCGATGCCCATGGGAAACTCCAACGGGAACGCCCTCGCGAAACGCCCGATGGCGCGCGCCGGGACCGGGTCCTCGCTCTGTCCGGGCCAGCCGTAAATCAAGCGCTCACCCGTCCGCGCGACTGCCTCGTCCTCGTCAAACTCCGGCAAGTTCTCCTCGACGCACCCCGTGTCCCTATCGCGCGCAGCTGCCACGAACGTTCCCGCCATGGCCAGCTCGAGCATCACCTCGTCCAAAACCGACTCGCGAGAGACGCCGCCCTCCGCACCGGCAAACCGGCCCTGCACACGGGGTCGCATCCAATCGACGAGGAACTCGACGCGCACGCAGTCCACGGCCACGCGGTCCCTCTGCACGGACTTCACGGCGTTATCCTCCCGCGCCGCAGCCAGCAGGCGGCCGAACAGGTCCTCCGTCGTCTCGTCGTCACCAAACTTCAACCCCTCCAACTGGCCCTCCGCCTCCGGCTGCAACCCCGTCCACCATCGCTGCACTGCCCCACCATACTCAAACTGCGCCTTGTCGAGCCACGCACTGAACACGTCGTGATCAACGGCCATGGCTTCATCTTCCACGCCGACGTCGAACTCCCCGTCAGCCGCCGCATCGGCATCACCCTCGGCCGCGGCCTCCGCGCCGCCCTCGTCGCCTCCCCGCGCATCGTCGCCCTCGCGGCCAGCAGGCTCGCGCCCGGCGTCGTCGCGGGGCCCGACGAAGTGCACGTCGAAGCCCGCGGCAATGAACTGGCGCGGCGTGACGACGTCGACGCCACAGGGGACGCAATCCCGAGCAATGGCCTCCGCTTCCGTCACGGGCCCAAGCTCCTCCGGCTCCCTGGCCTCGCCCCCCGACGGCAGGACGCCGTCTTCGCTCTCTCTCGGCGCGTAGGACGCGAGGATCTCGTCGTCCGGGAGCACGTCAAACAGGCGCGGGTCGTAGTACTTGTGCATGGGCTCGTCCGCAGTACCCCCCAGGCGCCAGGGCCCATACGTGCCCGCAAACGCACACAACGCCCGGAGCACGTGCCCACAGTAGCGCCAGCGCACGTGCAGGCCCTCCACGACCTCCTTCCCGAACCCTACATTCCGCCGCAACATCAAGCTGAAGGGCACTTTCCGGGGGTGCCAGGGCAGCACCACCCGCGGCTCCACGTTCTCCTGGAGCTCCCTCCCCCTGCCTCCATGATCGTACTCGATGATCACGTCCCCGCTGAGCAGCACCTCCACGACGCGCCCTGGGAAGACCAGGCGCCCGTGCAGGTCCACGCCGAAGCGCTGCCGCTCCTCGTCCGTGCAGCCCGCGGCCATGCGCTCGGGACGGCGCGGGTCGTCGGGGCGCTCGCCGGGCCCGCGCGCCGAGTTCACGCGGTCCCCCACGCGGAACCCTTTCATGAGCTCGTGGCGCCGCGAGAACCCTGCCACATCCTGGGGGAACGAGATGATGTTCTTGCGGAACTTGCGCAGCCCCGTGCGGGACACCGTGGCCAGGTGCACCTGCATGTGGTCCAGGGCAATGAGCAGGCTCTCCGTGAGCGTGGCCTGGTCGAAAAGCTCGCGCAGGTCATCGGACGGGAAGCGGAAGCACGGGTCCATGTGGTTCTGCGCGGTGCGGAGCCCCACCACCTGATACAGGTCGTCCTCCGTGGCCGCGGCCGCGGCCTGCTTGTCCAGGTCCTGCCTGCACCGCATACACACGCCCCTGCACTCCAGAGCGAAGCCGTCCGGCGGGTCGCGCGGCGGCACCTCGTCCCACTCGGCCACCTCCGTGCTGCACGCGGCCAGCCCGTCCCCGCCGCGCCGCAGCAGCAGCATCTCCTCCGCGAGCTGCTCCGGCGGCTCGAAAGCCGGGTGGAACGCCGGGAACCGCTCCTGGCACTCGTGGCACGTGAACTTCACCATCCGCGTCAGGATCGCCTGCGCCGCCTGCACCGCCCGCACGGACGCGTCGCGCAGCTGCACGTCGTACTTCGCCACGCGCAGCGGCACTGTCTTCAGCGCCAGCAGCATGCACTTCTGGTGCACATCTCCCGCAGCCAGGCGCGCTCGGTGGTCAAGCAGAACCTCCCTTGCGAACGAGCCCGCACGATTGCGAACGCGCCCCTTCGGTTTGAACTCCCACTCCTGCGTCTCGGGCATGGCCCCGAACACGAACACCTCCCGAGCGGCAGGCCCCTCCTTCGCGGGGACCCCCCCTGGAGCCCATCTCGTCCGAATCTCCACCCGCAGAGCATCGCCGTAGCGGCCGCGCTTCTTCGCTCGGCGCCCTCTCCCCCGACCTCCGCGACCCGCCCCCCTGGCGCCCTGGGCAGCGGCCTGCCGCAGCGCGTCGAGGCCCTCTATTGCAGTGCGCTCGCCCGCGCCGCCCTCGGCCAGCAGCCCCGCCACTCCCGCGTCCTCCTGGAGCTGGCCCACCCAGACGCGGCCCGGGTCCTCGCCCTCCTCCGCCCTGCGCTCGCGCGGGCCCTGGCCCCGCCACCACGCGCCCGCCATATCCGCGGGCCCCCGCCACCCTGCAGGCCGCTCCACGGGCAAGACGACCACGTCGTCGCCCGGGACCACGTTCGCCGCGAAGCCCACCGCAACGCGAGACTCGCGCTGCCACAGAGCCTGGAAGTCGTCCGCATCTCCCCCACCCGGCTCATCGCAGCACCGCACCGCGCGCCACTGCGTCGCGCCACCCTCCCCCACGACTGGCGTCTGCAGCATGCTACACTCGAAGCGCACCCGAGGCCACTGGGAGCGCCAACGGAAGTCTTCCTCCACGGACACCTCCTCCCACCCCGTGCGCGCCTCGCCGGGGTCGCGACCCTGCGCGCGACCCTCCAGCTGCAGCAACGCGCGCCCGAAGCGGCCCGGTTGCCCCGGCTCCATCAGCGCACCCCACAGCGCGTCCCCGTCGGACCCCTGGAAGCGCACGGCTGCCCGATCGCACCCTCGCCGCGACACCAAATACTCGCGCGCGGCATCGACCAGCTGCCGCAGCCGCTTCTCCTTCAAGTGCGGCACGGACGCCACTGCCCACGCGCGCGCAGGGCCACCCCCGCTTCGAGGCAAGGCAGCGCGGCGCGACGCGCGCCCCTCCGCGCCCTCTGCCGCTCGCGACGCCGCCAGGTCTGCCTCCGCCAGCGGCCCGGCACCATCGAGGCGCACGAGCTCCGCGTCGAGCGCCGCGCGCACCTCGCCCGGCAGCGCCACGTCGTCCTCCGAGGCGACCTCGCGGTCCGACGCAGACCGCTCGTCGTCATGCTCCGACGCCGAGACCTCCGCCATCTCGGCGAACAGCTCGCCGCCGCGCGCCTCTCCCGCGGCCCCGCGCCCCGCGCCGCTCACCTCAGCGCGTTCTTCGGCGGACGTCTTGCGCCCGAGCCTCCTGCGCTTCGCTGGCCTCGCCGCCTCCGCCGCGCCCTCGCCAGCACGCCCGCAATCGTCAGCCCCGCTCGCAACACTGGCACCGGCCGCCTCTGCCTCAGACATCTTGCGCCCCAACCGCCGCCTCCCCGCGCCGCGCCCCGCGCCGCCCCCGGCAGCCTCCGCCTCGGACGTCTCACGGCCCAGCCGCCGCTTCCCGCGGCCCCCGCGCGCCTCCCCGTTGGCCTCCCCCTCCGACGTCTTGCGCCCCAACCGCCGCTTCCCGCGCCCCCCGCGCGCCCCCCCCGCACCGCCGCCCTCGCACACCGCGCCGCCCGCCGCGTCGTCGCCCTCGCCGCCGCGCGCAGCGCCTTGATCCTCCGACGCAAGACTCGCCTCAGCGCCCTCCGCCCGGTCGCGCTCCTCCTGCGACGTCTTGCGCCCCAGGCGCCGCTTCCGACCACGCCGGCGCACGTCCCCAGCGACGCCGTCCTCCTGCGGCCCATCCCCCGCGGCGTCGCCGCCCTCTCCCCCGAGCGCAGCGCCCTGGTCCCCCGACGCAGCCACCGCCCCCGCGCACCGCGCCGCCGCCCCCCTCAACCACTCCTCCCAGTCCAGGTCGGTGTCGCGAACCTTATAGTACTCATCCCCACGCGCACGCGCAGCGCAGGCAGGCAAGAGCAGGCGCCAGCAATGGCACCGATCGCACTGCGCCCAGTTCCGCATGCAAAACAAGTGCGACGCCCCGTCGTCGGCGCCCGCGCACCCCCCGGGCCCGCCGCCGCCGTCGGCCCCCTAATCCTCGCCGGGCACTTGCCCCGCACTCTCGTTCGCGTGCAGCCTGTTCCCCTTGGACCGCGGATCGACGTGCGGATAGCACTGCGGGCCTGCAAACTGCTTGAGGTACTGCTGCTTCATCGGATACCTTCGAATTTCGTCGCTGGTCAAGCGCAGCGCCTCCATGCAGTCCTTCTCGCTGCAGTCCACCTCGCTGGTCTGCAATTGCGCCAAGTACTTGTTGAAGACCGGCCGGCTGTACCACATGAACACCTTACCCCCCTCCCGCCCATTGTACGACTCCCTCTCCGACCCGAACCGCGTTTCGCCCTCCACGCAGCGATCCTGCGCGGTCCGCACACCTGCGCCCTGGTCATACACGAAGCCCGATCGCTTATAGTTTTTGTGAATTCTGAAATTATCATGCACCTGCTTCAGGCACTGCTCATACTCACTGTTCGACAGCACGAACCGCCCGTGCTCGTCCACCTCACACAGCGACTTCAACTCAGGCTTCATCTTCGCCGCCGCTTCCCACATCGCGTGCCGCGCGTACCACTGCTTCGACGGCTTGTTCGCCTTCAAAGCAAACTCCTTGAACTTGTCCAACGCGAGCGCAGGAAGTGGACCCCTGACGCGCCCGTGCGGACACCCATGCCTGGCACACTTCCCGCACACGTCGCTCCCTTTCTGCGGCCGAAACCGACACTGCTCCCGCCCCCAGCCGCCTCCCCACGTCATCCCTTTGCAGCGGTCCTCGTCCACGTAATCCGGCTGGAACTGCCTGGACTCCGCCTCCGTCGCGAGCGACCCATCCGCAGCCGCCGCTTCCCGCGCCCCCCGCGCGCCCCCCCCGCACCGCCGCCCTCGCACACCGCGCCGCCCGCCGCGTCGTCGCCCTCGCCGCCGCGCGCAGCGCCTTGATCCTCCGACGCAAGACTCGCCTCAGCGCCCTCCGCCCGGTCGCGCTCCTCCTGCGACGTCTTGCGCCCCAGGCGCCGCTTCCGACCACGCCGGCGCACGTCCCCAGCGACGCCGTCCTCCTGCGGCCCATCCCCCGCGGCGTCGCCGCCCTCTCCCCCGAGCGCAGCGCCCTGGTCCCCCGACGCAGCCACCGCCCCCGCGCACCGCGCCGCCGCCCCCCTCAACCACTCCTCCCAGTCCAGGTCGGTGTCGCGAACCTTATAGTACTCATCCCCACGCGCACGCGCAGCGCAGGCAGGCAAGAGCAGGCGCCAGCAATGGCACCGATCGCACTGCGCCCAGTTCCGCATGCAAAACAAGTGCGACGCCCCGTCGTCGGCGCCCGCGCACCCCCCGGGCCCGCCGCCGCCGTCGGCCCCCTGATCCTCGCCGGGCACTTGCCCCGCACTCTCGTTCGCGTGCAGCCTGTTCCCCTTGGACCGCGGATCGACGTGCGGATAGCACTGCGGGCCTGCAAACTGCTTGAGGTACTGCTGCTTCATCGGATACCTTCGAATTTCGTCGCTGGTCAAGCGCAGCGCCTCCATGCAGTCCTTCTCGCTGCAGTCCACCTCGCTGGTCTGCAATTGCGCCAAGTACTTGTTGAAGACCGGCCGGCTGTACCACATGAACACCTTACCCCCCTCCCGCCCATTGTACGACTCCCTCTCCGACCCGAACCGCGTTTCGCCCTCCACGCAGCGATCCTGCGCGGTCCGCACACCTGCGCCCTGGTCATACACGAAGCCCGATCGCTTATAGTTTTTGTGAATTCTGAAATTATCATGCACCTGCTTCAGGCACTGCTCATACTCACTGTTCGACAGCACGAACCGCCCGTGCTCGTCCACCTCACACAGCGACTTCAACTCAGGCTTCATCTTCGCCGCCGCTTCCCACATCGCGTGCCGCGCGTACCACTGCTTCGACGGCTTGTTCGCCTTCAAAGCAAACTCCTTGAACTTGTCCAACGCGAGCGCAGGAATCGGACCCCTGACGCGCCCGTGCGGACACCCATGCCTGGCACACTTCCCGCACACGTCGCTCCCTTTCTGCGGCCGAAACCGACACTGCTCCCGCCCCCAGCCGCCTCCCCACGTCATCCCTTTGCAGCGGTCCTCGTCCACGTAATCCGGCTGGAACTGCCTGGACTCCGCCTCCGTCGCGAGCGACCCATCCGCAGCCCCGCGCGACCGACGCGCTCTCCTGCCCTTTCGCGAGACCCCCACGAACTCCGCGCCGCTCGCACCTCCTCCATCATCGTCGCTACTGAAATCCGTCATGCCACGGATACGCGGCAACGCACTGCCCGAAGCCCGCCCTCCACCACGTCCCCCAACGCGCCCCCGCCCCCCACGCGGGCCGCGGCCGCCGCGGCCGCTCTGACCTCCGCCTGCAGCAGGCCCCGCGACAATACCCGCGTCGTCGTCGTCGCTGCTGAAATCGGTCATACCTCGAATGCGCGGCATCTGCGCGCGCGCGGCTGGCGCGGCACCACCCCCGCGCCCGGGCGCGCCCTCCATCCCACCGCGATTGCCCTCGGCCTCCGCTGAACCCTCGTCGTCGTCACTGAAATCAGTCATCCCCGGAATCCTAGGGAGCGCCGCGGCCCTGCCAACGCTATCGCTCCCACGGCTCTCGGACGCACGTCGCGTCGCCCCCCCTTCCGCCGGGTCGGCCCCGCGCGGACCCTCGACACCTGCAGCAACACCCGCCGCCTCCTCGCCGCGCCGCGTCCTCGCAACAACGCCGGCCATGACGTTCGGGTTCTGCGCGCCGCGCAGATGCGCACCTCGCTGAGTCTTCGCGGCCGCTTTCTTCTTCGGCGCATTCTTCTTCGGCGCCCCCGCCACCGACCGCTCCCACGGCGCGACGCCGCCATCTCCGAGGGGCACGCCGTCGGCCAGGCGGCCGTCCACATCGACGACCGCGGCGACGTGCCCCTCTGGATACCACACAACACTACCCATGTCCTGCCCCTCCGCGCAACCCAAAGGCCACGCGCCGGAACACTCCCCACGCAGTACATGGCCTGCGCTGTCAGCCTCATACACGCGCACCCTCGCCCGCCGCGCCTCCAGCCATGCCTGAACCGTCGCAAAATTCATTCTCTCCGCAGCGTCACCGCACGCCCCAGCCCCGGAATCATTGGCGCACTGCAACTCGAAGAAACACTCCGCGTGCGCGCGCGTGCCGGCACCCCCACACCGAGACACACTCAATTGCAAGCACTTATTCCGCCACGGCCCCAGGCAATCCCCCGCATCGACGACTCCGAATCGCCCCGACGCGACGCCTCGTCGCAGGCGCCGACGCCACGCGCGGGACGCGCCAGACGCCCCGGCAGCACCGAGCCCCACGCGCGAAAGCTTGTCCCAAGGCACCCCGCCCAGAGCGACGAAAAGACAAACCACGCGAAGCGCGGCAACACCGACGCACTGCCCCGCACCCTGCGACGCCCTCCAGGCAGCATCCCCCACGCACTCGTCCGCGCCCTGGCCCGCCCTGCCCTTGGTACCGCCGATCCCAATGCCGGGGGAGAACCTGCGCGCGCACACGCGCCGCCCCCCGCACCTCCGCGCGAAGAGCCCACGCAAGCCACAATAAAACCACTTGGCGACTCGAACATTCGCGGCAGACGGCACACCGTCCGGCAAAGCTTCCGCGTCGCGACAGAAGGTCTCTCTCTCCTTCCACAGGCGCGCCACAGCGGCCC
Source organism: Prorocentrum cordatum (assembly GCA_963575745.1). Lineage (NCBI taxonomy): Eukaryota > Dinophyceae > Prorocentrales > Prorocentraceae > Prorocentrum > Prorocentrum cordatum. The sequence continues at coordinate 59,696 of CAUYUJ010004458.1, forward strand.
GCCGCGCCGTGACCACCTTATCGTCCACCTGCGGCGGGCACGCCCCGAGGGCGACGAGGACACACGCGGCGCGCAGGGCCGTGTCGCCCACGGTCCACGCAGCATCGTCCGGCACCACGGCAGCGCGCGAAGCGGCGCGCGCACGCGGCTCCGCGTCGACTGCACGCGCCGCGCGGGCGTTCAGAAACTGCTCCAATCGCTCGTCCTTGTGCGCTCCCCCATGCGCCCGGCGGCCATGCAGGACGCGCTCCGGGGACGCATCACGCTCCAACGAACGCGGCACGACGGGAGCCAGCACACTCCCCGCGATCTGCTCGTTCCGCTCGGCCGCCAGCTCCGTCCACCGCGCCCACTCCGCCTCCCGCCGCGCACACCGAGACCACCGGCGCGACGCGCGGCACGCTTTCCGGAGCGATTTCTGCTCGCGCTCCGCCGCATCCAACGCGGAATCATCGACGACCTCCTCGTGGATCACGGCGTGCTCTGCGAGCAAAGACTCCCGCAGCCGATCGCCCGATGCGCGTGACTCCGACCCGTAGACTCGGGCCGGGAGCGGGCCCACGGCCGCGACAGGAGCCGAGGCCAACGCCAGAGCCAAGGCGGAAGCCGGGACCGTTGCTGGACAGACGTTGTCGTCAGCTCGAAACCAATCGTCGTCCGCGTCGTTCTCGTCGTCGTCGTCGCAGTCGCTGGCGGCGAAAGCACCAATTTCCCCCGCGTCAAAACGTTCAATAAATTCGGGGTGGTCACGATCTTCCATCGGCGAATTCTCTGAGTGACGCACTGGGACTGGCACGGCGACCGTGACCGGGTCTTCTCCCTCTTCCATTTCAACCTCCAAATACCCCCGGAGCCCCGAAACGGACCCCCAGAAGCCCAACACGCCTCCGGAACCGACCGGCGCCTCCAGCGCATACCCCTCCCCATGTTTTGCCACTCCTCCCGCCCCCGGAAGCTCCGGAGGCACCGGAAACTCCAAAACCTCCGTTTTTTCCTCCTCCTCCTCCTCCTCCTCCTCCTCCTCCTCCTCCTCCGCCATTTCGACCTCCGGATGCCCCCAGACGCCCGAAACGCCTCCGGAACCGTCCCGCGCCTCCAGCGCGCACTCCTCCCTATAATCTGCCACTCCTCCCGCTCCCGAGAACTCCGGAGGCTCCGGACGCTCCGGAGCCACCGTTTTCTCCTCCTCCTCCTCCTCCTCCTCCTCCTCCTCCTCCTCCTCCTCCGCCTCAATTTCGACCTCCGAATGCCCCCAGGAGCCCGAAACGCGTCCGAGACCGTCCGACGCCTCCGGCGCGCACCCCTCCCTATGATTTGCCAATCCCCCCGCTCCCGAGAGCTCCGGAAGCTCCGAATGCTCCGGAAGCTCCGGACGCTCCGGAAGCTCCGGAAACGCCGGACAAGAAAATGCCCGCGAGAATTTCGCGAGCGTTTCCCCCTCCGAGCATCCGTTTCCAAGGAGCTCCGTCTCGCCTAGGAAGCCGCGCGCCGGGCAGAGAGACGCCCGCGAAAAAATCGCGAGCGTTTCCCCCTCCGAGCGCGCGCCCCCAGAGGAATCAACGCGGCCCCGGGGACCGCGCGCCGGGCAGGAAAACGCACGCGAAAAATTCGCGAGCGTTTCCCCCTCCCAGCGCGCGTTCCCAGAGGAATCAACGCTGCTCCGGGGACCGCGCGCCGGGCGGGAAAACGCCCGCGAAAAATTCGCGAGCGTTTCCCCTTCCCAGCGCGCGTTCCCAGAGGACTCAACGCCGCCCCGGAGACCGCGCGCCGGGCAGGAAAACGCCCGCGAAAAATTCGCGAGCGTTTCCCCCTCCCAGCGCGCGTTCCCAGAGGAATCAACGCTGCTCCGGGGACCGCGCGCCGGGCAGGAAAACGCCCGCGAAAAATTCGCAAGCGTTTCCCCCTCCCAGCGCGCGTTCCCAGAGGAATCAACGCTGCTCCGGGGACCGCGCGCCGGGCAGGAAAACGCCCGCGAAAAATTCGCGAGCGTTTCCCCCTCCCAGCGCGCGTTCCCAGAGGAATCAACGCCGCCCCGGGAACCGCGCGCCGGGCAGGAAAACGCCCGCGAAAAATTCGCGAGCGTTTCCCCCTCCCAGCGCGCGGTCCCAGAGGAATCCACGCCGCCCCGGGAACCGCGCGCCGGACAGGGAAACGCCCGCGAAAAATTCGCGAGCGTTTCCCCCTCCCAGCGCGCGGTCCCGTGCGTCGTGCCCCCCGCCCCCGCGCCCACTCCCTGGGTCCCCGGCCCCGACCCCGGCCCCGGCCCCTGGGTCTCCGCCCCCGGCCCCCGCCCCGGCCCCGGCCCCGGCCCCGCCCTCGACCTCGGCCCCGCCCCCGCCCCAAACGCACAAGCAGCCTTTCCCAACAAATCAGTCGTGGCACTTAGCCCTGAATATCCGACGCATTGGGGGGTTACCCCGGGAGGTTCGGGCCGCGGAAGCGCGCCCGGGACGAGAGACACCGGCCAGCCCACATAGGCGCGTGACCAATGCCCCTCGCCCCCGCCCGAGAGATAGTGACCACCCACATAGGCGAAGTCACTATCTCCCTCCATCCCCAGCCCACTTAGGCGCCAGGGGATGGAGTTCCCCTTCCCAGCCCACTTAGGCGCCAGGGAAGGGGGCGGCGAAGGTTGGAGGAAAGAGAGAGGAGGTTTTTTTTTTGTTTGTTTTGTTTGTTGCCCCGCCCCCCCGCCCCGCGCCCCCGCGCGCGCGCCCCTCGCGCGCGCCCGGGGAGGGAGAGGGGGCCGGGGAGAGCCTGTTTGAGCCAAAACGGCCGCGGCGGGGCGGTCGTCGCGTCGCTGTCGCCGTCGTCGCCCGCGGCGGCGGCGGCGGCAGCGGCGGCGACGGCAGCTCCGGCGGCGGTCCTGCTGCTCCTCCTGCTCCCTCTGCTCTTCCTTCTGCTCTTGCCGTCTCTCTTCCTGCTCCCTCTTGCTCTTCTGTTCCTTCGTCCCCTCCCCTCGCCTCTCCGCCCTTCTCTCGCTCTCCCGCTCCCTGCCTCCCCCGCGTCCCTCCTGCCGCTCCGTGCCCCTCCTGCTGCCCCCCCCTGCTCCCTCCTGTTCCCGCCCGCCGCCTCCCCACCGTGTTCGCTTCCTCCCTCCTCCTTCTTGCGTCCCGTCGTCGTCGTCGTCGTCGTCGTCGTCGTCGCCGCCGCCGCCGCCGTTTCCTGCTGCTCGCCCCCCCACCTCCTCCTCTTCTCTGCTGCTCGTTCTCTGCTCCTCTTTCCCTCTTCCTTCTGTTTTCTCTCCCCTCGTCTCCTCCTTTTGTCGTCCTCTTGCTCTCTCCTTGCCTCCCTCCCTCCCTCCCCCCTCCCTCCCTCCTCCCTCCCTCCCGCCCTTCCTTCACCTCTGTCCCCCCTTTCCACCATCCCCCCCTCCCCCTCCCTCGCTCGCTCGCTCGCTTCCTCCCTGCTCCCTCCCTCCCTCCCTGCTCCCTCCCTCCTTCTGCCTCCCTGCTGCCCCTCCCCGTGCTGCCCCCTGCTCCCTCCTCTGTCTCCCTCCTTGCGGGTGCCTCCCAGGCCTCCCTCCCACATCTATCCTTCCCAGGCCCTCCTCCTAGGCCTCCCTCCAAGGCCTCCCTCCCGCATCCCTCCCTCCCAGGCCTCGCCCCCAGGCCTCCTTCCCAGGCCTCCCTCCCGCATCGCTCCCTCCCAGGCCTCCCTCCCAGGCTCTTCCTCCAGGCCGCCCTCCCACATCCCTCCTTCCCAGGCCTCCCTCCCAGGCCTCCCTCCCAGGCCTCCCTCCCGCATCCCTCCCTCCGAGGCCTGCCTCCCAGGCCTCCCTCCCAGGCCTCCCTTTCCACATGCATCCTCCAGGCCTCTCTCCCAGGACTCCCCCCGCATCCCTCCCAGGCCTCCCTCATGCCTCTCCTCGCACCCCTCCCTCTGAGGCCTCCCTCCCAGGCCTCCCTCCCATCCCACATCCCCCTCCCAGGCCTCGCTCCCAGGCCGCCCTCCAAAATTCCTCCTTCTCAGGCCTCTCTCCCAGGCCTCCCTCCCGCACCCCTCCTTCCCAAGCCTCCCTCCCAGGCCTCCCTCCCAGGCCTCCCTCCCGCATCCATCCCTCCTCCAAGGGCAAGCGGACGGCAGAGCAGTGAGGGAGGGAGGGAGGGAGAAAGGGAGGGCGGGAGGGAGCAGGGACGGAGGGAGCAGGGAGGGAGGAAGCAGGAGGAGAGAAGCAGGGAGGGAGGGAGGGAGAAAGAGAGAGAGAGAGAGAGAGAGAGAGAGAGAGAGAATGAAAAAGAAGGAAGCAGGGGAGCAGGGAAGGAGGGAGCAGGGAGGAAGGGAGGGAGAGAGGGAGGGAGGGCAGGTTGGGAGCAGGGAGCAAGGAGGGAGGGAAAGAGCAGGGAGGCAGGACGAAAGAAAGCAGTGAGGGAGGGAGAAGGGAGGGAGGGAGGGAGCGGAGGGAGGAGGAACGGAGGGAGAGAAGTGGCTGGGAGGGAGGGAGTAAGCTCCATCCCGGCTTTTCCTCCCTGTTTCCCTTCCCTGCTACCTTCCCTCTCTGTCTCCCTCAGACATGTCTATACAGACGCAGTTTTTCAGTTCTCACTCCCAGCGAAGCTATTCATATGAAGTCTCGCGCTCTCAGTGAGAGCGCGAGACCATTCTGCGTCGACAAAAATGCACCAGAACTCTCTAGGTCACCCATAGATCGATATAAATTAGAAAAAAATCATCCGACACAAAAAATGTAAAATTGTACAAATCGATATTTTTCATTAATTTTGAAAATTCTAATCAATTTGGGCACTCTCGAGGCTCATTCGATGTCACGCATGTCGCTGCTTCGATTGGAATGCACCTGGCATGCATAGCATGCACTCAGCTCGAATTATCATCGAAACACCGTTCGCAACACGCATACATAGAGACGGTATTTCGATCATAACTCCTGACTCAGCCATTTCGAGGAACTCTCGAGCTTCCAGTGTGACGCGTCAGATCATTCTGCATCGACTGGTGTGCGTGAGAGGTCTGTAGATTGCTGACAGCTCGAGTTAAGTAAAGCCAACCACCGTCACCTGCCAAACTGTACTGCGGGCAAAGTCGGTTCCCGCAAGTCTTTTGATAGTAATATTGCTTCTAGAGCCCTGAAAATTTTACCAGCAGATGCGCCATAGCTTATTGTAGGTAGGAAAAATCCAACTTATGAAAACGAATTGTCAAATCTTGCACAATGTTCCAAAAACTGGGCGCCGGCGGTAAACCGTCAACCTTTGTTACCGCCGGGGGACTCGTAGAGCTTCCTCACAACATATAATGTTGAAAAAAATTGCAGAGAACGAATAGTTTTTCAGCCCAACTCGAGTATCAGACCGAGTTCGGACCCATCAATGCGACAGACGGACGCGTCTCATGTCTCCGAATCGATTCCTGTGATTAACCGCCCTGCAGCTACCCTACAGCCCGAGTTAAGTGCAGAACGCCGACAGTAGCTCTCAAGATGACTGGAAGAATACGAACAGTTCCGTGATTCTGGATCGCGCAGCAGACCGAGTTCAGAGCTCTCGATTCAACAGGCGAACGCGCCTGATTATTCTGAATGCGATCGGTGTGCTTACCAGCACTGTAGCTGGCCTAAAGTTCGAGTTAAGTAGAAAATACCGACAACGCGTATCAAGTTGACTCAAATAATACGAATAGGTTTGCGAACCTAGCTGGGCTAGCAGACCGAGTTCAGACCTATGGATTCGACAGGCGAGCGTGCCTGATGATTCTGCGTGCGATAGGTGTGCTTAACAGCACTGTAGCTGCCCTACAGCTCGAGTTAAGTAGAAAATACCGACAACGCGTATCAAGTTGACTCGAATAATACGAATAGGTTTGCGGACCTAGCTCGGATAGCAGACCGAGTTCAGACCTATGGATTCAACAGGCGAACGCGCCTGATGATTCTGAGTGCGATAGCTGTGCTTACAAGCTCTGTAGCTGCCCTACAGCTCGAGTTAAGTACAAAATACCGACAACGCATATCAAGATGACTCGAAACGGCCGTTCCCGCCCGTGTGCTTTTTGGCCTTCAAAGTTACCCGATCGAGCTGAGATCAAGATGGCGAGCGGGAATAAGATCGAATATCACGGGAAAAAATACTAGAGCTCTAACGAATGGTCAAATTTCGAGAACAAATTTTCAACCGAGCCAAAAGTTGTCAAAAGTTCCGTCGAGATTTTTCGAGCCAACTAGCTCTGGGACGCGCCGGAATTACTCTTAGCTTCCAGCTACTAGCTAAGCGTCCAAAACTGGGCGCCGGCGGTAAACCGTCAACCTTTCTTACCGCCGGGGGACTCGTAGAGCTTCCTGACAATATATAATGTGGAACGAATTTCAAAGAACGACCAGTTTTTCAGCCCAAGCGATTATGAACCTCCAAAGACGACTCTAACAAAACAAACAAACAGTTTTCCAATCGAGCTCGAGTATGAAACCGAGTTCAGACCTCTGAATGCGACAGGCGGACGTGTCTGATGTCTGCGATCGATTTCTGTGATAACCAGCTCTGCAGCCCATACAGTATGAGTTAAGTGCAGAAAACCGAAAGTACCTCTCAGGATGACTCGAATAATACAACAGTTTCGCAGATTTCGTTGCAGCAGACCGAGTTTCGAGCAATCGGTTCGACGAACGGACGCGCCTGATGTCTCGGAACCGATTCCTGTGACCAGCAGAGCTATAGCCCTCCCCCAGCACGATTTATGTACAGAAAACCGAGAGCACTTCTCAAGATGGCTCGAACAATACGAATCGGTTCGCGAACCTAGCTCGGGAGAAGGCCGATTTCAGAGCTCTTGATGCAACAGACGAACGCGCCTGATAATTCTCAATCGATTTCTGTTAGTATGAGCTCTGTAGCTGCCCTACAGATCGAGTTAAGTTCGAAAAACCGAGAGCGTCTGCTACAATGACTCGAATAATACGAATAGGTTTGCGACCCTAGCTCGGCTAGCAGACCGAGTTCAGACCTCTGGATTCAACAGGCGAACGCGCCTGATCATTCTGAACGCATTAGCTGTGCTGACCAGCTCTGTAGGTGTCCTGAAGCTCGAGTTATCTTGAGAAAACCGACAGCGCCTATCAAGATGACTCGAAACGGCCGTTCCCGCCCGTGTGCTTTTTGGCCTTCAAAGTTACCCGATCGAGCTGAGATCAAGATGGCGAGCGGGAATAAGATCGAATATCACGGGAAAAAATACTAGAGCTCTAACGAATGGTCAAATTTCGAGAACAAAATTTTCAACCGACCAAACTGGGCGCCGGCGGTAAACCGTCAACCTTTGTTACCGCCGGGGGACTCGTAGAGCTTCCTGACAACATAGCTCTCAAGATGACTGGAAGAATACGAACAGTTTCGTGATTCTGGATCGCGCAGCAGACCGAGTTCAGAGCTCTCGATTTAACAGGCGAACGCGCCTGATGATTCTGAGTGCAGTAGGTGTGCTTACCAGCACTGTAGCCGCCCTAAAGCTCGAGTTAAATAGAAAATACCGACAACGCGTATCAAGTTGACTCGAATAGTACGAATAGGTTTGCGGACCTAGCTCGGCTAGCAGACCGAGTTCAGAGCTCTGGATTCAACAGACGAACGCGTCTGATAATTCTGAGTGCAATACGCGTGCTTACCAGCACTGTAGCTGCCCTACAGCTCGAGTTAAGTAGAAAACACCGACAACGCGTATCAAGTTGACTCGAATAATACGAATAGGTTTGCGGACCTAGCTCGGCTAGCAGACGGAGTTCAGACCTATGGATTCAACAGACGAACGCGTCTTATCATTCTGAGTGCGATACGAGTGCTTACCAGCACTGTAGCTGCCCTACAGCTCGAGTTAAGTAGAAAATACCGACAACATGTATCAACTTGACTCGAATAATACAAACAGGTTTGCGGACCTAGCTCGGCTGACAGACCGAGTTCAGACCTCTGGGTTCAACAGGCGAACGCGCCTGATCATTCTGCATGCATTAGCTGTGCTTACCAGCTCTGTAGCTGCCCTAGAGCTCGAGTTATGTTTCAGAAAACCGACAGCGCGTATCAAGATGACTCGAAACGGCCGATTCCGCCAGAGTGCTTTTTGGCCTTCAAAGTTACCCGATCGAGCTGAGATCAAGATGGCGAGCGGGAATAAGATCGAATATCACGGGAAAAAATACTAGAGCTCTAACGAATTGTCAAATTTCGAGAACAAAATGTTCAACCGAGCAAATGCCGTCAAAAGTTCCGTCGAGATTTTTCGGGCCAACTAGCTCTGGGGCGCGCCGGAATTACTCTTAGCTTCCAGCTATAACTAGCTAAGGGAAGCTCTACGAGTTAAGTCACCAAAAGGTCCGTCGAGATTTTTCTTGCCAACTAGCTCTGGGACGCGCCGGAATTACTCTTAGCTTCCAGCTATAACTGGCGCCGGCGGTGAACCGTCAACCTGGTCACCGCCGGGAACCTCGTAGAGCTCCTTGAATCCGTGAGAAAGCTCAGCATCAAAGCGGGAGCTTCTGGGAGCTTTTCTACAAAAACTTCAAGTTGAGATTTTTTCGGAGTCAACATGAAGTCGGTTCCTTCAAGTGAACTGGTACTGAAAATGACTCTAGATGGCCGAGCTGAATCAGGGAACGAAGTTTATATCTCAATGCTCGGAGTAAAAATCTGCTTTTTCAAAATGAATTGTCAAATATCTTTCAAAAAATTGCAAAACCACCCAAAAGTTGTCACATTGTCCGCCTCGGCCGGCTGGACCAAAGTTCTCACTCCCAGCGAAGCTATCATATGAAGTCTCGCGCTCTCAGTGGAGAGCGCGAGACCATTTCTGCGTCGACAAACTCTCTCCACCCATGCACCGAACTCTTTCTAGTTCAACCCAAGATCGATAATAAATATATATTATATAAAATATGATAAATTTTTTAGGAAAAAAAATCATCCGACACAAAAAATACAAAATTGTACAAATCGATATTTTTCATTGATTTTGAAAATTCCAATCAATTTGGGCACTCTCGAGGCTCCCATTCGATGTCTCGCATGTCGCTACTTCGATTGGAATGTACCTGGCATGCATAGCATGCACTCAGCTCGAGTTATCATCGAAACACCGTTCGCAACACGCATACAGAGAGACAGTATTTCGAGCATAACTCCTGACTCAGCCATTTCTAGGAACTCTCGAGCTTCCAGTGTGACGCGCCAGATCATTCTGCATCGACTGGTGTGCGTGAGAGGTCTGTAGCTTGCTGACAGCTCGAGTTAAGAAAAGCCAACCACCGTCACCTGCCAAACTGCACTGCAGGCAAAGTCGGTTCCTGCAAGTCTTTTGACAGTAATATTGTCCCTAGAGGCCTGTAAATGTTACCAGCAGGTGCGCCATAGCTTACTGTATGTGATAAAAATTTGTTTTCTGAAAACAAATTGTCAAATCTTGCACAAAGTTTCAAAAACCGACCCCAGGTTAACACATTGTCTCTTTTGGTCGGGTCGGCCAACTAGCTCCACCCTGCGCCCGAATTCCTCTTAGCTCATCTCGTCGAAAAGCTCTACGAGGTACAAGCTCCACCCTCCGCCCGAATTCCTCTTAGCTCTTTGCCGAAGAGCTCTACGGGTACTAGCTCCACCCTGCGCCCGAATTCCTGTTAGCTCTTTGCCGAAGAGCTCTACGAGGTAATAGCTTTAGCCTGCGTCCGAATCCCTCTGAGCTCTTTGCCGAAGAGCTCTACGAGGAAAACCTCGCAGGAGACGCTTGTAGGGTCGCTGTTTACGATGCGTGGGGCCCTGCAAAGCGCACCAGGAAGACTGGCGCCGGCGGTGAACCGTCAACCTAGTTCCTTTCACGCCTAAGATTCTTCAGATTCGAAAGAGAGAGCTCCTGGAAGAACGAAAACGGGGAAAATTGATTTTTTCGCGTCGACGTGAAGATGGTTCCTCCAAGTGTTTTGATAGTAAGATTGCGCCTACGGAGCTCATACTAAGACAGAGAGGCCGTCATAGTCGTTTACAGGTGCGAA
>CAUYUJ010004459.1:0-13268 GCA_963575745.1 Prorocentrum cordatum
ATAACGGCGCACCGGGTCCGGGGGCCCGGGGCCGGGACCCCGACCACAAATGTGGGCCCCGGGGGGCCCGGAGGCTCGTCGGACCGCAGGACGCCGTCCAAGATCGTTCGCAGGCGGCTTCGGAACGCGCTCCGATGGCTCCAGATGCCTTCCAAGACGCCTGTCATGACACCAAGACGGTCCCAGAAGCCTCCAAGACGCTCCGAGAGGCAGCCCCAGAGAGGCCCAAGAAGCAAAAATCGTGCCATTCCTATGGGAAAACGTATATTTTTCGCATGTTCGCCTCTTGGGCTTTCACCGCGTCCAAGACGGCCCAAGAGGCGCCCAGGACGGTCTACGAGGCCTCCGGGAGCGCTCCAAGGCTGCGCACGAGTGGCCCAGGACGGCCCCAAGACGGCCGAAGAGAGCCCCAAGACGAGTTCGAGAGGGGTCCCAGACGGAGAAAGCCAACCTCGAATTCCGAGCTTCCGGCCCAAGAGGCTCCAGGAAGCGCCAAAATGCCGCCAAGAGGCGCCAAAAGGCTCCCAAAAGCACCCCAAGACGTTCCGAGAGGCACCCCAAGAGAGGTCCAAGAAACAAAAATCGTGCCATTCCTATGGGAAAACGTACATTTTTCGCATGTTCGCATCTTGGGCTTTCACCGCGTCCAAGACGGCCCAAGAGGCCTCCAAGACGGCCTAGGAGGCCTCCGGGAGCGCTCCAAGGCTGCGCACGAGTGGCTCAGGACGGCCCCAAGACGGCCCAAGAGAACCCCAAGACGACTTCGAGAGGGGTCCCAGAAGGAGAAAGCCACTCTCGAATCCCGAGCTTCCGGCCCAACATATCCCAGGAGGCGCCAAAACGCCGCCCAGAGGCGCCAAAAGGCTTCCAAAATCAGCCCAAGACGTTCCGAGAGGCACCCCAAGAGAGGTCCAAGAAGCAAAAATGGTCCCATTCCGATGGGAAAACGTATACTTTTCGCATGGTCGCCTGTTGGGTTTTCACCGCGTCCAACACGTCCGAAGAGGCTCCCAAGACGGCCTAGGTCGCCCCCAAGAGAGTTCCAAGACGGTTCACGAGGCGCCCAGGACGGCAAAATTGGACTCCAAAATGGCCTAAGAGAGCCCCAAGGCGTGCCCGAGAGGGGTCCCAGAGGGAGAAAGCCACTGTAGAATTTCGAGCTTTCGGCCCCAAGAGGCTCCAGGAGGCGCCAAGAGAGCTCCAAGAAACCCCCACGAGAGACCCAGGACGCCCCAAGAGGCTCCAAAGGCGGCCCAAGAGAGCCCCAAGATGGGCCCGAGAGGGGTTCCACGCAAGTTGTTATTGTATCGCTCGGGAAAGGACGAGGATGAGGAGGAAAACGAGGAGGAGGAGGAGGAGGAGGAGGAGGAGGAGGAGGAGGAGGAGAGGGAGGAGGAGGAAGAGGAGGAGCAGGAGAAGGAGGAGGAGGGGTGCTGTGGACGCCGCCGAAGCTTCCCGGGGAGTCCTGGGGGCACCTTGGTCTAGGACCCCTCGTCGCAGCGGCCGGGCGCAGCCCGAAACGTTGGAGCGTTCGGAGTCCCGGGGTCGATTTTGAGACGACTTTGCGTTTCCAGTGTCTCGCCCTTCTCCTCGACAGTCGAAGGCCAGACTGACAGATTGCCTTGGGTTCCAGGGGCCACTCTGGCGTGGCCAGGTTGGAGGTTTTTCCTTGCTCGCCAGTCTGTAACCTCGCTGGCTCCCTCGCCAGATTGCCAACTTTTGCCAGAATGGGGCCGCCAGATTGGCGCCAGATTGGCTTCGACTTCGCGTCCCAAGATTTCAGTGTCTCGCTCTTCTCCTGGACAGTCGAAGGCCAGACTGACAGATTGCCTTGGCTTCCAGGGGCCACTCTGGCGTGGCCAGGTTGGAGGTTTTTCCTTGCTCGCCAGTCTGTAACCTCGCTGGCTCTCCGCCAGATTGCCAACTTTTGCCAGATTGGGGCCGCCAGATTGGCGCCAGATTGGCTTCGACTTCGCGTCCCAAGATTTCAGTGTCTCGCCAAGAGGGCCCAGAGTCGCCGAAAGATCGGTCCAAGACGCCCACGATGGCTTCCAGACGCCCCCAAGAATCCCCAGAGGCCTCCAAGAGGCCTCCCAAGACGGCCCCGGGAGGCTGAAATCTTTGATTTTTCATTTTTTCTATGTTTTTTGGTTTCTCGCTGTTTCCGCTTTCTGAGGCTCCAAGACCGCCCGAGAGGCTCCCAGGACTGCTCCAAGACGGCCCAAGATGCCCCCAAGCGAGCCCCAAGACGGCCCAAGAGAGCCCCGAGACCGCCCCGGATCCGCCCAAGACGGCCCATGAGTGCCCCAAGAAGGCCCCAAGAGGGGCCCAAGAGAGGGAACCCGAACCGAAAAATCGAGCTCTCCGCCCGAAGATGCCCCCATGAGAACCCAAGAAGCCCCCAGGACGCCCCAAGAGGCCCCCAAGAGGGGCCCAAGAGGCCCCCCGAAGGCCTCCAAGAGGCCCCAAGAGGCCCCCACGAGGCCCAAACGAGGCCTCCACGCGACACGCATGACGGCCCAGACAGCCCCAGGAGGACCCGAGGACAGTCCTCTTGCAAAGCAAAAAGCAAGGGGATGCGCAACCAGCCCAAGGGATATTCAAGAAGGATGCCGCGCGCATTCTGCACCCACCTTTGTCCGTGTCATGGCTGTTCGGGCTCAAGGGCGCCCTTGCATCACACTGCAGCGTCGCGGCCATGGGGCCCCGTCGTTGCGGGGCCTCTTGGGGGGCCTCCCTGGGAAGCTCCGTGGCCGCTTGGAGTCACCTTGGGGCGGTCTTGGGGCCTCTTTGAGCATCTTGTGAGCCATGTTGAGCCATCTTGAGCAATCTCGGAGCTCATCTTGGGCTCTCTGAGGCCCCCTTGGAGCCGTCTTGATCCGTCTTCGACGATCTGACCGCTCGCGGGGACCCCATTTAGGTCCAGGGGAGATGGTTAGGGGCAGAGGCACCCTCCCCGAGGGGGTAGAGGGAAGGGTGGACGGAGGAAACGCGCTTAACCACCTACGCACAGGGAGTTGGTGGGATTATCTTCGCAACTCCTCTCATCCCCGGTTCTGTCAAACGAATGCTCTGCCTGTGCCGCCCTAGAACCTAAGCGCGCGCGAAGCGCGCGCGTGGTTCTAGTGAAATGCAGTGTTAGGTTGATACTACGCTTTGCGGTGCTCTTCTACGCCATGCCAGGCCGTGCTCTACAATGCATCGCGTACCCTTTCGGGATCATTGCCCTGCTCGACATCCGACTGTGCGAGTAGAGAGGGGATCTGCGCCATGGTAAGGGATGGGAGGGAAGGGGGTAGGATGTCAGATATGACGCGAGCGCACCTAGCTTGTCCCCCCCCCCTCCCCCTCCTCCTCCCCCTCCCCTTCCTCCTCCTCCTCCTCCGCCTCCTCCTCCTCATGCCCCTCCCTCTCTTTCTGCTCCTTGTCCTCCTCCTCCTCGTCGCCCTCCTCCTCCCCCCCTGTCAGGAAGGGCCGCCGATGGCCCAGCTGGCCCTACTACCCTCGTCGCCCTCATGCCCTCCCTCCCGTTGCTGCAGCGTGGCCCCCTCGTCGCGCGGCCGCTGCATGCCAGTGCCTTCCGCGCCCCAGGGCCCCAGGGCCAAGGCATCTCCTTGCGCGCATTTTTCCCCGCCCCCCCCCCCCCTATCGTCCTCCCCATTCACTCGCCCTTGCTATCTGTTCCCAGACCTCCTCGCCATCTCGCCCTGCAGCGGTTCGCCAGCGACACTGGGGCCATGGAGTCATGGACGGCAAGAGACGCTGCGAGTGCTGGCGGACCACGCGAGGCGTTGCCATATTCGCGCGTGCGTGCGCGCGGGCAAAACACCAGCGGACACGTGCAGGCTTCAGCACCTGATGAGCCAACCCAGAGCAAGACGTCAGAGTGGGCGGCACCGCTCTCCTTATGGTACACGCGGCCATTACTTGCATGGTAGTCTCAAGACGTGGGAAGCCCCCAGGTTGCCGTGGAGCGCGATGCCGATGCCTAGCGCCTCCTTCAGAAGTGTGGGCTGGCCCCATAAGCTATTCAACAGCACCTTCAGGACTGAGGCAGCCAGCTGCGTCACCAGCCGCTCTGATAGGCATTTGGAACTCCAGGCGAATGCTTGAGCTGGCCCGGCGCAGCCTCAGAGGGCACTCTCGGCCACCCACCCGTCATCAGCGCTCCAGAGACTTGATTATGATTCTGAAGTGTAGAGCTGGTTCGATCTCTTTCGAGGCCCAGCATCGTGAGCAATTATGGATCAGGCTTGGCCCCGTTCAGGCCCTGTGAATCGCTGCCGAGATCAGAGCCATTCGCGTTGATATCGCGTCTTCCTCGTTCTCTGCTGATGCACCGCTGATGCGCGTGCTTCAAGTGCACTGCTGCCCCGTTCCCTCCACACGCAGGCTTCGTCAGCTGCCGTATCCGTTGCCAACTTGCTTCTCCTCCCCCAGGTCCTTCCTCTCTTCCGATGCGTGTGCGTTGCCTGCTTTCGCCTTCGTGCTTCACCTCGTTCCCAGTACACCCCACTGCTTGCTGACGGGCGCCTGACTGTCTTGGACCACTTGGCGCCCGCGGGCTTAAACGAGTGCGTTGCCTACTCTCTTCTTTTCGTGATTCCGTGCCCCCCCCCTCTCTTCTCGCAAGTCGTTCCCCCTTTCGTCGTTCTCCTTTCGTGTCGCTGCTGGGCTGGACTTCCGACTCATCTCCCTATTACACCTGCAGTTGGGAAGATGATGCCCAAGTAATGTGTTAAGGGGTTCTGCCTTTTCAGGCGGTCCTGCTTTGGGGTCAGAGGTCTCTCCCCCGCCCCTAATAAAGTTGCAGGCGATTTCCCATTGTAGCGATGCGAGGATCCTTCCACGTTTTTGTTTAAGGCAGGTAGTTCGGCGTTGCCTCTCAGGAGCCAGCGTTTTGGATCGCAATCGCCCCGTTCCGTTCTTATTCCCTTCCTTATTTTGCTTTTTCTCCTCCTCCTCCTCCTCCTCCTCCTCCTCCTCCTCCTCCTTCTCCTCCTCCTCCTCCTCCTCCTCCTCCCTCCTCTTCCTCCTCCCTCCTCCTCCTCCTCCTCCTCCTCCTCCTCCTCCGTCATACTCTGCTCCCTGCTTCTTTTTTCCCGCGCGTATCATCTCGTTTGTCCTTGCTGCGTCCGTGCCGCTCCGTCCTTCTTCTTCCCCTTCTCCCCATCCGCCCTTCCCCCCTTTACGCATCGACTCTGGCTCCAGCGACTATGTACCTGGGCAAGTATTCCAGAGGTGCAAGCTGGCATGGTGGAGCCCGGCTGCTGGCCCGCACCTCGCTTCCGCCGCGGGCATGGATGCGCCGATCGCTCCAAATTTGTCCGAGTTGCTCGAGGCCGTGCTGCCAGAGGATGCTCCATCTGGCCACGAGGCGTGGCAGAAGGTCAAGCATGACAGGCAGCACACCTCGCAGGCCCTCTGCTTCTTCAAGTTCGGGCCGCAGAGGTTCCACTTCCAGGCGACGCTCGCGGCCTGCCTCACCGAGGAGGCCCTGCTGCGCGTGACCCGCGCCTGCTACGTCAAGTTCTCGGAGGGCGAGCCCAAAGAGCGCGTCAAGGAGTTCCGGGACCAGATCTACGCCAGGATCCGGGGCATCAAGACGGGCTGCGGCCTTGGCGGCGCGGCCGCCAGCCTCCCCCCCTACAAGAGGCCGAGGACAGGGACGGCGAGCGGCCTCCCCGCTGCAGAGGGCGCGGGCGCCGCGGCCTCGGACGCGGCGCCCCCCGCGGGCCTGCCCCCCGGCGAGGCATCGCGTCCTGCCCCCGGGCCCGGCGGCGCCGGCGGCCCGCCAGCCGGGGCCGCGGCCCCGGAGGAGGACGCGCCCGCGGGGCACGAGGCGTGGGGCAGGTGCCACCACGAGCCGTCGCGGGGGAGGGTGCGCCTGTACCTGAGGTCCCTGCGGCTGCCGGGGGGCGAGGAGCGGTATCCGGCCGCGCCTGGCGGCGAGCCCCCGCCGCCCCCGCCCCGTGGGTCGAGCGGCCAGCCCTGCAGCTTCTGCCCGTCAGTCTTGCCCAGCGGGCGCCATCCTTGGCAGGAGCGGCCTGGCTTCGCGGAGGAGCGCCGGGCATTCGTTCTGAACAGCCTTTGGGCCGTGTTTTCGCTTCGCATGCAGAGTCGACATGCTTTTCGTGATGGTCGAGTTGTCCTTCCGTTTTGTTGATGCTCGAGCCGCCGTTTTCTTTTAATTTCGAGTTCCGTTTTTGATTAGTTTTTCCGTGACAGATTTGTTCCGTCTGTTGTTTGGGCCGGGTTTGGCCTGCGCCTTGTTGCGACGTGGTTGTTTGTCCACTCGAGTTACCGATGAGTTCTCAATATGTTTGTTGCTACCCCACGGCCGATCCTGTTTGAGTTGTTTCGAGGGTGCGTTCCCCCCTCCCCATTCGGGCACTTCGTCTTCTGTTCTTTTGCTTCGCTCGCGCTCGAATGTCGGTTGTCCCCGTTTGGGTTTTTTGTTTTGTTTCCGTGCTGGCCGGCCGCAAGCAGAAACGTTGAAAACGGCACACCGAAGAGCGCCCCACTAAGGCCGAGCACAAGATCCCCGGGACCCTTTGGCAGCGGCAGCCTCGCAGCGCTAGCAGGAGCGGGTGTATCACCTATATACCGCAGGCCGGGCGGCAGAGCGCCGAAGTTCGCGAGGGTGCCACGTGCAAGCTGGGGACTGTCGTTGTCCGCGCGAACTTCATCGCCCACCAGTGAGCAGTTGGAAGGCGCTTTGTGGTAAATCCAATACAGACCTGCGTCAGGAGCCAGAGGGGCGATCTTGTCCGCCAGCGTCGAACACATCTTCGACCGTCGCCACGAATTCATGCAGCGAAGAGCGGCCGGACGCAAATTGATCACGGTGAGTTTGGCAGAACACGCCCCCTCCTAACGTTCGAAGCACCGTAGGTTTGTACGTTATCGCACTATGCGCTTTACAGTATCATTCAGGAGGTCGGGTGATTACCCACACCCTGGCGAGTGACGGGGCATGTGTGGCCGATAATCGTTGCGAAGTTCGTTCGGCTGCGGTTGAGTTCTGATTCCCGGGAGCGTTACTGGGACGTCTGGGGAAGACATTGGTTTCAGAGTGAAGGGCGGGCCTGGAGCTTATTGTTTTTTTTTCCACGGCTTTCCGTCTTGGCATTATGTTATCATGTTGTTCCCGACGTTGCCGTCTAGGTGAGATTGGTTTCCCAGAGGATTTCGGCATTGTTGGGGGGGCGCGAGGCTTGTAGTTGGAGAGCTGACATGGGTTCCTCCAGCCGCCGCGTGAGACATTTGGGAGCTGATCGGTGGTAGCAGGTTTCTGGAAATTTTGCCCACGTTGTGCAGTGCAGATCATCCGTGTTCAGTCTCGGGGGTTCAGTCTCGGGGGACTTGCGATGCGGATCATTATGGGCCTTGTTGGGTCGCCCGCGTGTTCAGCGAGGGCCGATTAGCGAGGTGCCGCCGAAGGTTGGGAGAAAGATCGGTTCCTAGAGCGTTCCAGGGTCGGTGCGGGGCTGCCTCAGGGCTCCAGCCGCTCCAGCGACGAGTTGAGATGGGCGGCAGCAGTTTGGGTCAGTATTCCGCCAGCCGTTGCCGAACAATTTCGGGGAATGAGTTGGGGAGGAGGGAGGAGGGCGTTCCCGGGCTGCCGTGGGGCTGTGCGGGGGTTCTTCTCTTGGCCTTGTCTGGCCTTTTGGGAGCATCGCCCTCTTGTCAAGCGTCGTGCCTACATCACTCGGCTGTGCACTTTCGCTCCTCGCTCACGCAAGGAATTTGGCACGTCGACCAATGTCGAGAGATCCCCCAGCTGGTGCGAAAATCACTGGTGGACTAGATCGGCCAATTTGAAGAGGCAAGAGGGGATCATTCTTCGGCTGTCTGGAGGCTCTCATGTACATCAGAGCGGTGGCCATACTGGCGATCGCGAGCGCGTCTGAAGACCACCCTGAGGTGTCCAGGAGGCCTTCTTGGGAATGTTTATGTGCGCCTCCAGCCGAGACCGGAAACACTCGGGGACCACATCGGGGACAAAGGGGCGCGTGACGCAGTTGCAGGGCCGTCGCGAGGCCTTTTCCGACCATTGGAAGCCATGTTGGACAGTATCGGCGGCCATCTTGGCGGCATTGGGCGGCATCGTCTGGAGCCACATCGGGTCACCGTCTGGGGAAGGTTCCCGATCTTTGTGGGTTTTGTAGCCCTAGATTGGGGGCTCGCGCGAGTCGTGGGAACTTTGCCGCGTGGATGGCCGGGGTTGTGGTGCGGGGGCCCGAAAGGCGAAGGGCCATGCCGTAAGGGCGCTCTTGGACTTGATGTTTTTGTCAGTGCCTCTTCGGGCATCTTGGGCAACATGTCGGCCATATTGTGGCCTGGGACACACATGGACGGTGGAACGGCGGGAGCGTAAACAAACATACAGCGTTGCAGCACATTGTGTGTATTCGAGTGGTTCCTCCACCGTATTAACGCCATTTCGGGGCCCTCCTTCCCGCATCGGAAGCGCATCCGTGCCATCTGGTGGAGTTTCGGATGCCATCGAGGGCCGCGGTGCCCATCATGAGGTGGCGCCTGGTGTATCTGAGTGTGGGCATTTTGCGTTTTCGAGTGTTTTGCAATCGGATGCCAGGGTGCGTTGGGCAATGTGCAAGGGGTGCAGAGGTCTGATGGGCACCGCCAGGCGGCGGTGGGTTTAGCCCCGTCATCCAAGGGGCGCGGGGGGACGCCCTGTCATAGGGGGCGGCGGCTCTAATAGCCTTCGGCCCATCCCGCACCCGTGCCTGGGCCGGGGGAGTTGCAGCGTGAGGAGGCCAAGCAGGTTATCTCCTTCTCATCCCCATATTCTTCCTGCTTGCTCGATGCCACCACCTCGAGCTCATGTTAAGTCAGGCCGGACGGGCAAGGGGGAGGGAGCCTGAATGAAGGTACCGCGCTATCCTGCTCTCCCCCTCTCCCTCGCCCCTTTCCTTTGGGATGGAGGTGAATAGCAGGTCGGTGGCGGTTGCTCCCTAAGTCCCCCCTCCAGTCAATTACTTCGGGGGCGCCCCCAAGTCGATGCCGGGCCCGCTTGTGCCCCGAGGGGGCTAGAGCTGGATAAGAGGCCTTAGATGGGACCAGGACCGCGGTGGAGGAGGACGCAGCGGGCGAGTTAGCGCCCGCCTCGGCCCGCGCCCGACCTCATCGCGACCGCGCGCGCCCGGAAGGCGCTGTCCGAGGCCGCGGCCTTCGAGGTCAGCCAGAAGGGTCCTTCTTTGTCGTCGTTGTTTCGCATGCGGTTTTCCCACCTGTTGCGCATGCGTTGTGCACGCGTGGTGGCTAGACTTTGTTCCGCTTTGCTCCGAGGAGGACGACGAAGAGGTTTGGGGGCCTTCTGGGGCCAGCCTGGGGGGCCTCTTGGAGCGGGGAAGGTGGAGTACCTTCGAGTTCCCCCGTCCCTCTTGGGACGTTCAGGGTTTTTTGGTTTGGGGGCAATGTTTGGGTCTCTTGGGCCGTCCTGGGCGCTCCGAGGACCGTGGAAGGCGAGTATGCGAAAGACAAGTGACAACCCGAGGTGTCAATGATTTCCACTTGTCGTGTTGGCCCCGACGGCCCAAACGACGGCTTCCGAGGCCCACGAGACGGCTGCGCCACGATCTTTTGGCGTTGGAAATTCCAGTCTAGCATCTGATTAAGAAACTTCCCCCCGAAAAGCTGGACCAGCGTTTCTTGACCAGCTCGCAGGAAAGCTGGCCCAGTTTTTTGAGCGCGTTCGCCCCTCCAGCATCAACGCGAACACTTGGCCCAGGTTTGTCTTAAGAAACGTCCGGGAAGCTGGCCCTGGTCTCTTCACTGACAATTTTCTTCATCATATTAGGATCCCGAACGAAACGCCGCGTGCCTCGGAAGGCGTCGCGGCCCAAGCTTTGGAAGCGCACAGAGGCGCCGCGCATCCCAGAAATCCGCGACCCGTTTTTTACGCAGTGGGCGCACCAATTGGCGTGCTAACGGGTGCGCCATTCTTTACAGAGTCGGCCCTCAGGATGCGCCCTTAGAGGATGCGCCCTTAGAGGATGCGCCTGGCAGGATGTCTTATAGTGGGCGCGTAGTGTATGTTCAACCATATAAGAGCACAGGGGACTCCAACGGGCCTGTGCGCGCTCCACTCAGTGCTTCCGGCACGGTGGCGGATACTACGACGGTCAAGGCCTGCGGGGGCAGCGTGGAGGAGGCGCTCCGCGTCGCCCGCCTCTGTTGGGTCAGGTTCGCGGAGGGCGCCAACAAGGAAGAAGTGACCGCTTACAGGCAAAGCTTGTACGACGCCATCGCCACGCGAAAGGCGGGCGCGGCCGCCGTCGATCCGCCGCCCAGGAAAGCAGCGCGGGCGGGCGCCGCGGGGAGCGAGGCGGGCGCTTTGGAGGCCGCAAAGAGGGAGCTGAAGGCGCAGGGGCGCTTGGAAGGCTCCCTGCTCGTCGAGGGCCGGTCCTCGGAGAAGAAGAACGCCTCCATTAACGGGCTGTACGCCCGCCGGGCTGCAGACCACGACGGCCACGGCGCGTACGAGAAGGTGGGCGCCGACGCCGCCGTCAGGCCCAGGTTTTTGTATTACTGGCGTGAGAAATCCCGCTGGAAGATCGACAGCAGCATTCCCAGCGGGAAGAGCGGCTTCGCGTACTTGAAGGTGGCCGGCGTCGCCTCCCCCCCACAGGCTGGGCCCGATTGCTACTGGCACGTGTGCGACGACAAGGGCGAGGGCTACAGCAAGGACCCCTGCGTCCGGTGCGTGGACGTTGCGGTGGCACTAGAGGCCGCCGAGCCTGCGCCCAGGAAGGCCGCCCGCCAGGCGACCGGGGTCCGGGCCCAGCCATCCAAAGACAATTCGGCCTCCGCCGACAGCAGCACCAGCGACGACGCTGGGGACCAGACCTCCGGCGACGACGAATCCAGCTCTGCGAGCGGCGCGCAGCCGCTGATTCGACCTGGTGCCGCCACCCGAACAGCGGGCGGGCATGTAGTCGGGGCGGCGCCGAGGCGGGCTTGCGCGAAGATGCTGGTGCGCTCTGGCCTGCGATGCGCCTGTCACTTCCGACTGCTCCGGGACTGTCCAGGCCGACCGCAGTTATGACGCGCCTGCGAGAGCTGAAAAGCGCCCCCTTTGGGACCTCCCTCGCAACCGACATCGAGCAGCAGCTGACTGCAGAGCTCCAGTTGTTGGCCCTGAGCTGGGCCTCCTCTCAGATTTCGGGCAGGGTGAGGTCTGTAACAGGAGTGTGGCAGGGCCCCGCGGCCACGTAAACAGATGAACGTGGAACCAGGTGGATTGCAACTTTCGGCGTATGCAGAATCGCGCTGGTCAGGATCTCCGCGGTTGTGAACTCTACAGGCTCTACAAGGTTCTCCTTCTTCCCGTGAACTCACTCTCCCGTGCCGAGTTTCCTTCGCCTCCGAGTCCGACGGACTTCTTCACCTGTGTGCTCTTAGTGTGTGTGTGTGTGTGTTAGTGTGTGTGTATGTGTGCGTGCGTGCGTGCGTGCGTGTGTGCATGGCGATGTGTGTTCGGTCAGCCTCGATGGCCTGCGGAGCCACTCCCACCACTGCTTTGAATATCAAGCAGATAGGCAGTTCGGTGCAATTGCCTCTACGAGTGGCGTATGTGGTGCTACCACCTGGAAGAAGTGCGAAGTGCCACTCCGCAGCGCAGTGTGATCACCAGGCTGCCAGTGCTGCGCCCCTCGCGTGAAGCCGGCTGTCCTGCCCTCACGTCTGCACCTCCCGGCCGCGTGCTCGCGCCTCCATGCGAGAGGCCCTTCTGGCCAAGCAGCGGCCCAGCATGGCAGGACACCCGTGCGCCCTCTCCCTATCCAGTGTTGCGTAACGGCCCGACCAGCCGCTGGAGGTCCTGCCTCGCGCTTGTCCGGCCGCTGGCCGTTTCCGGGTGCGGCTTCAGGGGGCGAACCACTACGGACCGAAAACATGTACAGAGACGTGGAAGGGGGTTGTTCGGGTGTCAGCGCCCCATCTCCGTGTCTCTCTTGCACTTGAAACATCACTGCCCCACCCAGCCCGTGTGCCATCATTTAGCCATCGTTCCGTCGTGCCCCCGTCTTCGCTTCGGCCTCTGGTAGATCTGCACAGTAATACTTGGCCTCTGGCCTCACCCGAGGAAAAATAGGTGTTGACCACTGCTTGCACATTCGTGCATCTGCAAGATAAGTAAAGAGATGGCCTGAAAGCAACATGGACGGCATTGAAGGGCCCCTCGGAAGCTAGATGCCCGTAGCACGGCCATGTCCAAAATTCCTTGACGATGGCACAAACCTCCTCCGCCCAGAGCGGCAAGGTCAAACGGGTGGCCGCAACCTGCGAGGCGTTGAGGACCGCGCAGTCATCGATCTCATTGGTGCTGATGTTCCCCGCCCCCCCTAGTGTCGCATGCATGCTGACAGCGAACCGTGGGCACAAATTATTTTCAATTTGGAGCCAAAGAACCAAGCTGGGCGGCATGGGGGGGCAGTGCTTGGCTGGAACGCGCCCTCACGTACCAGAGCTGAAGGCGCCGAGGAGCCAGCGCGCCACCCGTCTCGGGCTGGCCTCCGGCCGATGGAGCGCGTCGCGCGTTCGTTCCCTCCTGCAGCATACAGACGAGACGCTGAGATAAGGAACTTGTTGGGTTCAGGAGGGCCTCTGATTATGTGGCCGTTCCTTACATCTAGGTGTGGCCAGAGAAGCCCCAGTCGCCTCTCGTGCAGCGTTCCTTGTGGTAGCACGGTGACTATCTTCACCGAGCGCTTTCCACTGCTCGCAAAGTGCTTCCTCGCTGGCGTCCGAAGCACATACACACATGTTTGTGCCTCGATGTAATGGACCGTAAATCCCCCGCGGCGGATCCAGGCCATTTGAGAGCAATTACTCTGCGAGCAGTGGAACGCGCTTGTCTGTGTCAGGGCTCGACCTGAGCAGTGTTATGGCGATCTCGTGGGCCATCTTCGTTCCGTTTTCGTTTCGACGCGGAGGCGGGGCGAAGACGAAGCGAGGGACAACGAGAACAGCACGACAACGGAACACACCGTTTAGGCCGAGCCCTGGCCTGTGTGCGGCACCCCACGGCTGCCTGCCGCCCGCGGGGTGCCCCCCCCCCCCCCGCGCGCGCCAGGTGCCCAGCCGCGGTGCGCAGGCGAGGGGCGACGCCGCGGCGGCGGAGGCTCCCCCCCCCGGACGTACGGCGGACTCTTTTACGTCGCGGCGCGGCAGAGGCAATCCGCTCGAGCGGCAGGGCGAGGAGAGAGGAGGAGGAGGAGGAGGAGGAGGAGGAGGAGGAGGAG
>CAUYUJ010004459.1:13368-33368 GCA_963575745.1 Prorocentrum cordatum
CCACTGGCACTATGAATGTAGACGAAGCATACTAAGGCGACTCGTCCTCTGCGACGTCGCGAAAACGCTTGGATACACGGCCCAAATGGCCAATGATATTGGCCATGCGCCTGCTGGCGGGAGAGTCGGGGCTCGCATACGGCGTTGCGAACGCGGCCACGACATGCGCCGGCAAGAGCGGGTAATCGAGCATGTTCGGATACTCGTCGCTCTGACCGACACACCGCCATACGGGCAAGCACCACCACTGGTCTTGACGCGGATACTTTATCTCTGGGCCGACCTCATGGGATACGTTCCAAAGGGCCATGAACGGCGGGTCCGTGCCCATGAAGGCCGTGTGATACGCAATGAATACGTCCAAGGTGGCGAGGGCCCTGTACGAGAGGCCGGATACGATCTCCGCGTGAATGGGAATATCGAGCTGACCGAGCAAATACCGCATACTGCTATACATCCACTGGCCCGGGTGGATGAAGAGGTGGGCTTTCCAGGCGACGATACCTCGCCCGGTGCATAGCGTGTCGAATACGTCCAGAAGGAAGCCAATGGGCTTCCCAAGCTTCTTATCCTGGAATACCGAGACATTGCCGAAAAACGCGTGCGCGTAGAAGAAGGCCTCGAAGTATACCCAATCCGGCTCGGGGATGCCCCCCCTACTGTGCTGGTAGTTCGGGTCGTTGTTCGTCTTCGACAGCCTCGTTGACATACTGCTCGATAGGGCGAGGCATACGCCCCTGACACCCTCCCACACAATAGGGAAGAAGATACCGCACGCGAACCACCTCTCGGAGCCACACTGCTTCAGCCATTGCCGCGCATACGCCTCGTCGTTGGGTGGCGTGTGCCAGCGCTCCATACTGCAGCGCACTTCATCATCGCTTGGGTAATACTCGCCCGTGACGGGGTCGCGCCGACCGGCCATCTGGGAAGCCATACGGAAGGCCGGCAATATGGAAGTGAATACGATCTCGCGATATACAGTAAGCGGCTTGAGCAGAAACCGCTACGTACAAACAGAAACGAACCGCATGCACCCAAATGCCAAGGTCCATACGACTGTACACGCAGAACACTCATGCGAGCGCCGTTGGCGAGACGAAGTCCGCCGCCGCACATGCGACCAAAGCAGGCATACTCACTTCATCTTTTCATGTGAATCCGCAGATCAAGAGAACCCCCCAGGATACCCCCCAGACGCCCTCGTAAACTTCCCCTGGGAATCGGGTTACAAATACTAAGACAATCGGGCAACGGGACCCCCCCAGATACCCAGAGAGCTCTGGCGGCTGGGGCCGAAGGCCTAAAGAGAATACATAACCACAGAGACCTGGGAGCTCATCCCAAGATACCCAGATGGGTCTGGGGATTCCAGGGGATTGGAGCACATATTCCACGTGAGCCGTGTTGCACATGATACATATTGCACATGATACGTCTGCTAGCCATGAGAGACATACACACCAGAGTTGGTCACATTTGTGGGGCACGTTTTGACACACATCCCCGTGTCATGTATGATACGTATAGCACACTGAACGTATGATAAACATGACAGCAAACCTCACGCAGACTAAGGCCGAGGCTGAGGGTGAAGCTGAAGCTGGAGCAGGCTGAGGCTGGGACACGCTGAGCTGATGCAGGCTGAGGCTGAGACAGGCTGAGGCCGACGCTGAGGCAGGCTGGTGCTGAAGCTGAGGACGATACGTCACCGTCGCCGTCGCCGTCGCCGTCGCCGTCGCCGCCGTCACCCTCGCCGCCGCCGCCGTGGCTCTTCTGTCATACACATCTGCGTGACCCCACAGTCTGCCACAATGCCCTATACAACTGAGCACCGCCCCTAGAGCTCAGCCACCAGCGCTTCCAACGTGGCTTTGGATACACGTCTGGTGATCCACCTTCCCTGCACTTTAATTATTTGATACTCGCTGGCGCCGCGAGCGTGCGCTGCGGATACCAGCTCCTGGTACGTCCGTTTGCACGCACCGGTGCCTGAAGGCTGCAGCATACCTCGCTTCACGAGCAGAGCGAGCTTCTTCACCGTATGCGACTTCCCGCACTTGATACCCAGACCTTTGGCGGCCTTGACCAAGCCGCGGTACTGCTGCCAAGGCTGCCTCGCATACATCTGCACCTTCTGTGTCAGTACGCTGAGACAACTCCTAAGCACACGGAGCTCAGGAATACCATCAGATTCTACCTTGGGACACAGACGGCGCCGACCGAGCTGATACGCCACCTCGCAAGGTCCACCGCCTGATACGCCACCTCCCGAGGTCCGCAGCACAGAAAGCGATACTCCCACACAGCTGCGGATCGCCTCCAAAAGCTGTATTGTGTGACAACGCGTCGATACCAGCCCAGGCCGGACACGCGAAACATTTGCCCGCACAGACTTGCTCTTGTCATACGCGTGTATGAGATACCAAACACCATGCAACGAATACCTGTTGATAGCCTGCCGCGTCTCGCAGAACAATACATACATGGTCGCGACGCTCACTTGAGACGTGCCGTTGAGAGCCTTCCTCATACGACCCAATGCTGTGGTCATTGTGTCGCAGGAAACCACGCCAAAATACGCGATCTCCGCAGCAGCATGGCGTGCCCACTTCCGAGACTGCCGCTTCAGAAACCACTCATGCAGCTCCTCGGTATACTCCGTAGGCGTGAAGCCCATGCAATACTCAACCATGTGCATAAAACACCTCATACAGTCCATGCTGTTATACTTACCGGCCATCTTCACCTTGTTCTTCTGCACGGCCACGGCCACGTAGTCCGGGATACTGTCCCCCATGGCCATGATGTCCGCGCTGGGGATACCATGGCCACGGGGACGCTGAAGCCCCGATGCTAAGTGCGCCCACTTCTCCGCAAATGCGACAAGCCGCCGTCGTATACGAACCCTGCGAAGTGTACGGATAAAGTGCAAGCCGGAATACTGAGTATGCAAGCCTTCTCGATGGGCTAAATACGAGCACCCTTTTTCTTTGCATACTGCCTCGCAGTGACGGACGAGTCCCAAACAGAAAGCATCGAAGTCGTGCACGAATACGCTCCACTGATCCAAAATGTAATCGCATACGACAGGTACTCCAGCCTGCCCTCTGGTAAAACGCAGTAACAGGAAAGACAGCAAGAAGAGATAGCCCGCGGACTCCATGACAAGGCTATACGTGGCCAAGAATACCCCCCTCTTGAGCCAAAGTGCCTATGGGGGAGGTGATGATGATGGTGGTGGTGATGGTTTCGAGGAAAACCCTCGGCGAAGCGCAGACTGCCGGTGAGGGCCCGAATACGGCCAGTAACGACCTGTGAAGTCCGCCGCCGCACATGAACCAAAGCCGGCCATACTGATATCACAGTTTGTGTCACCCCGGAGACTCATTTATATCCTCTTAGTTTTTTTTTCTCTGGGGACCAAAATTCTAGATGGTAGATCTCATACACAGTGCCCATGATACGTTTGCAGACCCGTGTAACACATGTCGCAGAGGCGTATACCAGACAAACTAAAGTCGCTCACATTCTTATTGCAAATAAGCCTGTGATACCTGTGATACCCCAACCTGTGGTGGCCCCAAAGAGCCTCTGATACCCCAACCTGTGGTGGCCCCAAGGCACTGAAGTCCGCCGCCGCACATGCGACAAAGCCAGGCTTACTGAACATTGTTTTGATGCCCCCGAGACCACATTGATGTCCTACTTGTTCTTATATGGATATTCCAAGTCGCGTAGATTTACAGAGCCGTCTGATACATGTTGCAGAAGAATATACAAGGCAAGTGTTGGTCACATTTTTGGGGCAACTTTTGGCTCACATGCCATGGTTAGATGTAGCCCTATTGCACAGGATACGCATGTTAACCATTAGCCAGAGCAATTGGTCACATTTTTGGGGCAAATTGTGCCTCACATACATTGCGCGCATATGTTGCATCTGATACGTATGTTAGCCGCATACATGCATAGACAAAGACGTTCATAACATTATAACAAGAACATGATAACAACGGCATCACATGATAACACTATACATGAAAAACACATGACGAGGTTGCTCACATTTTGGGGGCAGCCTCACATGCCGATCGCTACATATATGCATGTTGCAGATGTGGACAAACACAAAACCAAAAGTTGGTCACATATTTGGGGCAAATGTTACATGTCATGAAGTGTTCGATACACGTTTCATATGATATCGTAGACATGCAATTGTTCAGAGTAAAATTGCACATGATGCGTATGGCAGACATGATACAGAGACACCGTTTGGTCACATTTTTGGGGCAAATTTGTTGCCGCCACGATGCAGGATGCAGATGATACATGCGGGCCGTGATTTTTTTTTGGTCGACGTCCAGGTCCATACGACATTGATCACTCCGGCGTCGCCGTGCCGCCGTATACCAGCAGCTCGCCGTTCTCGCCCCACACTTCTTCCCTCACTGGAAGCTCACTGCATACGCCCATCTCCTCATACACTGGAGCATCGCCAGCCTCCGCACTGGCACCTGCAGCAAAGTCTGCAAGGATACGCTTACTCTCAGTCTGGGATACATCTGCCGGATCCTCTGTGTTCACGAAGAAATCCACGAGGTTGTTGCCCATGTCCATGGATACAACAGGGTCCGCGTCATACTCACCTTGATCCGCAAGAGCATACTCAATGCCTTTCCCCTCGTCGTCGGATGACGATACAGAGTCATACCCGCGCTCCAAAATCTCGCCCTCCTGCTCGGGGCCAGCCGGCAGGAAGTCACTGCGGCGGAGCTTGCCGAATACATGGCAGCCCTCGCGAGACTTGAAGCGACTGCAGGCAACGTAGCCATACCCTCTCGTAGCCACTCTCTTCTTCTGCTCAAAATATACACAGCCGTGAAAGAGATCCGCGCCCTGCGCTCGCCGCACCGTGGTCGCATACCCGTAGCAGCAAGGCAGGAATACCTCTCCGTTCTCCTCGATGGGGTGCACCAATACCATGTTGCCCGTACCCACCAGCCTGGCTGTAAACACTGAGTTTCCACGAAGCGACTCGCATACCGTGGCCAACGCCCCATTCACAAAGCCCCGCTGTTTGTCAAAGTTCCGACTCAGGCGAATGACGATACCAGGTCTGGCCAGAATGCGCAAGTCGGACTTCGTGGTCGGGTCGCAATACCCACCCGTTTTCAGATCGGCCTCACTAATGCCGAGTAATGCCAGCGCCGCTCTGCATACCTCCGCCGAGCCCGCGTTCGTACACGTGAGCCAAGAAAACGGATGCCCTTTCTCCGCCGCCAACGCCATACCGCGCTCAACACAGGCCTCCAAGCACTCATGATGCCAGTGGCGGTCTCCAAAATACTCAGTCAAAACCCCTCGATCTGGCTGACACTCACGTATACGATTCAGGAAAACCAAGTGCTGCTTGTCAGCGGTGCGATACACAGTCTTCAAGTCGACCTTGTCCATTTGGTTGCAAAAGTGTTCGCACTGGCCCCCGCTCAATACTGGCTGCAACTGCTTAAAATCGGCCACGATAGCAGTGAAGGGTTTGTGCGGCTGCTCCCGCACCGAGGCAAAGAACCGCATCCATTCCTGGTCTTCATACTGGCTGCCTTCATCGCAAAGAATCAAATCAATACTTCTCAAAGCCGAGGGTGGGGCCCAGCGGACCTTGCCGTCCTTGCCGGCCCTCTTATACTTCAAGACTCCTTGTATCGTGTCCACTCGGATATTCTCGATACCGGGTCTGTCGGGCAGCTTGGACTTGTACTGGTGCACGAGATACCCAGTGGGGCACACGATCAAAACCTGCAGAGACTCACATGCCCAAATGGCCAGCTCCAACAATACTGCCGTCTTCCCACTGCCGGGCGGGCCAGAGATATACAAGAAACGCTTGCTGTTCTGCTTCTCCTCCTCGTCCTCCAGCGATACAGCCTTCTTGACCCGCTCAATGACATCAGCCTGCTCTGGGCTCCACGTGCGCTGCTGATACTTCGGCCTGTTCAAGGTATCCCACTCCTGCCGAAGGCACTCATACTCTGGCTCGTTATCGCATCGAGCAACACGCTGATACAGCAGAAAATTCGCGTGTTGCTTCTGCTCAAAGCAGCCGACACGCTCATCGCGCATACCGCGAAATTGCAGATCGCGTCGGGCCAGCGAGAGCAGATACTCGAATGCTGCCCTGTCATTATCAAATACAGGCTCTCCTGCAGTATACTCAGAGCCGAATGTGAGTATCTGGCCATCATCGCCCACTCGCATCGGCAGCGCTTGAGTGTGGAATTTGAGATCACACGACGTCTCCACGATACCAACAGTGCCTGACCAAGTCCAGGACATGAGATACTCGATCATGCCCACGAAATTCTTCATACTGTCCAGATGTTTGAACGTCCGAGGGAGTAATTGTGAAGCGTATACATGTGGCAGCATAGTGAGTGAATGCTGGCCCCAGTACCCGTCCGTCAGCTCGTACCAATACCTGCAGGCGACCACTTGCGTAGGTTCATACCTTTGATTATGTCGGCCGCCACGAAAATGCACGCAGTGGTTGCAGGAATCATACTCCCTGCCACGGTGCCATACCAAGAAACTGTCCGATACGGGAACCCCTGCGACCAGCTGCTCCCTCTTCTCCTGAAGGTAAAAGCCATACATCCTTGAGGAAAAGTTACCCTGCCGCCCGTCGTAATTCACCATGGCTGCCGGCTGCGGTGGATACAGCAATACATGAGAGTAGGACCGCTCAAACTCCGACAATTGCGCCAAACGGATGGCCACTTCCGGCAGGCACGGGCTGCTCTTGCTGAGCAAGCGATACGCGGTCAGCCAGGAGCTGTTCGCATTCTTCTGCACATACTCGCCGAGCCCGACGTCGACGGCATCGTGGTCCTTCGCGACATACCCTGAAATGTAGTTGAGCCGGCCGTTGCCTATCTGAACATCTATCTCGGCGCAGAATACAAGCGAGAGGAACTTGACGAAAGCCGACACGACAGCCGTCCCGGTGCGCCCCTGGAGATACTGCAACAGCCCAAAGCATACAACCCACGCGCAGATGTGCCAGTGCGGGGTGCCACGGCCTTGGTACTCGGTCTTCATACACCACTCGTAAACGATGAAGTACTTGTGGCCCCAGCGGTTCGCCAGGAACAGCCAAGATACAGCGAACCAGGTAGTACATATGAAGTGACATCATATACGCACCAGCAAAAATACAGCGAAGATACGGCTCCATGAAATACGGCCTCGGGAACTTCCACTCCGCGGGCGCGATGGTGATGAACAAGTTCGGAAACGCGCACAGCCAGACCTGTCCCCGAAGATTCCGGCAGTGTTGATACAGGGCCTCATAATTCTTCTCGTCGTAGCAGCGCACGAGCATGATACGCACAAGATCAGCGAGGGAGTCTTGCACAATCTCCCAATACCCCGTAGACGCCTGCGAGTCCCGGGACATGACGTCCCCAGTGACGCCCAGGCTCTTGGCACGGACTTGTGCATTGAAATACTTGTTCGCCAAGTGCTTCTCGTACAGGAAGAACGGCAGGTCCCGCTGCTCGCCATATACGCGGGCACTGGACAGCACCTTCCGAGTCCAAGACAGGCCAATGGATACCACACGGTTCGTGCTGTCCTGGGTCTCGGCATAGTAGTGCTCCATTATACCCGTATCTGTGAAGTCCGTGGTCGGGTACAAAACGGGATACATGGCACACTCGATACCTTTCATGACCACAAAGAGGTCGTAGGAGGACAGGTTCAAGGAGCTGCGATTCTCGATACGGATCCTCTGGGACGTCAGAAACTATTTTATTGTTGTTGTTTTTTTTTTGGTTTTTTTTTTTGTTGATCAACCTCGTGATCATCTACGTCGCCGTCGATCTCGTCGTCATCGTTCGTCGTCGTCGTCGTCGTCGTCGTCGTCTTCACGTCATCGTCGTCGTCGTCGTCGTCATCGTCGCCGTCGTCGTCGCCGTCGTTCTCGTCGTCGTCGTCGTCGTCGTCGTCTTGGTCGTCGTCGTCGTCGTCGTCGTCGACGTCGTCGTCGTCGTCGTCGTCGTCGTGGTGGGAGCCCCTGCCCGCGCGGATCCTCTGTTCCGTCAGGAAGACGCGGTAATACTTGCTGTGCTCCCTCAAGAAGTGATACGCAGCCTTGCACCGGTCCGTAGGCAGAGTCGCTTCGCAGACCAGGTCCTTCTTGAAATACGCGCGCGAGAGCCCCACCTTCTTCCAGTTGAACTGGTGCGCGGCGCCATACCGCTCCTGCTGCACGGAGGTCTTCAATACGACGATGCTCAGAGCACGACATTCGTCCACGGTCATCTCGTGCATACAGGGTCCAGTGGTGTGGTCCAGCGAAAACTGCCCAAAGGAATACCGAGGCCAGCTGATACACTCCTTTGCCTCGTAGCCCGACTTCGTGGCCAAGGGGATCCTATACAGCTCCGACGTCTTTGCTACCTTGAGGGCCTTGCCGTGGTTCTGCATACGCCGGTTGAACTTCTCGAGAGGGGTCTCTTTGCCAGAACAGCAAGGGCATGTGGCAACCACAGGCGTATACATGCCTGGCTTATACCACCATCTCGAAGATATACCAACTTGGCCACAGGCGTGCACCACCGGGTCGTGCGGTACTTGCCGACGATACGCCGCCAGCATGTCTGGTTGCTCCGACGTGCTGCGGTCCTGATATACACGGTTCGAGAAATACTCGTCATTAAAGAAGAACGAGCCGCAGGCCTCGCAAGCGGACCAACTCCCGTAGCACACCCAGAACGCAAAGTCCGTCAAATTATACTGCTTCTGGTAGGTGGCCTGGATACTGGTGAGTAATGACATGGACCAAGACTGTCGCTGAAATACCTCCTGACACTTCAACATGGCATACGCAGCAACAAGACAAGCGTCCGCCGCCATTTTCGGGAAGACTATGCAACGGTCAGCTGTCGCCACGCTGCAAGCTCTCGCATACCAGCCGTGCTCTTTGTCGGAGATACACGCGTGCGCAGTCCTGGGCAGCACCTGGCCCTGAAAGGTCTTCTCGTAGGCCTCCAACACAGGGCCTGGCAGCACATCCTTGTATACGAAGGCATCCGGATACTCGAGAGCCAACCTAGCATGCCGTTCGTGTTCTCCAAAAAATACCGCAAGATTGTGCAAAGGCACCAACTCTTCCGCCACACCCAAGCGCTCACATAAGGATATACGCACAGTCTCCAGAGCAGATCTGGCCCGGGCGCGCAGAGAGTGAGCACCCCCCCAGGTGTGCCCGAGCTTGCTATCCAGAGAGACGAAGGAATACAAGAACTCCCACTCGTGCTGCTCCAGGTGGTCGCTGGTCCAGTATTCGCCACGCTGCTCGCGATAGCGACGATACGCTATGAGCCGCTGCGTCGTCCTGCAATCAACGAGATACTGCGCCAATAACTGCTTTTTCACCTCCTCGGCCGAGACGCCCTTCTGCAGCTGCTCCAGGACAAACTCCCCGCATACGTGGCGATGTATGTCCTCAGCATTCTCCAGTAGTGCCAGCTGCTGAGAGGGCGCCTTCAGCCACGTCTGAAGGATTGCAATGGGCAAATACCCCGGTCTCCGCGCGATACTTGTCCACCAGCGCTCGCCCCCTCAAGCCTTCTACGTGATACCAGTACTGGAGGTCCCTGCGCGACAGCGCGTAGACGGCGGAATTGCCGTGTTTGGCACCGTCTCCGAGGCGATACCTGCCAAGCCACTCTCGACAGACATTCTGACCCGTCTCATACCCCCAGGCCTTCAGACGCACCTGCATATTCCGGTAGTCGAGGCCAAGGCCCAGGTCGGAGACCTCCTCTCGATACCGCTTGCCGCATGCCGCCTCTAGAGCCTCCACCGTCATCAGCGTCATACGAACCACATCTGTGGAGGAAGAAGCTGCCGTGGCCTGCTGCTTGGATACGGGCTCCTCCGCGTCGACCGCGGCAGGCCGTTTGGCCACGCGGGCAGATCCGGCGGCGGCTGGCCGTTTCAATACCCCGCCTGCGACCTGTGCCGCCGGGCGCTTCAATACACGCTTGGTGACGGCCTGGGCGGATGAAGCCGCCGCCTGCACTGAAGAGCTCACCGACGCATACGCATCGCACCACTGTCTCAACACTCCTCGGGACACCAAGACAGCTTTCCGTCGCATACGCAACACGGTATGCAAGGTGTGGTACTTCAGCCCTGGATATACCGCGCGCATGTGGTCACCAAGTGCCGCGTCGAGCTTTTCAGCCGTGTCATACTGCAAAGGTCCGGAGTCAGGGTGATACTTCACGTACCATTGCCTCAAAACCATACCGCTGACAGCGACGGGAGGGTCGCTCTCCGAGAGAATCTGCGAGAGGACCTCCGCGGCGGCCTCGTCGGCGAAGCTCTCCCGATACTGATTGAGTCGAAGACGCTGGCCTATACATTCCTCCACAGCTTGGGCAGTATTCAATGCTCCCTTGGCGCCCCACTCCGTGCTGAGCCACTTCTGACATACCCTGGCGTCAGCAGATACAGATAAATGTCCCAGGAGCCACTGCTTCAAGACGGCCCCGTCAGTAGTCCCCTCGGGCATGTCTGTGCGAATACGTTCTCCATACCAGGTCTCCAGATGGCCAGCGTTCTGCACTTTGACAAGCGTCTCTTTGGAAGAATACTGCAGTAGCCACATCTTTGCGACCCAATCTGTCACATGCAGTGGTGGATCCAACTGTCGGAGCGCCCCGCATAATTTGAAAGGTGTATTATACTCGATGCCCAGGTGGCGGATGGCAGAACCGTGCTGCTCCTCCAGCTCCTGGGCGCTAGAAATACTAACCTTGCCAGGCACAACCCGATACTTGCCCCACCAAGTCTTGCACGCCTGGTGACTGATCTGGATACCCTTTGCAACGAGCGCCTGATGCAAATAATACGGGCTCTCGCAGTCGGCCAAGGGAGGCCGCGACAGCTCCGGGCCATACTGCTCGTCAAGGGCTTTCGCCGTCAAAGCCATGGACCATCCAAGAACACAGGCGATACCTTGATCCGAGATGGCTACGGATGTGCCAGTGATCAGTCGGAGGCTTCCTGGGGCCGCTTGGGGTCCTCTTGGGGAAGGAGGGAAGCCTCCTGGCGCCGCTTGGGGTCCTCTTGAAGGGCTTTGGGGGGCTTCTTGGAACCATCTTGGGGCCTCTTGGGGGCTTATTGGATCCTCACGGCGGGCTCTTGGGGCCTCTTGAAGGCCTCCTGGGGCAACCTATGGCGCAACCAGTAGGGGGACGTTTTATTCTCGGCGGCCGAGGGCGCAACCTATGACGCAACCAATAGAGGGGCGTTTTATTCTCGGCGGCCGAGGGCGCAACATATGGCGCAACCGCAAGGGATTCTGGCCCCTGGCAGGCGCGCGAACCCCGTTGCAAAGATGCGAAAGTAGCTCGCGCGAGCTCATGTAACATAAATGTTGGAAAACCATTGGTTTTTTGAAAACGGACAGCGCGCGCGGGTGGAAATTTTGAAAAGTCGTGCAGGTGTTTTTCGAGGACCTACGGTGCGATTCGTGTGATTTTATGATGCGCGGTGCTAAAATTCTTAAAAACCCAATGATTTTTGGAGATTTCGGCGTGCGCGCGCGAAGAAAAAACGAATATGTCCCGCATGGTATTATTTGACAGGGATGATGGCCCTGGCAGGTGCGCAAACGTTGTCGCAGAAGTTCGAAAAAGTTGCTCGCAAAAGCCCGTTTGACAGAATTGTTTAAAAAGTGTTGTTTTTCCTACGAATCCGCAAGAGCGCGCGGAAGACATTTTGACAATTTTTTCTTAAAAAACCATTGGGTTTTTGATGTTTTTATGTTAAAATCGTTACGAAACCTAAGGTTTTGGAAGGATTTCGTCTTGCGCGCACGAATGTCCACTTTACCTTATTTTTTGCAAGGGATTCTTGCAATTTGATCAAGTAAGAACAAGAATTTTCATTTTATAGTGTTTTTTGCAAGGGAAAACGGAGTACAACAAAACAACCGGATCCGGTGACAATCGTTTTGCCTGAGACTTCCTCACGAAAATGATGAAAATGAGGCTGCGGCCTAGGCGCGGCGGGGGGGCCGTGCACCAGGGGTCCCAACAATAATTATTCTTTAGAAGTAATAATGTTCAACAGCAATAACAACAACAGCAACAGCAACAGCACGGACAACCACAACCACAACCACAACCACAACTACAACAACAACCACAACAACCATAACACCCACAACAACCAGAACAACAACAATATCAACAGCTACAGCAACAATCAGTTTAAGACTGTTCGCTCTTGTTTGCTCGCGTGTCATTCAACAGGTTTTTCCCCACATCCTGAGTCGGGTTTTTGTTTTCCCAGAACATCCTCTCCTTCTCCCTCCCGCCTCCCGCCTCCCATATCAATACCATGCCTACCATTCCAGCCTCCCATATCATACCATGCCTACCATTCCATACCATACCATACCTACCATACCATACCATACCATACCATACCATACCATACCATACCATACCATACCATACCATACCACACACTACCAAACAATACCATACCATACCATACCTACCATGCCAAA
The DNA here is from genome assembly GCA_963575745.1 of Prorocentrum cordatum. NCBI lineage: Eukaryota > Dinophyceae > Prorocentrales > Prorocentraceae > Prorocentrum > Prorocentrum cordatum. The sequence continues at coordinate 25,961 of CAUYUJ010004459.1, forward strand.
CCACACCATACCATACCATACATACCACACAATACCGAACAACACCATACCATACCAACCATACTCTATAGCATACGTACCAAACCATACCACACCACACCATACCATACCTTCCATACAATACCATACCATACCTACCATACAATAGCATACCTACCATACGATACAATACCATACCACACATACCATACAATACCATACCAACCTACCCATGCAATACCATATCATACATACCTTACCATACCATACCCGCAAGAGCGAGCAGGGTATTGGAGTACCACACTATTTACCAAGTTTCGTGCCCCTCCCGCCCGTCCAGGGAGGCCCCGCCTGAGCGAGGAGGGTATCCGAAACCCGTACTATTTACATTGTTTCGTGCCCCTCCCACCCCTCCAGGGAGGCCCCGCCTGAGCGAGGAGGGTATCGGAAACCCATACTATTTACATGGTTTCGTGCCCCTCCCTCCCCTCCAACGAGGCCCCGCCTGAGCGAGGAGGGTATCGGAAACCCATACTATGTACATGGTTTCGTGCCCGTCCCACCCCTCCAGGGAGGCCCCGCCTGAGCGAGGAGGGTATCGGAAACCAATACTATTTACGTTGTTTCGTGCCCCTCCCACCCCTCCAGGGAGGCCCCGCCTGAGCGAGCAGGGTACCGGAAACCAATAGTATTTACAAGGTTTCGTGCGCTTCCCACCCCTCCAGGGAGGCCCCGCCTGAGCGAGGAGGGTATCGGAAACCAATACTATTTACATGGTTTCGTGCCTTGCCCACCTCTCCAGGGAGGCCCCGCCTGAGCGAGGAGGGTATCGGAAACCCGTACTATTTACATGGTTTCGTGCCCTTCCCACCTCTCCAGGGAGGCCCTGAGCGAGGAGGGTATCGGAAACCCGTACTATTTACATGGTTTCGTGCCCGTCCCACCCCTCCAGGGAGGCCCCGCCTGAACGAGGAGGGTATCGCAAACCCATACTATTTACATTGTTTCGTGCCCCTCCCTCCCCTCCAAAGAGGCCCCGCCTGAGCGAGGAGGGTATCGGAAACCAGTACTATTTACATTGTTTCGTGCCCCTCCCACCCCATCCAGGGAGGCCCCGCCTGAGCGCCCCGTCTGAGCGAGGAAGGTATCGGAAACCCACACTATTTAAGTGGTTTCGTGCCCCTCCCACTGACATGGGTGAGGAGGAGGGGAGGACATTACCTATCCATCTCACGTCCTACTCCTCCCACTGAGGAGGGTGAGGAGGAGGGGGAGTTCTGCGATGAGGAAGGCTTCATCATGATGATGGTGACGACGATGGTTATGCTGCTGTTCACGGTGACGATGACGATGGCGATAAAGGTGATGGACGATGACGATGGCGATAACGGCAATTATGATGATGATGATGATGATGATGATGATGATGATGATGATGATGATGATGATGATGATGATGATATGATGCTGATGATGACGACGATGATGATGATGATGACGATGACGATGATGACAACGACGACGACGACGAGGATGATGATGCAGATGCTGGTGATGATGACGATGTTGCTGCTGATGCTGACGTTGCTGGTGCTGTTGATGATGATGACGACGATGATGCTGATGATGATGACGTCCACGATGATGCGGACGATGATGCTGCCAAGGACGGTGATAATGATGACGATGATGATGATGATGATGACGATGATGGCGACGACGATGATGATGATGATGACGATGACGCTGACGATGATGATGATGATGATGATGCTGATGATGAGGATGATGATGATGATGATGATGGTGCTGATGATGATTGTTATGATGATGCCGATGGTGCTGACCCTGACGATGACGATGATGCTGATGATGATGACGATGATGCTGATGATGACGACGATGATACTGGTGATGATAATGATTATGATGATGATGATGATGATGATGATGATGATGATGATGATGATGATGATGATGATGATGATGATGATGATGATGATGATGATGCCGGGGATGAGGAGGACGAGGAGGAGGACGAGGAGGAGGACGAGGAGGAGGAGGAGGAGGAGGAGGAGGAGGAGGGACACGTGGGCCATGCAGGAAAGGAGTGCAGGACTGCGGACGCGGCGGGAGAACAGTAGCAGGGGATAGACAGATCGGCTCAAGTGCGCTGCCCCACCACCTGCTCCCTCACCCACGACACCATGACGGGCATATCCACCTAATCCTCCGGCGCTCAGCGCGAGTGCGTCTCGATGTTCCTCGTGGGTCAGCGGGTCCTTTACAGCTCTCCCACACACGCCCGCTACATGGACGCGGTCGTCATCGGCACCCTTCCAACGGCGACCTCGTCATCACCTTCACCGAGCCTGGTTTCGACCCCACCAACCTTAAGTTCGTCCCCAACTTGACCCTCGTGTCCCGCGTCGCCGGCTCCATCGCCCCGGCCACGCCGCCCAGCATGGAGCCGAAGACGGCCCCACCCACCAGGCCCTCCACCACCACCCAGAACCTTCGATGAGCTTCTCCTTCGCGTTGATGTTGTCGCACCCCATGGGTCCCACGAAACCCTTAATATCTTTACGTGGTGAACTCCGTTAGCATAATCCCCGAACCCTCGATCCCCGAACCCTCGATACCCGCCCTCTTCACCTTCGACCGTGCCTTCTTGGGGGTATATCTTTCTTACCTGCAGCGTGTCCTCGCAGAACCAGGCGGGCAGAACCAGACGGGCATATGGGGCGGGTAGACCCCAACAGGCGGGTCGGGAAGGAGGGCCCAGGCGGCCAGGTCGAACAGGCGGGTTTCCGAAGCGTGCGTCTTGCATAAATCGCGAGGAAGTGTAGAGCGACAGCGCGATTCCCAAATAAATCCTGCGGAGAAATCCACGGCGATATCATGATTCTTGAGTATGGAGGGCGCGGCGTCTGAGTAAATTGTGAGGAAGACCAACGCGAGAGGGCGATGTCTGCATCCATTGTGAGGAAGTCCCGCGCGAGAGCGCGATTTTGGAAGACGTCGTGGGCAAGTATCAGGCGGGAGCCGTTGTTGTTGTTGTTGTTGTCGTCGTCGTCGTCGTCGTCGTCGTCGTCGTCGCCGCCGTCGTCGTCGTCGTCGTCGTCGTCGTCGCGGTCGTCGTCGTCGTCGTTGAATTCGAATTTCTGAAGAATCATTCCCCAATCAGAGTTTGCCTCTGTAGGGGTCCTAGCGGATATAAAGCTGAGGTGAGGTGGGCGGCCGATTTCGGTGGCCGGGGCCGGGTGCCCCGGTGCCCCGGGGTTCCCGGGGGTGCCCGGGTGCCCAGGTGTGTAGCCGATTTCGGTGGCCGGGGCCGGGCGCCCGGGTGCCCGGGGGTGCCCGGGGGTGCCCGGGTGCCCAGGGGTGCCCGGGGTGCCCAGAAGTGCCCGGGGGTGCCTAGCCCAATAACCCTATATCCCTATAGCCCAATAGCCCAATCGCCATATATCCCTATAGCACTATAGCCCTGTAGCCCTATAGCCGTACCTATACGACCACCCTTCGGGTGATAAGGAGGTTCGGGGGGGGGGGAACCAACGTCTCACTCGATCGGTCTCAATATCGATCTCAGTATCGATCTCACTATCGGTCTCGCTCGATCGATCCCACTCGATCGATCTCACAATCGATCTCACTCGATCTATCGCATTCGATCGATCTCACACTTGATCTCACAATCGATCTCACAAGCGATCACACAATCGATCTCGCATTCGGTCTCAATATCGATCTCACTATCGATATCATCATCAACAACATCATCAACATCAACATCATCACCAACATCGCCATCATCGTGATGGCACCGTCATCATTATCATAAACATCAGCATCAACGTCAGCATCATCATCGGGACAACAGCGTCATCATCACCATCACCATCATCATCTTATCATAAACATCATCATCATCACCATCATCGGGACAGTCATCGTCATCATCATGAGCAGCATCAGCATAATCATCATCATCATAATCGGGACACCATCATGATCACCATCGTTCTCATCATCCACATTTTCATCAACATCGTCATCACACTCGGGACACCATCATCATGATCATCGCATCATCATCATCGACATCATCATCATCAACAACATCATCGTCATTGGGGCACCGTCATCATCATGAGCATCATCATCATCAACATCGTCATTCTCATTATTATCATCATCGGGACACCATCATCATCACCAACATCATCACCATCATCATCGTCAGCATCATCATCATCGGGACACCATAATCATCATCAACATCATCAGCAACAACATCATTATCGCCCGGACACCATTTCCATCAACATCATCGGCACCATCATCATCATCATCATCATCATCATCATAATCATCATCATCGGGACACCATCATCGTCATCATCATCAACATAATCACCATGTGCATCATCATCCTCATCATCGGGACACTAACATCATCATCGACACCACCATCAACATCATCATCATCTTCACCGGGACACCATCATCATCATCATCATCATCATCATTTCATCATCATCATTATCATCTCATCATCACCATCCTCGCGGGACACCGCGGGACACCGGCGGGACACCGCGGGACACCGCGGGACACCGCGGGACACCGCGGGACACCGCGGGACACTGGCGGGACACCGCGGGGCCCCGCGCCCCGGATGAGAAACATTTGGTCCGGCCGCGCCTCAGCCACAGGAGGACACCGCGGGACACCGGCGGGACACCGCGGGGCCCCGCGCCCCGGAAGAGAAACATTTGGTCCGGCCGCGCCTCAGCCACAGGAGACTTTTTCTCGCCCGCCCACGCAGCTTCGCCTCGCACGCACGGCACGCACGAACACGAAACCGAAACCGATTTCCCGGTGGGGGGCTCGCCGTTCCACCTCGATTTCACCCCCTCACCTCCGATAGCCCTATTGCCCAATAGCCCAATAACCCCATAGCCCCATAGCTCCATAGCCCCATAGCCCTATAGCCCTATAACCCTATAGCCGTATAGCCCTATGGTCCTGAAACCCTATAGCCGTATATATAGCCCGAAAGCCCGAATAGCCTTATAGCCCTTGGCTCTATAGCACTATAGCCCTGTAGCCCTATAGCCCCATAGCCCTAAAGGCTTCTAGCCCTATATCCCTATGGCCACATCGCCCTATAGCCCTATAGCCCCATAGCCCTAAAGCCCTATAGCCCCATAGCCCCCCCAAAATTCTGATTGGGGTTTTTCTCTGGTATCATTATTGTTGACCCCCCTTCTCCAGTGCATACTGTTTTTTTCCCCAATCAGAGCTTGCCTCTGTAGGGGTCCTAGCGAATCAAAGGATTAGGTGCGATGTGCGGCCGATTTCGGTGGCCGGGCCCGGGTGCCCGGGTGCCCGGGTGCCCGGGGTGCCCAATAGCCCAATAGCGTATAGCCCAATAGCCCTATAGCCCTATAGCCCTATAGTTCTACAGCCCCATAGCCCCTATAGCCCTATAGCCCGATAGCCCCATAGCCTTATAGCCCTATAGCTCTACAGCCCTACAGCCCTATAGCCTTATAACCCACTAGCCCAATAACCCAATAGCCCAATAGCCTCATAACCTTATAGATTTATAGTCCTACAGCCAGATACCCCCAACAAAAATCTGATTGGGTTTTTTTTCTCCGGTGTCATTCTCATTCATAGTGCGCTCCTCGACGTTCGCACCTTGTTTTTTTGACAGGGAATGTCTTGATGCTCAAACGGGGCCCCAGGCCCCTGGGTTACAACAACAACGGCTCCCGCTTGAGATTTCGTCACAATTCAGCCAGGACCCCCACTCCCGCCCGAGACCTCCTCGCATTTTATTCAGGAATCGCGCTCTCGCTTTGGACTTCCTTACAATTTATTCAGGAATCGCTCTCCCGGCGCTCTGGAGTCGCGCTCTCGTTGGAGACCCGCTTGCAGTTTACCGAAGAATGGCGCCCTTGCGTTGGAATGTCTTGCAAGTTGCTCAAGCGCCGCGCTCCCGACACCCAGGCACCCAGGAGTCGCGCCTGTTGTGGCCCCATGTGCATGCCCTTCGTGGCCCCGCTGTCGCCGTTTGTGGCCCCCTCACTGTCCTACGTGGCCCAGTTGCTACCCTCAGTGGCCCCATCGTTGCCTTCTGTGGCCCCGCATTATCTGCCCTTCGTGGCCCCCGCTCGTTCGCGCTCTTCGTGTCCCCATACGCATTCCCTTCGTGTCCCCGCTGTCGCCCTTCGTGGCCTAGTTCGTGTCCTTCTGCTGTCGTTCTCTCTCGCTCTCGTTCTCGCTTTCGCTCGTCGTCGCCGTCGTCGTCGTCGTCGCCGTCGACGTCGTCGTCGTCGTCGTCGTCGTGGTCGGTCCCCTGTCCGTCCCTCTTGGGGTCGGGTCGACGGTCCGCGGCCGCTTCCGATCAGCGCTGCCGCTGGCCAGGCCGACGGTCCGCGGCCCTCCCGCCGTTTGCCGGGGCCCGGCCTGCACAGAAGAAAGGTATACCCCCCAAAAGGGGTCCAATCGAACACGAAGAGGACGGGTATCGAGGGTTTGGGAAATACGCGTTATTGGACACTCGAGCAGATAGGGGCGAACAGTCTTAAAATGATTGTTGCTGTTGTTGTTGTTGTTGTTGTTGTTGTTGTTGTTGTTCTTGTTGTTGTTGTTCGTGTTGTTGTTGTTGTTGTTGTTGTTGTTGTTGAACTCTCACTCTTGAAGAATTATTATTGTTGATCCCCCCCCCCACCAGTGCACATTGTTTTTTTCGATTGAAGTGCCACCCCCGGGGCTCGCACCTTGTTTTTTCTCAAGGAAAGTCTTCCTGCTCAAACTGTGCCCCTGCCCCCCGGGCTACAACAACAACGGCTCCCGCCTGAGACTTCCTCGATTTTTACTCAGGACCCCCGCTCCCGCCTGAGACTTCCGCGCAATTTACTCAGGAAAGGCGCTCCCGTCTGAGACTTCCTCGCAATGTAATCAAGACCCCCGCTCCCGCCTGAGACTTCCGTGCAATTTACGTGGGAACGGCGCTCCCGCTTAAGACTTCTTCGAATTTTACTCAGGACCCCCGCTCCTGCCTGACATTTCCGCGCAATTGACTCAGGAACGGCGCTCCCGCCTGAGACTTCCTCGCAATTTAGTGAGGACCCCCGCTCCCGCCTGAGACTTCCGTGCAATTTGCTCAGGAACGGCGCTCCCGCTTGAGACTTCCTCGCAACTTAGTCAGGGCCCCCGCTTCCGCCCTGAGATTTCCTCACAATGTACTCAGGACTGCGCTCTCGCGTGCGACGTCCTCACAAATTATTCTGGAATTGCGTTTCGGCGCTCAGGAACCACGCGCGCGCCAAGGACGCCTTCACAACGTGGTATCTTCCCTCTTCCTTCGTCCTTCCCCCTCCCCTTCCTCCCACTCTCCCTCGTTCTTCCCCTC
>CAUYUJ010004459.1:38368-80868 GCA_963575745.1 Prorocentrum cordatum
GCGAGGCATGGACCTGGGCCTGAATAGAAGGGAGGAAGTCTCGAGCAGAGCCGCTGTTGTTGCTGGGAGCGGCGCCAATGCTGAAGAGAGTAGGGCGCTAGTCCAACGTTGCGAAGTCTCGAGCGGGGACGCTGGTTTTGTTGGGACGGCGGTTGTCGGCGGCGACGAGGAGCTCCGCCTTGAGTAAGAACGGAGGAAGTCTCGAGCGGGGGCCGTGGTTTTGTCGGGACGGGGGCTGTCGGCGGCGAGGGACAGCACCGTCCCGAAGAATAGGGAGGAAGCCTCGAGCGTGAGCGTTGTTCTTGCTGGGAGCGGCACCGATTCAAAAGAGCCTATCCAGCGTAGAACGGGAGCAAGTCTCGGGCGGGAACGCTGGTTTTGTCGGGGCGGCGGTTTTCGGCGGCGAGGAGGAGCACCGCCTTGAGCAACCAAGGGAGCAATCCTCGAGCGGGAGCGTTGTTGTTGCTGGGGGCGGCGCCGATGAGAGAAAGAGTAGCGCGCCAGTCGAAGGTAAAACGGGAGAAAGTCTCGAGCGGTAGTGCTGGTTTTGTTGGGGCGGCGACTTTCGGCGGCGAGCAAGAGCACAGGCCCTGAGCAAAAAAGGAGGAAGACTCGAGCGGGAGCCTTGTTGTTGTTGGGGGGCCGGTTTTGGCCACCCCCCAGACCGCTCAAGCGTGAGCCTCATTTGCAAGGAAAATGTAGCCGGCGCCGAGGCGAGAGCGTGAAAGCGCCTGGGGGGTCCAACAGTAATAAGTGTTCAGTAAGTTACACTCAACAGCAACAAGCTTAAGACTATTCGATCTTATCTACTCGCGTGCCATTCAACACGTGTATCCCAAACTTTTGATGCCCGCCCATTTCGTCTTCGATCGTACCCCCTTTGGGGTATATCGTTCTTACCTGCAACGTGTATTTCGCGCAGCCCCGAAACATATTGATCAGTCAGGCAAGGATGGCACATTTTCTTCGTCAGCGCCCACGGCTGGGACCGACGCAGTTGAGCAGGCACATTCTGATATCCTAGAGAATTGGGTTGACTGGATAAAACGAGCTACAAGTAATGTGGACAACCATATGGCACAACTACATATCGACAGCTGGTGCGTTTCGTGGAGGCGCAAAGTTTGGCGCTACGCGGAGAGAGTCGCGCTATGCCTGCAAATCGATGGGCGCAGAATGCTGCCACCTGGTGTGCGGCAGACGACCCTTGATCACGAGGCTGTCAACAATGCCGTCCAAATAGGAGTTGCGCAGACGAAATCGTGCAGTTCCTGAGGCATGCTGTCCACGACGTGGACATGAACTAGATGGAAGTGGCTAATTATGCATCTTTCTGCGGTGACTTGGAGGATGAATTCTGCTTTCACGCTGGCTGAATCCATGCTTTCATAACGCTGAGCCGGAGTCGCACGCCGCAGCCGAACCTCATCAAGTGAGGGGCTGCGGCCCCAGCGCGCCGCCCTCATGGGCCGGACCTCCGGGTCCACTATCTGCGCGTCCGTCCGTCCTAAGGCGGGGGAACAGAGGGCGGACGGAAGACAGGGACAAGGGGGGAGGGGGGAGGATGGAGCACGAGAGACAGCAGCGGGAGGGGGGCTAGGAGCAGAAAACATGTTGCAGAACCAAACGGGCAGATGGGGCGGCTAGACTCTAGCAGGCGGGTCGGGAAGGCGGGCGCAGGCGGCCTGGTCGAGCAGGCGGGTTTCCGAAAAATGCGTGTTTATATGAATGGCGAGGAAGTTTCGAGCGACAGCGCGACTCCCAAATAAATCTTGAGAGCGAGATCGTGATTCCTGAGTGTCGAAGGCGCGGTATCTGAATAAGTTGCGAGGAAGACCCACGCGAGAGCGCGGTTTATTCATAATGTGTGGGGAAGTCCCATGAAGTCCCGCGCGAGAGCGCGATGTGGGAGTAAATTCTACGGAAGTATCCAGCGGAAGCCGTTGTTGTTGTAGTTCGGGGGCCCGGGGGCGAGTTTGGTGACATGTCGTTCTCCTTTGTAAAAGAGAGGGTGCGAACCCCAGGAGAAGCACCTTAATTGAAAGAAGACAATGGTTACCGAGGCGATCAACAATAGTAACTTCTTAGAAATGAGGAATCAGCTACAACACCAACAACACCAACAATAACAGCATCATCAACAACAACAGCAACAATCATTTTAAGACTGTTCGCCCTTATCTGCTCGAGTGTCAAGTAAACGTTGGGCTCAAGTAAAGTAAACGTTGGGCTCAAGTAAACGTTGGGCTCAAGTAAACGTTGGGCTCAGCCGTGCCAAGCATCCAGCTTCACACCGTGGAGCGGCTGCTATCCGTATCCGACACTCCAGACATGGACAAGTCCGGGAAGAAGAAGGCAGAGTCGGCCACGGGTTCGACGCCGCAAGACAAGAAACTAAGAGTTGATGAAGAGAAGGAGGAGGTTGATGAGGCGAACATGGAAGAGGAAGAGGAGGAAATGGACGTAAAGAAGATGATCATGATGAAGGACATGAGGAAGGACATGAAAACTACGAGGAAGGAGGTGATAGCGGCTAAAACGATCGCGCGGCAGGCTAGGTACTCTGCGAGCGAGGCGGGGGCGGCAGTGGAGGCAGTCAAGGGGGAGGCGAGCACCATCCGGGAGGACTTACCGACTCTTGTGAAGAATATCGTGAAGGAGGAGGTGGATGGGAATGGGAGTAAGCCCGGCAAGGGGATGAATCAGGGGAACAACGAGACGGAGGACAAGAGCAGACAGGTGGTAGCGTTGGGCTTCCCAGAAGCACTCGACGCTAAGACCATGGTGGGGAAGATGGAGGAGATCCTCACGAAACTTTTCGGGGATCCGAGTGGTGCGATGATTTCGATTTTTACGAACCCGACCAAGATGGCAATGCTTACATGTCCTACCAAACGTGATAAAGTTGATTTCCACAAGAAGGCCGATAATGCAAAGGGCCAGGAGTGGCTCGAGAAGATCTTTTTTCAATAATAATCAAACCAAGGACGAGCAGATCAACGACAAGCGGATGGGTTACACAAAATACCATTTGACGCAAAAGCCCCAATACGAGGACTCGGATGTACAAATCAAGTGGGGCAAACAAATGGTCATTGTCAAAGGGAAAAATGTAGCATGGTACGACGACAATGGACAGTGGCGTACCACGGCGATTGGCAAATCTGTGGACAAAGAGGTCAATGAGTCATTGGAAAAATTTCGTACTAAAATCAATCGCGATCCAGATGCCGACAGCGACTTGTAATTCTCAGTATGGATACATCCAGGGCCGCTCCCTTCCCTTGCCCTCCCTTCCCCCCCTCCCGTCCCTCCCCCCCATGCATTGGAAAGTACATCTGAAAGTGTGCTGAGTCAGTCGCGATCTCTTGGTGGTGGACGTGGCCGCTTGCAATATGCATGTGGTGATTTTCTTGTGGCAGCGCTGCGCGGCGTAAAGACGCAGCAGAGCACGGAGATAAGCACGCCCCCGAATCTCCGGAGCCGTCTGAACATCTATCACAAGAACGTGCGAAGCCTTGCCAACGCAGACCGTGTGACAGAATTATGTCGGGAGCTGGACGGGGTCCCATGGGACATCCTGCTATTGACCGAAACCTGGAGAACGACAGCCAGAGAGTATTTCGAGACGGACGGTGGCCACATCTTTGCTGGATTTGGGCACTCAGAGAACACGCGTGGAGTGGCGGTATTAATACACAAACGGTGGGCTTCATGCGTTCTAAACTTTGTCGCTGTATCGGAGAGGCTTGCGTGCGTCGACATGCGGATGAGGGGGGCCACGCACAGAATCGCAGTTGCATGATTCCCCCATTCAGAGTACGGGGATGATTTCGTGCAACTTATGTATACATCGTTATCACGCATTTTCAAAGAAGCCCAGCACAAACGATACCATATTCTGTTTGGGGGCGGTTTCAACGCAGAAGTTGGCAGCCTTTTGGAAACGGACAATTGTAAAACTATTGGGAATCATGGGCTTCACTTGGAAAATTCGCGTGGGCAATGGTTGAAGCAATGGGCGACTTTGGAGAATTTAACAATTGTGAATGCATTTTTCCCGAAGCCACCGGAAAAAAAGAGAGCCGCACAGAGGATCCAGCCAGAGGCCACGTCAAATAGATTTCTTTCTGGTGAACAGGAAGACTTGGAAAAGTGCACTCGATGCTGGCAGCGTCGCTCACATCAATATGGGATCAGACCACATAGCGGTTATTATTTCGTTACGCATGCAGGACGACACCTCGCTGACACGAAGGGGCCGCAGGATTCGACATGCACAATGAAAAAGCGTCGATCAAACTACATACATATCGACTTTGACACAAAAAGTGAATAATGCGAGCTGGGATGGAGATTTGGATAACAAATCTTGCACATTGGAAGGGCTGTTCGTCGAAGCTGCGGCTGAAAGCTGCGAGTCTGAGCGCGGTGGAGACGACGAGAGTTTCTCAGAAGTCTGGGAAGAAATCCGCGGATTGATCCAAAGACGAAAAGATCTAGGAAATGGCTGCCCTGCAGAGCGGGCCGAACTGAGCAAGCATATTAGCAGACGCATCAGGAGTCTACGACGCCGGATGGAGCGCACGAGCCGCATCGACAATATTCTAAAATATTTCTTTGGGATCAAGCGTATGCCGATGTTGAAGACAAACGTGGAGAAGCCCATGATGGCCTGCATGCTGGATGGTGCCTCGGAGACCACCAACCGCAAGGACATGGTCAACTTTTTCGCTTCATTCCATGAACAGCTTTACTCTCAACATCGTCGAGTTGATCCGCGCCCGGGAATGGCAGGTACCACTTCAGACAACGTTGTTATTTCTGCCCGTGCCGAGATCCAGGGTGCGATCAAACAGCTTAAGAACAACAAGTGCGCCGACGGAGCCGGAGCGGTGGCAGAAATGATTAGCAACACTGGTGATTTTATTTTGGATGCGTTGGCAGACCTATACAACAATATGCTGAATCCCAACGCAAAGCCGCCCAATTACCGAAAAACTACAGACCAATCACGATCATACCTCTCCTTTACAAGCTATTTGCTCGCCTTCTACACGACGGATCACAACCTATCCTGGAGCCGCAGCAGGGCAACGACCAGGCGGGCTTCCGCGCCGGAGCTTCGACGGAGGACCATTTGTTCACCGTCGCAATGGTCCAGGAAAAAGGCAGACGAATATACGTTTCCCTTGTGGTTTGCAGCTTTGGACTTTCAGGAGGCATTTGGAACACCAGGCGCCAGGCACTGTGGAATTCCTCATTTCGGCAAGGTGTACCGCTACAGTATATTCGGGTTTTGGAAAACCTGTGCTCTGAGCAGACAGCCCAAGTCACAACAGACAAACAAAGCAGATGGTTTCCAACACTGAGAGGAACAAAGCAAGGATATCCTCTTAGCTCTTTTATATTCAATTCTGTGCTGGAGGACGTGTTGCGCCCGATCAAGGAGAAGTGGCTGAAGCGGGGCTACGGCGTGCCACTTGGATTTGTTGCGTCGTCAAATATGACGAATTTGCGTTATGCGGATGATGTTCTCTTGGCCGCCAGGACGAGGCATCAAATCAGAAGCATGTTGTCGGACGTGAGTTCAGCAGCCGCCGCTGTCGGTCTTCTTGCTCTCCGCGCAGACATAGCGAAAGTTTGGACAAACGTTGGGAAGAGCAAAGGCCGGGGCACGCAGAGCAATCTTGTGATCGACGGCTTGAACGTGGAGATTTTGCCGCAAGAAGGAGCGGCAAAGTATTTGGGCAAGATGCTGGGAAGCTCGTCTGACATACGCACTGAGCTCGACCACCGTATTCGGCAGACTTGGAAAGCGTTCGTGGCGAGAAAGACCGAGCTCACGGACAAAGGGTATAAGTTGTCGTCTCGACTCAAGCTGTTCGAAAGCACGATAACGCCAACTGTCTTGTACGGAGCTTCGTCGTGGACCTTGATACGGGAGTTGCAACAGAAGCTGCAACGCACACAACGGAAGATGTTGAGGATGGTATTCGGAGCTGGCCGGCGCGTAGCTGACCGGGACGCCGATGCCCGGCGCATGGATGCCGGAGACGCGGCGCCGACGCAAGCGACAGCCAGTCATTGGACAACGACCAGAACGACGGAGATGACGAGAGCCAGGGCGACCTCGAGCCGCGGGTGCTGTGGGTACAGCGCGTGACGGCCACAGTGGAAGCTCAATTAGAAAAGTTGCACATCGATGATTGGCGTACGGCATGGCGTCGAAAGGCGTGGAGGTTCGCACGCCGCGTGGCCGCATCAAGCTCCGACAGGTGGACAGTCAAAGCGGCGGCATGGCAACCCGAGCTTTCGAGGTATTGCCGCGGTCGTCCCGCCCACCGTCCAAAGAAGAGATGGGTTAACGACATTATAACATGTTTACAGGAACGGGTTTGTGATGCGACGGCCAGAAATTGGTTTGAGTTTGCAGCTGTCAGTTCAGTCTGGGACAATCTGGAAGCAGAATACGTGAAGATGTGATATTTCTGACACGGTCTTCATCCTCCTCTGAGCGCTGCGGCGCTTTCCACCCGCTCCGGCCAGGAGCGCGCTTCGGCGCGATGCGGGTGTTTGTTCTGTTCTGTTCTGCTCGAGTGTCCAATGACGCATATTTCCCAAACCTTCGATGCCCGCCCTCTCCGTCTTCGATCGAACCCCTTTTGGGGGGTATACTTTTCTTCCCTGCAGGCCGGGCCCCGGCAAGCGGCGGGGCGGCCGCGGACCGTCGGCCTGGCGGCGGGGCGGCCGCGGACCGTCGACCCGACCCCCAGAGGGACGGACAGGGGACCGACCACGACGAGGACGACGACGACGACGTCGACGGCGACGACGACGACGACGACGACGGCGACGACGACGACGAGCGAAAGCGAGAGCGAGAGAGAACGACAGCAGGGCCACGAAGGACACGAAGTAGGCCACGAAGGGCGACAGCGGGGACACGAAGGGAATGCGCATGGGGCCACGAAGAGCGCGAACGAGCGGGGGCCACGAAAGGCAGATAATGCGGGGCCACAGAAGACAACGATGGGGCTACTGAAGGTAGCAATTGGGCCACGTAGGACAGCGGGGGGGCCACACACGGCGACAGCAGGGCCACGAAGGGCATGCACCTGGGGCCAAAACCGGCGCGAACGAGCGGGGGCCACGAAGGGCATACGTATATTGGGCCGCGGAGGGCAAGAACGGGGCCACTGAGGGCAGCAACGGGGCCACGAAGGGCAGCGAGGGGGCCACGAAGGGCGACAGCGGGGCCACGAACGGCATGCATATGGGGCAACCACGGGCGCGAACGAGCGGAGGCCACGAAGGGCATACGTATATTGGGCCACGAAGGGCAGCGAGGGGGCCACGAAGGGCCGCAACGGGGCCACGAAGGGCAGCGAGGGGGCCACGAAGGTTTGCAACGGGGCCACGAAGGGCTGCGACGGGGCCACGAAGGGCAGCGAGGGGGCCACGAAGGGCTGCAACGGGGCCACGAAACAAAGCGAGGGGGCCACGAAGGGCTGCAGCGGGGCCACGAAAGGCAGCGAGGAGGCCACGAGGGGCTGCAACGGGGCCACGAAGGGCAGCGAGGGGGCCACGAAGGGCTGCAGCGGGGCCACGAAACAAAGCGAGGGGGCCACGAAGGGCTGCAACGGGGTCACGAAGGGCAGCGAGATCCTAGGTAATCTGCGAGGGAATCCTAAGCGTGAGCGCGACTCCTGGGTGCCTGGGTGTCGGGAGCGCAGCGTTTGAGTAAATTGCAATAAAGTCCAACGCAAGGGCGTTATTCTATGGCAAATTGCAAGCAAGTTTCCAGCGAAAGCGCGACACCAGAGCGCCGGGACAGCGATTCCTGAATACATTGTAAGGAAGTCCCAAGCGAGAGCGCGATACCTGAATAAAATGCGAGGAAGTTTTGGGCGGGAGCGGGGGTCCTGGTTAAATTGTGAGGAAGTCTCAGGCGGAAGCCGTTGTTGTTGTAGTCCGGGGGGCAGGGGGCCAGTTTGAGCAGGAAGACTTTCTTTGACAAAAAACAAGGTGCGAGCCCCGGGGGGGGGCACTTCAATTGAAAAAATCAATGTGCACCGGAGGGGGGATCAACAATACTTATTCTTCAAGAATAAGAGTTCAACGACAACAGCAACAGCAACAATAAGTTTAAGAGTGATCGCTCCTACTTTCTCGCGCACATATATCAAAACCTCGGCACCCGCCCTCTTCGTCTTCGATCGTATCTCCTTGGGGTATGTCCTGTTTACTTGTCACGCGCATGTAAAGCAGCCGCTCAAACAGGGGAAGAGAGGACGGATGGAAAGGGGAGGGAGGAGGATGGGTCACGAGAAAATGTTGTTTGAGGGGGGCTAAGAGCAGAAAGCATGTTGCAGAACCAGACAGGCAGATGGGGCGGGCAGACCCTAACGCCGCGCCTTCAACACTCGCGAATCACGCTCCCACTTTCGATTTCCCAGAGATTTACTTGGGCGACACGTCTTCGCGATCCATGCAGGACTCACGCTTCAGCAACCCGCCTGCTCGACGTGGCTGCCTTGGCCCGCCTTTTCGACCCGCCTGGTTGAATAAGTCATGAGGAAGTCTCACGCGAGAGCGCGATTCCTGCATACATTGTGAGGAAGTCCCGCGCGAGAGCGCGATTTTGGGAATACATTGTGAGGCAGTATCAGGCGGGAGCCGTTGTTGTTGTAGCCAGGGGGCCAACAGCGCAGTTTGAGCAGCAATATTCCTCCTTAAAAAATCCGGGTACGAGCCCTGAGGGGGGCACTTCGATTGAAAAAACATCATGCGCACCAGTGGGAGGATCAACAATCCATGCTTTGAAAATGAAACTTCAACAACGCAACAACACCAATCCGCACCGCGGAACCCCACTTCAACCACCCGCCCAGGGACAGTGAACGACCGTTCGCCCCCCTCGGTCTGATCAACAACGCGTCGCCATGGGGCGGTCGTCGGCGTGTTTCTCCTCGTCTTGAACCGGAGGCCTGATGCTGTTTCCTCAGTAACAACATGAAGGACTCCCCACGGTGGGACAATAACTGTCGCTGGTGCGCGCGGGCCTCCGAAGTGGAGCAATAGTTGTCGCCGGTCCGAAAATTTATGCGTTCATCCATGGTTTCTTCTTCTGAGGTGGGCATGCGCAACTTCCACCTGATCAAGCACGGCAAGGTGTGCCCTCTGATCAACGTGGACAAGCTCTGGTCGCTGGTCCCTGAGGGCACGCGGGAGCAATTCGCGGCGAAGAAAGACAAGGCTCCCTTCAGGATGAGGGAGGGGGCAGAGGGGGCAGAACAAGGAGGAGGAGAGGAGGGGACAGCGAGGAGGAGGATGAGAAAGAGGTGGAGGAGGAGAAGGAGGGAGGCGGACAAGGCCCCCGTGATCGACGTCATGAAGGCGGGCTACATGAAAGTCTGCGGCAAGGGCCAACTGCCCGAACAGCCCCTGATCGTGAAGGCGCGCTACTTCACCAAGGAGGCCGAGGTCAAGATCAAGGATGCCGGCGGCGTCTGCGTGCTGGTGGCCTGAGAGGGTGGCGGGCGGACCGTGGCCGGCGCGACCCCCACGCGCCAGCGTAGCGACCGGAGCAGACCCATTCCACAAAAGAGGGCCGCTGGATGGTGTGAGAAGAGCGTGGGAGGCTGGGTCGCGAGGAGGTGCGGCAGGTTCGTGCCGTATCGACGCGGCGGCGACGCCAGCGCGGTCGTTGAGGATTGAACGCTGCTACTAGCCGCGAATCGGCCGATGTTCAGCAATCTGCGCTATCGGAAGGCACCGATAGTTCCAGGTCGAACGATCCACGTGGTGTCAGAAGCGGGCACAGATGCCGCCACGACACGAACTTGCCGAAGGATGGGGCTGTCAAGGCGAGGGCGTGAGTGTGCCGGATCACGTGTGGTGCGGCCTTCGGCGCGCGCTGGGGGAGTCTTCGAGCGGGCCGTCGGGCGGGGCGGCATTTGGGGTTATGATGTTCCGACTGCCCTTAGCCTTGACCACCAGAAAGAATTCCGAGCACCAAGAAATTACCGAAATTTGAGGGTTCTCACGCGTCGGGCCCTGGGAGGCGAGACTCGTTAACGACACAGTTTTGATACTTTTCTTGGTGCCCGGAATGATTGCTGAGATGTGGTCTTTAAGTACGATGGGCTGGGGGGTGGACAGAGCCATACAGAACCCCCACCCTGACACGTCGATCAATGAATTGTCCGCTTTCGGTTCTCGAGAGGGAGCCGCGGCCGTCATCTTCAAGGCTTGCGCCCGCCAGGTTTGGGCCCGAGGTCGTTGTCACTAAACCACGTACGTTTTACTACAGGGGGTCCTGTCCATCCCCGATGGAAGCAACATAAATCTGGGGGTCCTCCGGCAGCCTGGGGCGGCCGCCCCGTGGGCCTCGCGCCCACAGCCGTGCTCGGAGTCGGCCCCCGGTGCTGCTCCGGCGGGCCGGGAGGTCTCGGCCCGAGCCTCGGCGCAGGGCACGGTTGCGGCCTGTGCTTCTCGTGGCACCCCGCCCGCTGTTGGCCGAGTACCCAGACCTCCGCGCGTTGTGAAGAAATCACGACGGGAGGCTTTTCGCTATTTTCGGCCTCCGGGGGCCCTCACCGACCCTCGGGGCTGTCAAAAGACGACTCAGGACGAGAAGCTGGTCCCGGGGAAGGGGTCCAGACCTCTGGGGATCGACGTTGTGAAGAAATCACGGCGTCGGGGGTCTGGGTTAAGGGAGGTGCCCGGACAGAAGTCGGTGGCCGAGAGCGGGCCCGAAGTCGGGGCCGAAGGCGTCGTACGACCGAAGCTGTGGCCGGAAGTGTACACATGGTCTTGGTGTCGATCCAGATGCCCAGGCCTCCTCGCGCTGTGAAAAAATCACGACGGGAGGTTTTTCGCTATTTTCGGCCCTTGGGGGCCCTCGCTGGGCCTCGGGACCGTCAAAAAACGACTCAGGACGAGAAGCTGGTCCTGGGGAAGGGGTCCAGACCTCTGGCGGTCGACGCGGTGAAAAAATCACGACGCCGGGGGTCTGGGTATTTCGGTCACGCTCGGGCGCGGTCGGACAATTTCGGACGCCAGTTTCGGTCACACTCGGGCAGAGTTTCGGGCACGGTTTCGGTCTCGACGTCTCCCTGATAGAGACACGAGTCTGCGTGATGTCTTCGAGGGCCCTTTCGAAGGTCCACGCTGCTCTGCCGTTGTTTGCGGTGTGCCTGCCAGGGATACGCTGCAGTACATACTGGAGTTCCCTGGCGTTTCCGAGGTCCCAGTTGCCCTTCGCACCCTTTCCAGCCCCATCCTTCTGGTTGCCCGTCCAATAGAAGCGTGGGCTTGTTTTCCAAGCAGCTCGTCTGCAAGGGTTTCACGGCTTGTTGCCCGTAAGAAGGGCCGGGGGCGGAATCGGTAGCGTGATGGTCTCCCGTATGGTCGACCGGACGGTCTCCCACACATGGGCTCCCGTGCGGCCTCCTTATGTGGTCTCCCGCATGCTCTCCCACATGGCCTCGCGTATGGCCTCCCTCATGGTCTCCCGCATCTCTTCCCGTCTGGTATCATACCCACGCAGGACGGAAGACGTTCCTCTTCAGGCGAAAACGGCGATGGGGAGTTCGCGAGACAGCCTCGGTGCCGCCGAGCGCACGGCGTTTGGACGAGATGCTTGCACCAACCTGGCGGCGCGGAGATCTGATGGGAGTGCGCGAGACAGCGCAGGACCCATCCTGGGAAGTGGATAACCGAGCCTCCCCGGTTTAATCTTTACACGGGCGGGTTGCGGTTGCGGGGTCCGCAGGTCCGATGTCTTACGGTTCCCCGTTGAATTTAATATCCCGAATCGGATCCGTGCGGGCGGAAATCGGATCCACCGAAACGCAAATCAAGACCCACATTGGATCCGTGCGGACTGAATTGAATCCGACGGCGGTTATCTAATACGCGTCGGCTCAAGACTTCAAACCGTTGTTCCGGGCCGAAGGGGAAAAATTCTCGTCCCGGGGATACATCTGGTCTCCCGTGTGCTCCCTCATATGCATTCCAGCATGTTCTCCCACATGGTCTCCCGTGTGCTCTCCGTGGTTTTCGTGTATGGTCTTTCACATGGTCGCCACTTCCAGGCCAGGCCAGGGCTCTCTTGGGCTCCCAGCGGGCTTGGCCAGGTTTGGTGTCGCCGCGCAGTCCTCCCCCCCTCCTCCTCCTCCTCGTCCTCCTCCTCCTAGTCCTCCTCCTCCTCCGCCTCTTCCTCATTCTCCTCCTCCTCCTCCTCCTCCTCCTCCTCCTCCTCCTCCTCCTCCTCCTGGTCCACCTCCTCCGCCTCCTCCTCATTCTCCTCCTCCTCAACCTCCTCCTCCTCCTCCTCCTCCTCCTCCTCCTCTCCTCTCCTCCTCCCCCCCTCCTCCTCCGCCTCTTCCTCATCTCCTCCTCCTCCTCCCTCCTCCGCCTCCTCCGCCTCCTCCTCATTCTCCTCCTCCTCAACCTCCTCCTCCTCCTCCTCCTCCTCCTCCTCCTCCTCCTCCTGCTCCCCCTCTGCTTCATCCCCCTCCTCTCCAGGGCCACCTGGAAACCGGCCCCGACGAGCCTGGGCACTTGCTGACCGAGCAGAGCCGGGACCCGGAGGAGCCCCGCTCGGCAGAGGAGCGCCCGGGCTCCCCGCCAGCCAGCCTCAGCGCCGCGGCCGCAGGCGACCACGCCGGCCTCCTCCTCCTCCTCCTCCTCCTCCTCCTCCTCCTCCTCCTCCTCCTCCTCCTCCTCCTCCTCCTCCTCCTCCTCCTCCGCTCAGAAGTCTTCTAGTAGCACGGCTGGTGTTATGGAGTAGACTTCCAGGAGCTGCCTTGCCTTGCCTTGCCTCCTCCTCCTCCTCCTCCTCCTAGGCGAGGCCTGGAGCGGCTGCGTGCTCGGCCGGGGCGCGCCGCCACCGCCGCATGGCCAGGCGCCTCGGGCCGGCAGGCCGGCGCTCCGGCGGAGGCCCGCGGCGCCGTGGGCGGCCAGCGGGTGGGCGCTGCGCACTCCGCCGCCCGGCCCGCCGTCGCCCGAGCTGGGCGAGCCGCCCCCCTGCGGCTGGGCGCCCCTGCAGTCGTCACTCGAGCGCCCGCGTGCTCCCCGCCGGCCACCGCCGCGGCCGCGGGCCGCAGCGGGGGCGGCGGCGGCGGCGAGCCCGAGGGCGGGTGGGAGCTGCACACGCTTCCGCCCGGCCCGGCGCCGTCGCCCAGCCTGGGGGAGCCGCCGCCCGCCTGCGGTGAGGGGCCCGCCTGCGCAGCGGGAGCTGGCGGAGTGCGATGGTCAGGCGGTCGGGGGGCGCCAGCACGAAGTGCCCCACCGCAGCGCTCCTGGCCGGGCCGGTCCTGGGGCCCAGCAGCTCCTCTGGGCCTCCCAGGTGGGGCCAGAGAGCCGCCTCGCCGATGCATCGGCGATGCGGCTCGACGTGGGGCCTGATTTTCTCCATGCCGACGGCGGCGGTGCATCGCCGATGTATTGGCGATGCGGCACGATCCTCCGACCTCATCTGCTCGGACCCCATTTGGGAGGCCTCTTCAGTATCGGTGGGCTCGCTTCCCTGGCCAAGCCTGGGGGGCGTGGTTACCGATCCTGGCGCTGGCCCTGAGCCTGTTGTAGGTGGATCGTTTCATTAATTTTTCCAATGCGCGGCCCCGACCCCTTCTCTGGATGCAGTTTTTCGTCCTGGATGCCCTGGGGCCCTGGTACCGAGCCCTGGAGACCGAAATCGAGGCAAAACGCTGGGATTGGAAAAATCAGATCGTCGCCCAGATATGCGATGTCTGGATGTTGTCGGTACGCGGTCCTAAGAAGTCCCCGCCCCTCTCCTCAGGGCAGTTGTTTTCATCCCCGAGCCAGGCCCAGTACGGGCGCCCAGAGGCTGAAAATGGCGAAAAGCTTCTCGCCGCGTTTTTGTCACGACGCGTTTTTGGGCAGTCGGCTTCTCATCCTGAGTAGTTCTCTGACGGTCCCGGGGTTTCGGCGAGGGCACCCAGTGGCCGAAAATTGAGAAAACCCTCCGTCTCGAGTCTCCCAGGGGCGGCCAAGAGGGGGGTGCTGACCAGGGGGGGATACCACGGTTGGGGCCAGGATGTCTCCCCAGATGTCATGCCCCCTCCTCTTATTTCAATGCGTCCCCTGGCCCTTCGCCTGAGACATCCTCGCAGCTCTGGTCTTCGAGATGCCGCGCGCGAGGTGGTCTGCTGGGCCGCTTCGCCAAGACATTCTCGCACTTCTGGGCTCCAGGATGCCGCGCGCGAGGTGGTCCGGCCCGTTTCGCCGCAGACATCCTCGCAACCCTGGACTCCAAGACGCCCCACGAGAGGTGCTCCGGCCTGTTTCGCTTGAGACAACGTCGAAACTCTAGGCACCAAGACGCTGCTCGCGAGGTGGTCCAGCGTTCCTCTTGAGACGTCCTTGTAACTGGGCTCCGAGATGCTGCGCGGCAGGTGGTCCGGCGCAGTTCGCTCCACACATCCTCGAAACTAGGCTCCAAGAGGTAGCAGGGAGGACGGAGGGAGGAGGGAGGAGGGGTCAGACACAAACGAACCTCTGGGAGGGGTCAGGGCGCCGCCTGCCTGGTCCATCCTCGTATGCCGCGCGAGAGGTGGTCTGGCCTTTTTCACCTGAGACATCCTCGCAGCTCTAAGCTCGGAGATGCCGTGCGCGAGGTGGTCCAGCCCGTTTCGCGACAGACATGCTTGCAACTCTGGGCTCCAGGATGCCGCGCGCGAGGTGGTCTAGCCTCTTTCGCCTGAGACATCGTCGCAGCTCTGGGCTCCGACATGCTGTTTGCGAGGTGGTCCAGCGCGTTTCGCCTGAGACATTGTGGAACTTCTTGGGCTCCGAGAAGGAGGAGGGAGGAGGGAGGAGGGGCTAGAACCAAACGAACCATTTGATTGCGTTCCTGTTGTCGAATCTGTGCTCTGGGAGGTGTCCGGGCGCCGCTTGGCTCTCAAAGATGTCGCGCGCGAGATGGTGCCGCGCGAGATGTGGCCTGGCCTTTTTCGCACGAGGCGTCCTCGCAGTCCTGGGCACCGATGACACGTAGGCGATGTGGTCTGGCCCATTTCGCTTGAGGTATTCCTGGAAGTCACAGCTCCGAGGTGCTGCGCGCGAGGTTGTCTGGTCCGTTTCTCCTGAAGCATCCCCACGAGTCTGGCCTTCGACGGGGAGGGGTCAGATCCAAACGAACCATCCGATTATTTAATCGCTTTGCTCATTCCGCCGGCCCATATTGCGCACCGCGGTGGCCTGGCCGAGAGGTCGTCGGCAGTGCGGAGCTGCAGGGAGCGGCCCCAAAACGTCTCCAGAGGCTCTCAAGAGGGCTTCAAAACGGCTTCAGAGCGCCTCAGGACAGGCCAAGAGAGCCCCAAGACGGCCCAAGGAGGGCCTCACAGAGTCTCAGAGCTTCCCAGGAGAGGCGCAAGGAGGCCACAGGAGGCTCCCAAGAGGGCCCCAAGAGTGCCCCAAGCAGACCCAAGCCCCCCAAGACGGACCCCGAGAGCCCTGGGACGGCTCCAGAGGGCCCGAAAACGGCCGTGAAGATTCTGAAGAACCCCCGAAGAGGCGTTCAAAGATGCATCCAAGAGATGTTTACGAGCTCTGATCAACAAGGCCCCGAAGAGCGTACAGTGACGTGCAAAATTTTAAACGCCAAGGCTCCCAAGAGGCAAGAGTGCTCCAAGCTGGCAAATTGGTCGTGGAAAAGGTGCCTCCGTGGGGCATCTTGGGAGCCTCTTCGAAGCTTCTTGGGAGCCTCTGGGGGGCCTCTTAGGGCCTTTTCGGGGCCTCCGTGGGCCTCTGGAAAGCGTGTTGGCGGCCCCTTGGAGCCTCCTGGGGACCTCTCCGGGCCAAAAGCTCGAAATGTCCGTTCGGGTGCCCCGTCTGGGCTCGCTTTCAGAGCCGTCTTGGAGGCGTCTTGGGCCATCTTGGAGGTCTCTGGGACTGTCTTGGGGCCCTCTTGGGCCCTCTTGGGCTTATCTTGGTGGCTTGTTGGGCCGTCTTGGGGCGATCTTGGGCACGTTTGGACGCTGTGAACCCCAGACGCCGTATATGCGAAAAATGTACGTTGTCCTTTGGGAATGGGACGATTTTTGCTTGTTGGAGCCCTCTTGGAGAGCCTCTTAAGGCTCTCTTGGGGCTTCTCGGCGGCCTCGAAGGCCGTGTGAAGGCCAGCTTGGGCGTCTTGGACCGCTCGTTCGGTGACTCGGAGCGCTTTTGGGCTGTCTTGGAGGCCTCTTCGGGCCCTCTTGGCGCGCTCTGGGGGGCTTGAGAAACCGCACCCAGGAGGAAGACCATCTCTGAGTAAAGGGTGGCCGGGCTGCGCCCGGGCGGCGGTCGGAGTACTTTTCGCTGGGGGACCCCCAGGGGCCGCCCCGCGCGCGCGAACCAGAAATACTGTTAACCAGTTACCAGAGATCTTAGCACGCCTCTGGCCTGTTGGGCTGGCGAATTCTTCTGTTGTCGAAATGGCCCCTGGCCCAACAGAGGAGGTAGCTAGTGCTGACGCGCGAGCGCGACTCCTTGGTAAATTCCAAACAGGTTTCCTCGAAAAGCCATGATTGAGCAAATCGTGGAGATGATTCGAGCGAGAGCGCGGTGAGCAGGGAGGATGCAGGAGAAAAGGGAATGGAACCAGGAATAATGGACGTGAGAGACAGGACCAGGCCCAAACGACTTGCTTGGAGCATCCATGGTGAGGATTCCTCTTGGAAACGGCATCGACGGTGCGACGGCCTCCTTGGCTTGGAGGAGGAGAAGGACAATGGAGAAGGAGAAGGAGGAGGAGGAGGCGGAGGAGGAGGAGGAGGAATGCAAGGACGATGAGGAGGAGGAGAAGGAGGAGGAGGAGGACGAGGACGAGGACGAGGAGGACGAGGAGGAAGAGGATAATCACAGGAGGACAGAGGAGGACGGAGGACAGGACGAGGAAGAGGAGGACAGAGGAGGACGCGAAACACAAGGCGAAGCACAAGGATTACAATGATGAGCACGGCGAGCAGGAGGAGGAGGAGGAGGAGGAGGAGGGGGAGGAGGAGGAGGAGGGGTAAAAAGAAAAGAAGGAGTGCGATGAGAAGGTAGAGGATGATGAGGAACGGGAGGATGAGGAAAGCGTCGAGGAGGATTATCACCAGGATGAGGAGGATTCGCATGAGGAACGGGGCGAAGTAGGAGTGAGATGAAGAGTTATGGAAGGAGGAGGAGGATGAGAAGAGGAGGGGGAGGAGGAGGAGGAGGAGGAGGAGGAGGAGGAGAGAAAAGAGGATGAAGAGGAGGAGGAGGAGGAGGGCCAGGTAGATCTTGATGAGAGGAGATGGCGAGGAGGAGGAGGAGGAGAAAGGGGAGGAGGAGAAGAAGGAGGAGGAGGAGGAGGACTAGGAGGAGGACGAGGAGGAGGAGGAGGAGGAGCAGCGGGAGGAGGAGAGGAGGGGGGTGATAAGGCAGAGGTTTAGTGGAAGGGGGGAGGGCGAGGGCGAGAAGGAGAATGATGTGGATACGGAGGAGGAGGAGCAGGAGGAGGAGGAGGAGGTGGAGGAGGAGGAAGAGGAGGCGGAGGAGGAGGAGGAGGAGGAGGAGGGCGACGACGACGACGACGAAAATCTCGATGACGACGCCGAAGGCGCAGGCGGATCAGGAGCAGGAGGACGCGCGAACACTGTGAGGAGCAGCCTCGGCTAACAAAAATGATGTTTGAGCATGTTGGATTCTGGCTTTAACTCCCAAGGGATTTCAGGGGGAGGGGGGGCGAATGAGGGCGAGCGGGAGGAGCGAGCGACCGCGGAGTATATTCCCGCGGCCGGGGCGCGTCGTGGCACGGACACCTTCTCTTTCTTCTCCCTCCCCCTTCATCTCCACTCATCCCCGTCGCTCCTCGCCGGCGCTGCCGGAGCACCAGACCGCCTGATCTCCCCAGGAGCTTCCATGTTGACTGACGCCAGGTTTGGGCCGCCTGGGCTTTCCAGGCCCGTCTTGGTTTGCCCAGGCCCGTCTGAGCATGCCAGGGGCCGTCCGGGCTGGACAGGGCCCGTCGGGGCTGAGCCGAGCTCGCCCGGGCCTTCGCCTTCGCGTCCGAGAGATGGAAGGAAACTGTGGTAAGTGATTGGCGCCGCGAGAAGAGGTCTAAGTCAGAGTTGCACATCAAAGAACTATACAGAGCGGTGCTTTTGACCCCGCTGCTAGATTTGGGATGCACGCTGGCTTGCGAGGCGCAGCGCGATCGGATTCTATTTCGCCGCACGGCAGTTGGGCGAGCGCGCCGAGCGGACTTCCCAACGGATTGCGATGCTCGGGCGCCTGAGGAGCACGCCCCAGACGGCCGGCCACGCGCGAGGAGTTCGCCAACAGGGAGAGAGAAGGGGATGTCGCGTTCGCTCTCGGGGCCCACATGGTTTCGGGCGATCACCGCGCGAAGAAGTGGATGGACCTGGCTAACAGAACTCAGCGTGGCGGGTCTGTGCCATGCCATGACGATTTCGAGCTATTCAGTCAAGCGGGTGGCCGACGTTTTGTCGCAGGTTTCAGCGCGCTCCAGCTCTTCATGGAGGACAGGGGCCGATGCCCTCCCAACGCGCGGGCGCGGCCATTGCGGGCGGGGCTTTCGCAGGCGGCACACTGGGCCATTGGCCAAGGACACCGCTGGGCTCGAGCAGGAGGGCGCGCCGATCGCGGGCAGGACGATTGCATTCCTGCATCGGTCAGGCGCTGGCCTCGCGAAGGACTTCCACGAGCGGCTCAGCGAGCGCGAGCGCGCGGGGCGCGGATGTGCTTGCGCTGGCGCATCGAACTGCGGACGTCCAATGGGGGACGGACGCGAACCCCGTCGCAGGCCTGAGCGACGGCTCGGTGGAGGCGCGAGGGGGGCTTCGGACCAGCAGCGGGGCAGACGCGGCCGCCGTCGTGCCCTCGCCAAGAATTTGGTGGTCGACATGCTGGACGGATTGCGGGTCGGGCGCGCCGCGGCCCCAGGGGCCGCTGCGCGCGTGGCCCCGCAGGCGTGGGCGGCGACGCCCGAGTTGGGGGGCATCGGCAGCAGCCGCCCGAGCAGCCAGAGGGCGCGTCTTCGGACGCGGCGGCGGCGGCCACGCGCGGGGCGTTGCTGCCCTAGCGAATGCTCGCAGAGACCAACCGCCACGCGCCGATCGCGCTCAACTCCGACGACCGGGCCGCCCTGTCAGCGACCGCGAAGGGCGCTCAGCGGCAAGCAATGGAGGACGCCCGCGTGCGCTCGCAGGGCAGGTTCCGGGTCGTCCCGCGCGAGCGCGCCCGAGTACCTGCCGCCCGCGCGCAGCCCGACGCGGTTGACCCCGCCCCCGGGCCCCGCCAGCCTTCGGCCGCAGGTCCGCAGCCGACCGAGCAGCTGATCATCGCGACCCGCAAGGGGAGCGACACGAACCAGAATCACTGACGCTTCCGCGGAGCGGGCGCGGGCTTGACGACGCGGGCCCGCTCTTCAGTTCCGATGGGGCTGAGGCGGTCTGCAGGGAACTCCCGCGCGCGCTCTGGGCAGCAGATCTCGCGGCGTTCAGCGGCGGCAAGGCGGCGCGGCGCGGCGCGCGCGCTCGCGCGCATCTCCCTGGAGACCCCACGCGCCCCCATCTGCAAGAACGGCGCCCGCCGCGCGGCGATTCTCGAGCGCCCGAGGATGGAGCGACGCCTCGCGCGGATGCAG
Source organism: Prorocentrum cordatum (assembly GCA_963575745.1). Lineage (NCBI taxonomy): Eukaryota > Dinophyceae > Prorocentrales > Prorocentraceae > Prorocentrum > Prorocentrum cordatum. Next base: position 58,017 of record CAUYUJ010004459.1, read on the forward strand.
CCTGGGGCGACAGCGTCTGCATCGGCGACGCAGACCTCGGCGCGAGGCCGGCGCCGCCGCCGCCGCAGCCGCCGATGGCGCCCGAGGAGAGCGGGCCACCGCAGGGTTTCGTGCGTCCGCGCGGCCCCTGGCCGCCCACTGGACGCCCGCTCCCGGAGTCGGCGCGCCTCGCTTGAGGGGGCGGCAGGGGAGAGAGGGCCAGAAGTCGGCGGGCGGGCGGGAGGCTGGCGCCCTTGCATGGTCCATGCTCGAATGAGCAGGGCACAGGTCGGCCAGAGCTGCAGCTGGAGCCGATCTCACTCTCGGCGCTGCTCGCCTCAGCAGCGCCATGCACTTTTCAGTGGCGGGCCCTGTCTACAAAAGGGGGAGATAGGAGCTAGTTTCGCCCGGGAAAGGGGGGGCCGGGCAACGTCGCGGTTACGACGCCCCCTGCGAAGGTGCAAGGCATAATAATTTACTGATGTGTTTTGCTTGCTAAGGCGCCCAAATTTTACATTTGTGGATAAGTACACCTGCATCTACTTATAAACATACATACCTCAGTACTTACACATGTAGATGTGCATATATATATACACATACATATATATATATACGTATCTGTAGATCTGTATAAGTACATACATATCTATGCATCTACCCATCCATTCATCCATCCATCCGTCGATCCATCCATCCTTCCATCCATACATACATACTTATAGACATGCATGCATACACACATACATGTATACATACGCACATACATACATACATACATACATACATACATACACATAAATACATACACACATATACGTACATACGTGCATGATTACATACATACATGCATGTATCACTATTCACATACATACGTATGTACGTACGTACGTAGGTACATGTGTATACGCGCATATATATATATATACACATATATATATATATATACAAGACTGCATTGGCGCTTCGCGCCATGCACCTTGGTCCTTCGAATCGAGCATAAATGCCTGTTCGCCTCATCCATGTTGGCCTTGAAGTGCGGCAAGCTCATGTAGGATTGCGTTTGGAACTGAATTTTGAAGCGGCCCCTGCAACGTGGCGGCGAGAGAGCGGAGGCCCCGAAATAATATAAAGTCACAGGACAACCTGAAGTGTCGAGCTGCGAACCGTGATCTGCGCCTTCCTCTCTCGACTCTTGCCCTGCGAACCTCGAGCCTCCATTTGCTTTTTTGGACGACTTCCATGGCCGTGTGGCGTATCTCTTGGGAGCCTTTTGGGGGCCTGTGGGGATCGCGTGGTACGCCTCTCGGGCTTTTCTGGGAAGCTGGTGTGAAGCCTCTTGGGAGTCGATGTGAAGCCTCATGGGGTCTTTTTGGGGTTCCTGGGGGCCGATTGGAGCCTCTCGGAGCCTCGTGGGGGTGTGTTGGGGCGCCTCTTGGGGTTTTCTTAGGCTTCTTGGGGCTCTCGTGGACCGGAAAGCTAGATCTTGGGATGTTTGGTCGCCCGCTGGGGCCTTTTTTGAGGTTTTATCGGGGCCTTGTTGCCCTCTTGGGCGCTTCTTGGGTCGTCTCGGTGCCCGCTTGGGCCGTGCTGGGGCTGTGTAGGGGGCCTCTTGGACCGTGTTGCGGCGGTCTTGGGAGCCTCTTGGGCCGTCTTGGAACGTCGGGAAGCCGAAAAGGCGAGAAAGCCAAAAACTTCGAAAAACACCATGGGGAATCAACAATTGTGGCCTTTTGGGGCCTCTTCGGAAGCGTCTTGGAAGGCCTTTTGGAGCGTTTTGTAGGCTCTGGGGCCGTTTTGTGAGCTTCCCGCTAGCCCATTGCAGAGGCTTCGCAAGGACATTAGGGACGTCCAGAGATGCAGAAGGCGGGCCAGGGGCGTCCAGGAGGCCCGGAAGGCTCGGGGGACCTCCTTGCCAGGCGTCCAAGGGGCCCCAAAATCGCCAGATTCCGGGGGTCCAATTTCACGGGGGGGGGGGGGGGGGGGTCCACCCCCCCGGATTGTAAAAACATAGAAAAGGGAATATATATATATATATTTATACATTCCTGCATACATGTGTACATCAATACATACATCTACGCATGCATGCATGCATACATACATACACGAACTTGCACATACATTAATGATTGCACGCATGCATCCGTATGTACTTACATATACATACATACATATATATGTATATATATATGTATATAGACATATATCAAACCTACACATATATACATACATACACACGTACAATGTACGTTCATTCATTCATCCATTCATTCATCCATGCATTCATTCAGTCATCCATTCATATATATATATACATATATACGTACATGCATATACAAACATACATGCATACATACATACTTACATACATACATACACACATACATACACACCTACAGCAAGGCATGCATACATACGTACATTTGTGAATACATATAAGACTACATGTGGCGCTTCGCGCCAAGCGACTTGGTCCTTCACGTCTAGCGCACAGGCAGAAGGAGAGAGAGAGGCTGATCAATCAAAACAGCGGTCGCTGTTGGTTGCAGTTTTCGCCGTCATCATCATTATTGTGTTGTTCTTTATTCTTCCCTCATGCGTCCTCTTCCTCTTCCTCTTCCTCTTCCTCGTTCTCGCCTTCATTGCCCCGCGAACTCTCCCCCGTCCACTTCAGATTTGTTTGCGGAGGGCCCTCCGAGGCGAGCTCCTGGAGGACCTCGCGAAAGCTTTTCAGGGGCTCTTTGGGCCCCTCTGGAGACGTCCCTCGCGCCTTTTTGCAGCCTCTGGAAGGTTCCTCGGGCCACCATGCCGCGAACCGTCGCCTCGGGTCGCATTTTGAATGCTTCTGGAGGGCGTCTTGGGGCAATTTTGGCCCGTCATGGGCCCTCTGTTGGCAGTTTTGGAGCCGTCTTGGGGCTGTCTTGGATTGTCAGGAACCCTTTTTGGGTCGTCTTGGAGCGGTTTTCGGTTCCTCTCGGGCGTTCCCAGACGCCTGGAAGACCGAATCACCGAGTAGCTTAAAATCATACGAAAACCGACGGACATTCATCTTATCTGCGTTTCGGAGATTTTGTTGGGTTGATATTTGGGCCGTCTTCGGGCGTCTGGCGGGGGGTCCGGGATCGCTGGAGGCCGTCTTGGACCGTCTTGGGGGTCTCTTGGGACCGCCGCCGACCCGTCTGCACGGCTCTGGCAGGGACGCCCCGAGGCCCAGAAATCTTGCGGGACCTTCGGAAGGGGGCGTCTGGGAGCCTCAGATCCCTGGGGTCCCGTTTCGGCGTGGGGGGGCAGGGTTTCCGCAAGGTCCGGATTCATTAGAATATGAAGCAACATAGAGAGAGAGAGAGAGAGAGAGAGAGAGAGAGAGACAAACAAAAAATAAAAAAAACAAAAAAAACAGAGAGGGAGATCCTGCTGGGAAAGCCCGCGGCGCCGAAGGATGACACCGCAGCGCTGCGCGAACAAAGAAGCCGCGAAGCGAACACGTTCGTCGCGCCAGATTCATGTGGCATTTAACGTGAAATTCACGCTGAGCTGTTGTTTTCATGAGTTGTGTTTCTGTTCAGTCGCTGGGTCGACACATACCCCAGTACGACAGGGCAGTGAGACCGCGAAGGGGAATTGCAGTCGACGCGAAATTTCGCAGATAGATTTAGTTCAATCAGGTGTCGTTGCACCAAACGCGGATTTAGTTCAATCAGTTGTCGTTGCATCAGACGCGGATGGATTGTTCACTTATTGGAACCAGTTTTTGCCAATCGTTCAGGCTTGCCGTGCTTCTGGCATTTTCAGGGCGCTTGCAGAACGCGTTTGTGTTATTCGCGTGCGCGTTGGTCTTTTTATTCGTCCAGGACAGGGCACTTGGCATTGGTATTGCCACAGCCAACCAGCAAACTCTTGTGCAGCTCGAAGATACGGGCGTGGGAAGATGTGGGAAGGTCAATTATGATGCTTAGACAGTGCGATGCTAGGGTGCATGCAGAGAGGCATGATGATATAGACTCATAGAAACAACTTATACAGGCAAAGGGAAGGAGTTATAGTGAGACAGAAAGAGCGATAACCAACGACACTTTAAGAGGGGATCGATATAGAGAGGCAACGAGAGATAAAGAGGGGGATAGAGCGAAAGAGAGAGTTCACACAAGGAGAAGCCAATCCATGCCATGTACACACATGTGTGCGTGCATACGCGCCCATGCATGACTATGTTCTGCTTGGGGGAGGTGTATGTATATGTATATATGTACAGAGCGAGGGATAGAAAATAACAAGAGGGAGAGAGTGGGGATACCATTCGAACGGAAAAGAGAGAATCTCTCTCTCTCTCTCTCTCTCTCTCTCTCTCTCTCTCTTTCGTTTCATGCGCATATGTATGCACATGTAGAAAGAGGGGGAGAAACAGAGAGACAGAGAGAAAGAGCAAGAACTATAGAATGGGAGAAAGAGCGAGAGAGAGAGAGAGAGAGAGAGAGAGAGAACACACAAAAACATAAAAGGGCCACTGCAAAAATGAGCGTCAGTTGTTTGTTTGATTTCCCCGTTCATGCGCCCACCAACGAATCGCAGTTCATTCTGGTGACTTGCACGATGGCCCGCTCTGTTGCGATAGGGGGGGCACCTGCTGTTCGGGGTCTGACAGTGAGGTTTTCTGCCCGCTCCGTCGATTTGTAGGACGCCAGGGGTCGACGGGGTTCTGCGATGAGGTTTATTGGTCTGTGCAGGCTGAATAGGAATCGCGAGGGTTAAGCTTACCAGTTTCATAGCGTATGTTCAGGGCCCACCGTTGGCCCGATGAATCGAATCGGTTCGGTAAACATTGTTTTGGGGGGTTGGGCTGTCGCAGCTGCGATCTATGGAACTGTAGAATGTTCGTGCGTTTTCGGCCCGCTCCAGTGCCTCATCCTCGCCCACTTCCTCATTATCCTCCAGCTCCCCTCCGCGACTGTTCCCCTGCCCATCTCATTCCTTGTTGCCCGTTTTTGCTCACGGACTCGCGAGTCAGCCTCTTTTCAGAATGTCCATATATATATATATATATATATATATATATATATATGTTCTTCCTGCTGCGGTGCAGCTACATATCCTGCATTTCTTTTTTCGCTGCGGAAGCAGCGGGGACTTCCATGAGCAGCGACGTCTTCGTTGGAGTCTGGCTATGCACTTGGCCAGACCAGATCCGCGTCAGGTTCACAACCGACGAGAACTCAACGAGAAGAGCCAGACTTCGACCCAACGACCTGGCCAGCACAGGTGCGATGCGTGTTCTTCTAGGTGGCGCTGACGAGTCAGCAGCTCTGCCAGTATCAAAGAGAGTGGAAAGATGCGGCATTATGCGCATCAACGCAAAACACCAGTGGGATGCGATGAGAAAGTTGACGCCGTTCGAAGAACTGCAGAGACAATGCTGGGCGATTCTGGCTGAAGGCGAATGCAACGTTGGACATTTATTTTACTTCGGAGTCAAAGACTTCATCGGTTTCGAGAACGGTAGTCATATTGGAAAGAGCGTGTTCTACCGCTGCTGGCGGAAAACCGGGGGGGGTCACTACCGGTTCGAACCCCTCCCCCCCCCCCCCTCCGGAAAACCGGGGGGGGTCACTACCGGTTCGAACCCCTCCCCCCCCCCCCCAACTCATCATGAAAAGGGGGGGGGTCACTACCGGTTCGGGACGGACGTTGGTGGGGACAGTGGTGAGGGGACAGCGGGACAGTGGTGGGGACAGTGGGGGGACAGTGGGACAGTGGTGGGGACGGTAGTGGTGGGGACAGTGGTGAGGGGATAGCGGGACAGTGGTGGGGACAGTGGGACAGTGGGACAGCGGTGGGGACGGTAGTGGTGGGGACAGTGGTGGGGACAATGGTGGGAACAGGGGGGGACAGTGGACAGTGGTGGTGACGGTGGTGGTGGGGACAGTGGTGTGGGGACAATGGGAACGAGGTGGAAACAGTGGGACAGTGGAGGGTACAATGGTGGTGGGGACAGTGGTGAAAGGCGGTGGCGAGGACGGCGGTGGGACAATGGGACAGAGGTACAGTGGGGACAGTGGTGGGGACAGTGGGGACAGTGGTGGGAACAGTGGGACAGCTCAGTGGGACAGCGGAGGAGTCAGTGGGACAGTGGGGACAGTGGGGATAGTCGGGCAGTGGTTGGGGCCGTGGAGACAGTGGGGAGAGTGGAACCGTGGTGGGAACAGTTCTGGGGACAGCGGGGACAGTGCGACAGTGGTGGGGCCACTGGTGGGGACAGTAGGGGCGGTGGTGGAACCAGTGGGGACAGCGGTGGTGAGGACAGTGGTGCTGGGAACACCAGTGGGGGATGTGATGCGGACGGTGGTGGGGACCGGGAGTCGTTTGCTGGCGGTGAGTAGGGGGGGGGGGGGGGGGGGGGTCGAACCGGTAGTGACCCCCCCAGTTTTCCGGATCCGGAGGGGGGGGGGGGGGGGGAGGGGTTTCGAACCGGTAGTGACCCCCCGGTTTTTTTCGAGCGGGAGGGGGGGGGGGGGGGGGGGGGTGGGGGGGTTAGGGGAGGGGGGGGGTTTTGCGGGGGATGGGGGGGGGGGGGGGGGGGGGGGAGGGGTTCCGGCAGGGGGGGGGGGGGATTTTCGGGGGGGGGGGGGGAGACCCCCGGGTTCCGGAGGAAAAGGTTGGCAATTTTCCACAGTAAAGCGGCGGTGGATCACGCTCTCTCTCATATTGCTGACCTATTCCAAGACATTGGTTTCAAGCGCTTCTTCAAGGATCTACCAGGAGGGCGCGCCCATCATATGAGCGAGATCCTCACGCAGCAGCATGGGCGCTTACCTGACTGGGCTTCGCGCGCAGCGGTTGACCCATCCCAGGGCGGCGACTGTCGAGAGCCAACGCTGTCAGTGTGTGTACCAACAGTGTGGGCTCGTTTCATGCAGGAGCAGTGCGCTCGGCGAGGGGGGGCCCCATCCAGTCCGTGCGACTTGAGACGTTCCTGGCCGACGCAGATCAGATGGACGAACGCGTGGCCGACACGTCGAGCTGGAGCTTGGAACGAACCGCTCGCCATGCTGAAGGATTCCTTTCCACCTCTGAGGTTCAGCGAGCCCGATCGAGAGTTCTTCGAATTGCACAAGACCTTCAATGCCATCTTAGCCTACAACATCGCCAATCAATTCAAGATCCTCTTAGATACCTGGTATAACTGTGATCACGCAATGGCCCTGGGCAACATGAGTCGCCTAACGGACTCCCACTCGCAATTGGCTCTGCTGCCATGCCACGGCGACAAGCTGCTATGCCGCGGGGCAGCCAGGGAAGGCACAGCTGCGAGGTCCAAGTGCGAGGCGACTGAGATCGTGCACATGTTCAACGCGTCCAGGTTTCCGAGGAACGACGCGGAACTGAAGAAGGCTTGCTTTTGGGCGCTTCGCGCAGTGCATTCACCAGATCTTGCGCACGAATATTGCAACTCTATCGATATGTAGTCTGTCAAAGGGCGGATTCCAGATACATCCACTCTGTCGCGGATGAGGGTAAGGGTCGACGTGGCCTGGATGCTAGCAGCGCGGCGTCTCATCGAGGACCTGCTTGGTGGAGAAGGGATTCTTGCATGCCCGATTCCAGACTCAAGCCCCCAAGGGGGTCGGGACTACCAAATGACAGTGCTCCACATCATTGGCAGAGACAACCTCGTTCCATTGCACGTGCTTTCGAGCAAGCTGGACCTCCGCGCCAACGCCACGACTGCGGAGCAGCGCGCTGCCGACTGGGACAACGAGGAGAAGATCATGAAAGAGATCGAGGGAAAGATCATGAAGCACATCGCCCCAGCAGTGCAGCTGGGATTTGGGCGGGCAAACCTTCGGCAGAGTTCCATGCTATCGCGCGCCAGCTGCACTTGCTAAGCCCCTCAGCCGGCCACGTCTGCAAGCTTGTCCGTTGCGTGCCCGTCTGGCTGTCAGCTCAAGGCACTGAGAGCGGCTTGGCGCGCATCGAGCCCGTCGCCGTGCAGGGCGTGCTGGAGTTCACGAGGGATCGCGAGCAGGGCGACGTCGAGGTTCGACGCCACGCGGCCTAAAGCCTAAAGATGGGGAGGGGGCGAAGCTTCGGATCCATGGGCTCGGTTCCTGGTTCCTGGCCCCTGGTTCCTGGTCGGGGGGTAGGCTCCAGGCTGCAGTTGGTGCCGACGGTCGGCGGAAGGTTGATTTCGCTCAGCCTGCATCGCGGAGACGGGGCATCATCGATTCGAGTTGGAGCCTGGAGTTCGACGGGACTCTGCGCCTGTGCCACAACGCGGGCAAGCACCTGGAGGACGTGATGTCAGACTACAAAGATGCAGCCTGGAGGCCCAGCAAGGCATCTCATCGTTTAGGCAATCCTGGAACGAATGAACGACTGGGGGCGACGCGCTCCTCATCTTCGCCAGTTCTCAAAGCCCGATTCGAGCCCATCGAAAAATTCAGAAGGTCATTGTCACGTCGAACGCTGAGGCACAGTTGCCAACGCTCTGCTGAACATTACTGGCAGCGTCGAGACTGGATTGCGGCATGGATGGAGCGCTGCCAGATACACGCACGGCAAGAAGAAATCAAGTGAGCAAGATTTCAACGTGACGGTGCAAACTCTGGATGACACAATCACGTCGCCCTTCTGGTGGGCCGATTGGAACATGTTTGAGAAACTTGCGCAGGCGTTGTTCGGTGTCCTCAGACGGTGTGAACCGTGTTCTTGTCATTTTGACGTACTCGAAAACCTGCGCAACCCTGGGACTGCTCCCGACATTTGGTCATTGACGAAGGAGGAGGTCAAGAAACTACAAGAACGTGCTTCGAAGTGCCCCCTGAGAGGTATGCGGTGCCACGACATATGTGCAGGCATGCTGCTCGACTTCGCGAAGGACCGCCTGCGTTACCACATCGCAGATTTCACCAGCAACATCCCATCATATATTTCGAACGAGGACCCGAAGCGCATCATCGAGCAGATGGAGAGTGACAGGGCCCACATTGTCGCATAGTACACGATCAAGTTGGCACGCTGTGATTCGGCTGCGTACGGGCCGTTTGGAATGGCATGTGGTCATTGCCAGAAGGCTCGGGAGTGTTGGAGCAGAATTCAAGTCGACCCTGACTCTCACCCCATTGCTCGTGGGTTGGTCCACGGCGGTGGCGAGGCTCTCGGACGGGAGGTGGACGAGTGGGCAGAAGTGGGCTTCGACCCTGAGCAAGACAATCCAGAGGAGGACTCGCCTGAGCTTCGCCAGTGGCTGGCGACTCTGCGCTTTGCGAGCAGCGCAGAAAGAGTGGTTGAGGGTGCCCATGCCCAGACACATCATGAGGCAAAAAGAGTTCGGAATCACAGCAATTCCTTGGTCAGCTGGGCTAACAGGATGCCCAACCTCAGCGCGTGTACCACCGCGGACATGGAGACCTTCTGGCAGTTTACGCACGACTCTGCTCAAGTCTCTTCAGGCAAGAAAGCTTGCAAAATGTTGGGGCTCGAGGGCCATCCAGAGATGAAGAAGTTGTAAATGATGCATTCATCTGACAAGCTCCTCTGGGAGGTGATCTACCACGCCGACCCCTACACCAAATACAGGATGCCATTACCTAAGATCAGTCTCAAGCAAGCTGAGGTTGTGGAGCTCAAGGGGAAGCTCCCTATGATCGATGAAGCGCAGTCTGCTTGCAAGAGGGCCGCCTTCGTGAGCCGCGTGATCGACGCGCTCTCCGCCGATGGCACTGTGCATTGCATGCCCACGCAGCTCAACGCGTTGGCCCCCTTGCGGGAGCTCCTCCAAACACGCCCTTCAATACCTCAAGACGTTCCAGAAGATGGCGAAGCTGAGATTGGATTTGGAGCGCCTGGGGTAAAGGCTCATTGGCCCGATGACGGTCTTCCTAATGATGCCTTCGGGGAGCCAGAATGTGAATTATCAGAGTACTTCTTCTTCAAGGGGGTCATGTCGGACATCACTCGCATTCCAAGGCCGAAGATACCAGGCCAACCCAAACTCCCTGGTGTAAATACGTTGGTGTTGCACAAGCTTTTGTCATTTAACGAAGCAACTGGTGAATGCCTGGTTGGTGCGCATGCGATTGGCAACATCATTGACGACTGCGCTACACCATACACCGTTCACCCAGCCATGCTGTCACCAAAGACTTTGTCGAAAATACGTCGGTGGAGCCCCGCATCCAATCAACGCATGGTGTGCATCCGCGAACTTCACAAGTCGCAAATTCCTGAAACGCAGATGGTTTGGTTTGCCGCTAGTGCCGCGTCCCTTCTGAAGCATCCGGGCGGCGTGCAGCACGAATGCCTGGTGCCGCCAGAGTGCTTGAGTACACGCGTCGGGCAGCTCGTGGAAACGCTCCTCAAACTGGGTCTCATTGTCGGCCCACCGTACAAGTTCACGGCAGCGGGGAAGGCAGCTACAGAGATCGGCATCATACAGGGGAACCCACCGCACATATTGCAGCGCTTCGACGAGAAGGCGGGCTCGGACATCAACCATGCCACCCTGGCACAGTTGATCCTCAAGATGGAGCACGACGGCTGGGCACACGACGACTTGTCGACTTCAAGGGATGCGTTGGGCCAGAAACATGCCTGGCCAACAATCCGCTCACGTGGGTGATTCTGGGGAGATCCACGGGCCGCGAATTTTCAACGACGTCCGATTGTCCAGTCTGGGATTCGGGCCGTCTTGGGGAGGGGGGGATGGGGTAACATAAAATGGGGATCAAGCCAGGCCATGTTTCAGTCCAACAACCCCAGGGAGAAAAAGACAGCTGTGGAGAATCCACATGCAGTTGGGGCTGGCAAGAAATGGTATTCGTTCAAGGGGTATGCAGTAAGCAGGTACTAGTTGCTGGCGCTGCTGAAGGCCAACGCGCCGATGTCGGGCATCGACGAGGTCCCGCATTTCGCGACTGTCGCAACGTACATGGAGATCTTGGGCACGCAGCCTCCTGGCAAGAAGCCAACGCCGATGATCGGCGAAATGGACTGGCCAGAAGACAGCCTCCCGCCAGCTCCCAAGAAGGCGAAGACCACCAAGGGCGTGAAGCTCGACGGAGCCTGTCGGAAGCGGAAGGCCCCAGCGGGCCTAGCGGGCGGCGATGGCCACGTGGACATCGAGCCCGACATGGAGGGCAAGGGCGACGCGACGGAAACGGAGGTGGAGGTGGAGGAGTCGTCATCGTCAAGCCTATCCTCTTCGAGCTCATCTTCTTCTTCAACGTCAGCCTCGACTTCAACTTCAGACTCGGGCGACTCCTCCGACGTCGCGGTTGGCGATGGCACCGACGACGACGGCGAGGGCGACTTCAAGTACCGCGAGGACGAGAATGGCAGCACATACTTTCGGCACATCAGCTTGTACAAGTACTTCCACAAGGTGTCAGGCGCCTTCAACGGCTGGAGCGCCTATTGCCACAGGTGCGGCCACTCGGTTGGCAGGGGCAAGTGCACGAATACCCAGACGGCGCACTCAGTCTGAGGGTCTGAGGGAGTGCAGCGGAGACTGCTTTGGCGGGGGCACCTCGGCGGCACGGTCCACAGCAAGGCGGCCCACAAGGACATGTGGGCGAAGGTGATCGCAGACTGGGGCGCCGACAGCATCCCAGAGCTCCCCGTTCTGGAGGCCGACGCGTGCCAGCAGTTCGAACAGGTGGCATGCTAACCAACAGCCACACATACACGCATATGCACGCACGCTCAAGCCCCCCAGTCTTTCTCTCCTTCTCCACCCTTACTCTCGCCAACGTCCTCTTCTCACGCGTCCACCTCGACCCGCTTCCGCTCCCCTCCCAATCGTTCCCAGGTGGGCGCGCTCGCGCTGGCTGGAGGAGTGCGCAGCCCGCCCGTCATGATGATGAGAAGAAGGATGATGAGGATGAGACGGGGCGATGTGCATGGGGGGGAGGATGAGGGAGAGACTGCTGCCGACGGTTACGAGGAGGAGTAAGGGAGGATGGGGGGCGAGGAAAGGCTTTTGCAACGCCCTGCAAGGGGGCGAATGCGGACGACGGGGATGAGGGCGATGAGGACAGATAATGCAGGTTTGGGAGCCATCGTGTGGGAGTCTCTCGAGGCAGAGGGGCCCCTGGGCCCCCTCCTCTTGGAGCCCTTTGGGGGGAGCCCCGCAACGGCACCCGGCGCCCTCCAGTGGAGCCATATTAGAGCCATCATGGTTCGGGGCCTCTTGGTGCTTCCTTCGGGCCTCTTGGGGCTGCTCGGGCCGCGTCCAAGCTTCCTTGACCGTCTTAACGGATATCCAGGAGGGCGCTCGCTGCCCTTCCCGCCCGCCGCGGCGGGGATCTCCGACCAGCTGGTGTAGCTGCTCGTCTTCCACGAGGTGCGGCGTCGCCGCCGCTGCCCTTGTGCCTCTCGCACGCTCTGTGACGTCAGTGGCCTTAGGACGCTCTCAGATGCCGGAACCGAGCGAGAGGTGATGATCGGCATGGAAACTGCATCCAAATACAGAAAAGACATCATAATAGCTGGAAGCACTATAATTCATCAAAAACTATCAAAACAGCCCCCCCTGAAATTCAGGGGGCTCGGGGAAACCCGGGGAAACTCGGGGAAACTCGGAGCTATAGAGAAGCCCGGCTGGGAAAGGCAGTTCGGCCCCCCAATTGCATTCAAACCCTGAAGTTTTGGGGTCCAATCGGGTTCAGATCGGGCTTTTAAATCACCAAGTTTAAAGCAACATCCATTGGAAAACCATCCGGTAATTGCAAAATCCCCCGGGCTTCTTTTAGCTCCGAGTTTGCAACTCGGGGAAAATCTAGGAAACTCGGGGAAACTCGGGGAAGCCCAGGAACCATTAATAATGCTAAAAACATAACTTTCGGAGAAAACAAACGCTATTCAGACACACCAAGCGCTAAACAACAGAAGCGTGCCTGAACACGCTCACCACGAGTTTAACAAGTCAATTACGGCGGAGCTGGGCGCAGAAGCACCAATGAGGAAGACGATGAGGAGATGAGGAGGAGGAGGGGGAGGAGGAGGAGGAGGAGGAGGAGGAGGAGGAGGAGGAGGAGGAGGAGGCCATGATAGCGAGAGCCAGTAGGAGGGAGGGCTGAGGGGGGGGACGAAACAGGAGGAGGGATGGGGTGGATAGCCCCCTGGATCCCAACAGACTCAGACAGCCCAAGAAAGAGCGTGGCCCCGTGAGCTAGAGGACAAGCTTGAGAAGAGGAGCGGCTCTTGCGCTCACCCATCCTCCATCCCATCCTCCTCCTTTGCCAGTGTTGGCTCCAGCTCCAGAGGCTTCCGGCCCTGCTTCGCCTTGTCGCGCTGCGAGCGCAGAGTTCAGCAGCTCAGCATGCTAGTGGTGCGCCCCTGAATGTCCAGGCAGCCTCAGAGGAAGAGGGCGGTCACGCTTCTGCGCGACGATGACTTTGCCAGGTTGGGGACTAAGCAGAAATTCTACCACACGCGCAGGTGCAAGGGTTCAGTGCCCCCAGGCCCAAAGACCTTGAGCGAGTTTTCGCTCTGGCCTGAAAGGCATTGGCAGGCGGTGGCAAAACGATTCGGCGGCGCCCGCTCCATTCAGCTCTGGTCAACGCTGCTTGGGCACGGCGCCATCAACACAGGCGACTACTCAGGCTGCGAGATGCCACGGGGGCTTTGTTGGCAACTATGTGCAGGGCTACGCCGCGCTTTCCCGGGCGAGCCCTGCGTTCACCACGTCGCGTTTGACTTCGAGAGGTCGTGCGACAACGGGTGCTTGGCCCAACGGACATTGCTGTGGATCGCTTCGAATCTAGATGGCGGGAGTTCATGCGCTTTTGGCGACATCGGGGATACATTGCCGCTCCAGGGCAAGGAATACTTAGATATGCTGATGCCCACCGCTGTCGAGGATGATGCGGCGCTGGCAAAGCAGCAGGCTGCGAAACGCTACGCTGACATGCTTGACTGGCTGCTACAGAACAGGGGGTGGCTATGGCAGAAAGGATCCACAACGCCTTACCTCTGCCACAACCAGGACTGCCCGACGAACCCTCAGACGGTGGCACATGATGAGTTGAAGCTACGCGTGAATTGGGCATGCAATACTTGCGTTGGTTGGAGTCCTGTATCTGATGGCGCAATGAAGCAGTTCTCCCACCCGTCGGAGCGAGTGAACAACGTCTGGATTGCCCAGGGGGTCCGATTCGCAGAGCTCGGCGAGGATTGCTTCTTCCAGGAGTGCTCTCATCGGTACCCAGTGCAGGAGAAGCTCGCTAGTCCAATGGAGCAATGGATCAAGGTTAGTTGGGTCCAATGGGGGCCCCTTCAACAAGGAGAACCGCACCGCCGCCCACGTGTATCCTAATTTGGGTGTTGCCGTGATCGGCCGAAGTGGATCGGCCCAGAGAGCCGCGAACATGTGCAGAGAGAGTTCGAGGACATCTTCGGCGCCAGAGTCGTCAGCAACGGCTCGATGCACATGCGCGCCAATCCTGAGTACCTGAGGAAGATCGCAGCGAAGAACTTCGCATCGCGTCACATTCACATTGGCAACTTGGATGATGTTCCGATCCACGGGGGTGAGATTTTCGAGACGTTGTGTCTTGGTAATCGGCAGAGGTATGCCGCGTATGATACTATCCAGAAGGTCTCGGGCGATGACCCTGTATTCCTCGCGGACCTGGACCACTGGCCGAACACGAGGTCTACTCACGGTAAGGAGTTCTCATGCCAGCTCAAGCATGGATGTGTCTGGTCCTGGGAGCTACAACGTGCCGCGGTCGGTTTGGAGCATCTTGCAGCCCAGGGGTTGCACGTTCTTAGTGCGATGCAGGGGCGTTACCGTAGCCCCATGCAACCATATTTCGAGAACTTGAGCGAGTGTTGCATCAAGGAGTTATCCGGCAACGGGATGTGCATCTCCGCGTTGGCTGCATGGGTCGTCTATTGTTTCAGCAATGCAGTGAGGGTCGAAGGGCCTAAATTTTTCGAAGAGCATGCGCTGGCAAGGCTGGCCGCATCCACCGCCTCGACCACATGCGTCGAGGATTCTTAGCCCGCAGCCGCCGTGGGCCCACCTGCCCAAGATCAGTCAGATGCTGCTGGCGACGAGGAGGGCGATCGGTAGAACTTTCGAATGTTGGAGGAAAAAAAGAAGATGGAGCTGAAATCATGATCCCAGTCGAAACTGACAGCGCCAACTCAGCTTGTGCCACTGCGGATTCAACTGTGGATCGCCCAGAGCCCCAATATAGATTCTGATAGATGGGCCGCAGAGGCCCGGGAGAAAGATAGTGGGGGAGGGCAAAGGGATCCTCATCATGCAGCTCGTCCTCCTTAGCCTCGTCCTCTTCCTCCCCATCATCCTCTACCCCGTCTCAGTTACCTGGGTTCACCCCTCTCAAAGGCAGCCGGGGCCCGACGGGGGATGAACAACGGCGCCGCTAACAAACTTCATTATTAGCGTTCTGTCGCAGAGGAGGAGGGGGGCATCCTAAATAATGCCATCGAACACCATGGGTCACCGTGGAGTTGCACCTTTTGGCTCAAACACTGGACTCCAGATCGTCGAGGCCCTTTCCAGGCCCGCCCGCGCCGACCTGCTACTCGGTCGGCGCAGCCGCCATGGAGGACAAGGAGGTGCAGCTCGTGGTCGCATCGGGCTCAGGCCATGGCGCTCCGTCGTCTACGGCCGCAGAGGAGGGGCAGCCACCGTTGTGGCGGACCTGGTAAAGACGTGCATCTGATGCGCCATGGCACGCATCGGCCACTGCAAGTTCTGCGAGCTCAACAAGCGTTACCACGACACGCTGGAGTGGAAGATGATCAGGGGCAAGGCGGCCGCGGACGAGACGAAGGCCGAGTGGCAGGAGCGAGCTGTTGAAATCGTTGCTCCAACATCTGCTGCGTTCGGGGACGGGCCGTTTGTTGTCGTTTATTGGCGGGGGTCGCGCGTAATGTTCAGATTGATGGTGACCACCCGCAGGAGACAAAACAGGACGACAACGCCATGGCTGAGAATATCAATGCGTTTGCTCAGGTGTCGGGGCCAACTTGGATGTTCCATCGGTTTGCGCGCGGGTTCCAGGGGGGCCAAGTGGCAGGCGAACGCGTGTCTCTGACAAGCGGAACATGTTCTCTGGGGCCCAACTGATCGAACTGGAAAACCGGGCCATTCTGGAGCCCTCAACGCAACCCGATGGGATATTCAAGTTGGCAGTTCGCGAAGGCGAACCCTGCTGACAAGAAGTACGCCAGGAAGAGCCTCATCCAGTCGAGCCAGTTTCAGAAATCCCACAGCAGCGACACATTCAGCACCAACAGGGACCTCGACAGGCCGATGACCAGACAAGCATTTCATTGCCACTGCCAAGACATCTTGGGCCTCACAGAGCTAGAGGAGTCAGAGTGGTGGCAGGAGCTCGAGGAGAACCCCAGGATCGATCGGGATAACAAGGGCTGCAGGGGTCGACTGCAGCTCTGGATTCCCGTCGGACCTGAATGGGAGCGGGGGGGCCGCAGGTCCGTCCAGAGCGCCTTCGTGGAGAAGGGATCGGAGCAAAAGAACATGTCTGAGAGCGAGGCCGCCTCGATCAAGGAGTTTGTCCAGGAGTCGTCTGCTTCGACTGCTGACTCGTTCTTCTCGAACAAGTTGGAGTTGCAGATAGTGCTGAAGAGGAAGGACGCCCTGGATGAGGTATCTGTCAAAAAAGAGTATGCCGTCGAGGCTGGGTCAGCGTCTGGGAAGAAGAGGAAGGTATCGCACAAGGTCTACGTGCCTGAGCGTGACTGCCCGAAGATCCACGCCAACATGGTGACGGATATCGCGAAACTCAACACCGCGTTCGCCGCCAACCAGCGCAAGGTCGACGACGTCACCAAGCGTCTGCAGTCCATCCCCGTGACTGAGACGAACGACGCTAAGCCCTTCGTATCGTACATCAAGAGTCTCCAGACTCGCTGGCAGCTCACCGTCAAGTGGAAGGGCCTGCACAATGTCATCAAGCTATTCAATCTCTCAGTGGACAATGGCAATGCCGCTTCGGCGTCGCCAGCACATAGTTATCCTCCGACACCCGGCTCGGGCAGCCAGCCCGCCCCATTGCCCGACAGTGACATGCAGAGCATCTCGTTGCTAGATCTCGCCGAGAGGGAGAAGGCCAGGAAGCCGTTCGCAGGCGACCCAACGAAGATCAAGTCGCTCAATGAGATGCACACGTTGTGCGAGGAAGACGTTTGAAATTGCAACACGTCGGACGAGCTTGACGACTTGGTCGAGACATGGAACGAGTGCCTCGCCATCGCCACTGAGCTGAATGCATCTGTCAAGACGACGTGCGGCCACATCGAATCTCACCTGACCCAGAAGAGGAAGAGACAAGAGCGCGAGGCGAGGGACCTGGAGAAGAAACAACAGGCGGATGCCCTCAAGAAAGTCAAAGAGGAGGCAGCACAGGCGGCAGCGGCGATCAGGGCCAAGGTCAAGCAACCACTTCAGCCAAGTGCCCTGGCGGTGAAGCCGATCTTCCTTGCGTCCTGGAGTCATGTTGAAGATGCCGATGCAGTCACCGAAGTGCCTGCCAACGACTCGATGAGTTGGAACATGCCGTTCGCGGTAAAGGAGAACGACGACATCACGCTCCTCATCGGCAGCTCCGGCATTCAGAAGGAGCTGACCGCGTGGGCGACCGAGTTCAGCAAGACCCAGGATCTGCGGGGCCAGAAGCATCTACAAGGACATGGGAAGGCGGCGGAAAACGGCCTGACTGAGGCCGCGCATTTCTTCGAGAAGTGGAAGCCACCTACGGTCGACATCAGCGCAGTCGATGGCGGCTCCGCCTTCGTGAACTCGATCTGGAAGCTGGGATTCAAGGAGGAGATGACGTGGACGGGCTTCACGCCTAATTGTGCCGCCCTGATGCGTCGTCTCGCAGCTGGCAAGGTTCACTGTCTCATGGTGGACACGACGACTGTGTTCGCCACCATGCTCAAAGAGGATTGCCCAGAGGTCATCAAGAAGATCCACGCGCCTGGCGATGTGGCAGCAACCATCGAGGCGTTCGCCAACCTGGACGACGACGGCGCGAAGCAGGCCGTGGATGCTGGGATTACCGCTCGCAAGACAATTCAGGTCGCCAAGAGCTTGCTCTACGCGCCGATGGGCTGGATGGTCGCGGAGATGTGCCTGAAGGGGGAGGCGCTGAACTACGGGATCCGCAAGAGCACGATCGTCATGACCGAGGTGTCCAAGGAGCACTTCGACCAGGCGACGAGGCTCTTCATGGAGATGAAGAAGGACACCTCGAGGATGGAGGCCATCCTCGCTCTAATCTAGAGGCGGCCTGCTACTGTGCGCGAGCTGCGCGATCAGCAGGGGAGAAGATAATGGGGGGCGGGGGGAGGGCGGGGGAGGGGGGAGATCAGATGAGGACTTAAGTCGCCTGCGCCTTCCTTCGCAGGAAGGAACTCTTGTTGAGTTGATGCCAGTTGGGGCGCTGCTGGCAAAAGGATGTCCCTGTGTCCTGGGTCCTGGGTCAGCGTGAGTCTTTGCTCCTTGGAGCCTCCGCGGTCGCCACGCTGCGCGACGACCGCAAAGGCTCTAAGGAGCAAAGAGTAGGAGGAGGAGGAGGAGGAGGAGGAGGAGGAGGAGTCTCTGGAGTCTCTGCCTGATCGCATAGCGATGTTGGGGGAGGAGGAGGAAATGGAGGACGGATGGGATGGAGTCGAGTCGGATGGAGGAGGGAGGAAGAGGGGAAGAGTAGGAGTGGGTTCAGAAGGAGACGGGATGAGAGGAACAGGAGAAGTGACAGGATGAGGAGAGGAGGGGGGGGGAGGGGGAGAGGGAAGGGCGAGGGGGAGGGGGATTCCCCCTGCGCCGCAGGCCTGAGCCCGGCGACTGGCCGGAGCCCGGCGACTACTGGACTGGCCCGAGCGGCCAGCTCTCGGACAAGGGCGCGGGCCGCTGCCCCCCTCCTCCTCTGTTCTGGCCCTGCTCGCCCGCTCTTCCTCCTCCCCCTCCTTTTCTCCCCTCTTCCTTTTTTTTGGGTTCCTCATTCCCTCTCCTCTCTTCCCTATTCCTCCTCCCCTCCTCCTTGCATGTTGTTGGCTTAGCTGACGAGTCAGAGCGCCCTGGGATTTCACGTTAACTAAACCGTGCTGCTATCACAAGCCCCACTGGGACTTGTGATAGCAGCGTGGTTTAGTTCACATAAAATCACGAAGCAAGCGCCGAGGGAGGAGGAACTTGGGACACATACGATGCGCATGCATTTCAACGAACGCGCACGCGCGAAAATGATGAGTGACATATCTAACCACACACAACATCTACATATGATACGGCAGAATCGCCAAATACGGTAATACTGAGGCACGCGCTGAAACTTTCAGGCGCTCACACTCGTTTTATCATAATATCGTTAACTGTCATGCGATTTCCTGGTACGAGTATGTGGAATTACCTCAATTGAGGTCATGCCACATACTCGTACTCCTTTCTCCTTGGGTGGGTCAAAACCACCCACTAAGCAGGGCCCGAACGGGCCATCGTGCAAGTCACCAGTTCACTCAGGCGTGCGAGACCACACCCGCCCTGGTTCGCAAAAGGGGCCCTCGCCTGAACGGCAGGACCATGAAATGCAGGTTCTTCAAAGGTTGTTGTTGTGGTGAAGAGTACAAGCTGTAGGGACTTATGGGGGTGGGGCCTGGGATGGAAGGGTGTAAGTGCAGCATCGTTCACGCATCCTGGGTTTACTCTGGTCCTCCCTTTCCCCCACGTCGTCCACCCTCTACTGTCTCCGCCACGACTTCATCCTCTATCCTCCCCTTCGTCTCCCGTCCCCCCTCAACCCCGTCTTCGCTATCGGCCCTCTCCTCTTTTATCTCCTCCTCCCCTTCCTCATCCTCATACTTCCATTATTCGTCCACCGTTGCCTCCCCCTTGCCTCGTATCACCACCTCGTGCCTCATCCTTCTCCCACCGTCTAGGGGACGTTAATTCCAGGATTCGTGGGAAGAGCATTGGAGAGACGTCCTGGTGCATGGATGGCCTTTGACTTGTCGATCACCCACAGTCTGACGATGCTCAATACACCATGCCGCAAGCGATTAACCGCAAATGTTTCAACTGTTCCATGTTGCGGATCGGTAGTGAATTTAAAGGGCGCTTCCTCCATGTGTACACTTTTCCTCGGCCGCGGCCTCGTTTTTGGAAGGCCCTCTGTGCATCGAGACGGCGGACCGGAAGGTTCTTAGCGCTTGGCGGTCTACTCCCGATGTTCTTCCCCGTGCTCTCCGATTCCGGCCCCGACCCTTTTTGTTCGGCGGCGAGCGAGGGGGGAAGTGAGAAGGGGCGGACTTTCTCGGAAGGCTCGGAAGTCCCCCAGCCTCCTGAGAGGTTTTCTGAGCCTTCCCCAAAGAGAGTCAGCAGGCGCGGGGTCTTGCGAGAAGTCCCGTCGCCTTCTGAGAAGGCCTCCTCCTTCTCGCCTCCCCCCCCTCGCTCGCCGCCGAATTCTGAGCCGCAAGGCCACCCTCGCGAGCAGCGACTCCGCCCTGATGCCGGCGGCCGGGGCGCTGCCTCGCGACGCCCAGCATCCACCACCGGCGCCCTGCCGCTGCGCTGCCGACTTTGGCCGCCTGGGCGGCCGGAGCGGGGCCTGGAGCGGAGGTGCACCTGCTCACGAGCTGGTTCGTGCGACTTCAATTCATGGGAGCCCCGTGGGCCCTCGCAGGTCCGTCTTTGGGGTGCACTAGCGGCGATGAGCGTCTGGCAGCCGATGATCTAGCGTCCATTTAGCGTCGATGAGCGTCGACTTAGCGTCGACCAGCGTCGACTTAGCGCCGATTCGCAAGAGCCAACAAGAGGGTAGGAGAGGCTCCCATGAGTTGCCACCGAAGGTTCGCTTGCGGCGGCTTGGACGGCACCGCTGGGTCGCTTGCGCGGGCCGTCACGGCGGCGATGGATCCGGGCGTTGGTGCTCAGGAGGGGAAAAGGTACCAATATTGCTACCCTGGCCCCGTTTTTTCCCTTGTGGGCCTCCTGGGAAGCCCTGGTCGCCACCGCCGGGTTCGCCTCGAAATTTTGGCCAGAACGCACCCCAGCAGGGGACCGTGGAGTACCATGAAGTCGGGCGTGCCCCTCTACAGGGGGTATTTTTTATTTTTCGTCCAAAATCTGCCTGTAGGGAGACATGCCCGACCTAGGAGTGCCAGTATCGGTACTTTCTGATTTTCCCAGGTGCGCAGTGGTCGGGCGCAGCTGGCGGAGACGGCGCTGCGTGCGCCGTGCTCGGGGAGCTCGTGCAGCACTCGTGGAGGAGCGCTGCGGACGCCACCGGCCTGGAGGACCCGGGCGCGCCTGTCGCTACACTCGGGCCAGACGAAAGGGGGGGGGATTGGGAAAGGGGGGGTTACGAAATCTGCTGCATGCAGCTGGTTTCGGCCCCACCAAGGGGCCCATTCCTCGATACATAGCCGCCGCCGGCGCCGGGAGGCACCGGGAAAAGATCTGATTCTCAAACCCCCCCTTTGCTGTCCCCCCCTTTCGCCTGGCCCGATACACAGCCCGGGGGTCCCGAGCCGGCGCCCGAGCCCCGAAGGGTGGCGTTGTGAGGTCGTGGCTCGTCTACGCGTTGCTGCAGCAGCAAGGCAGCGATCCGCACACGATGTCGTCACGATGTCAGGTTGCTGTTGGCAACAGTTTTGTTGGTCTTGTCGCTCGAATCAGTGCGGAGGGGGGTCTCAGTGGAAGGAAGAAGTATACGCGAGTGACTTTCCCAGGAGATGTGTAGTGGTATGTGTGTATGTGCAGGCTGATTGCAGCTACAGCGGCTGGTGTGTTTTTGTTCACCTCGACCTCTCTCGTCGACCTCGGACCACTCTGGGCCTCCTTCCCAGGGGCAGGAGGGGACAATAGCGCACCAGACCAGACGCGAGAGTACTAGCATGAATGATGCATGATTCAGTGCCGCCGCCATCTTCGCCCTAGGAGCGCCAGAGTGGAACACGGCCCCTCGGCCTCGAGGAGCACACGAGTTGGCAGCGGGATGGACACAGGGCAGAACCGATGAGCTGCATTGATTTCTGCTGCTCGGTCGGAGCGGTTTCGCGACAAGTTGGGATCGTTCGTTTTGACGTGTGCACCAGCGCTTTGCTCGAAGAGCTGCCGTTCAACCTGTGGGCGCAGGAGGAGGGGGAGGAGGAGCAGCAGGAGGAGGAGGAGGAGGAGGAGGAGGAGGAGGAGGCAGCAGGCGCAGGAGTAGGCAGCAGAGGAGCAGGAGCAGGAGGAGGAGGAGGAGGAGGAGGAGGACGCGCACTCGAGAGTTCTCGGGTAACGATCGTTGGCAGAGGCGAATTGCTCCCAGTCAGGAGAAGAGTCGGGGGGGGGTTGTTCCCAATAGCGAGTACTTCCTGGGGTTGGCTGGTGATGTGGGGATGAGGGGCAGGCAAATCGTTGCCAAGCTCGTCCTAAAATGTTGGGTTGCCAGCAGTGTGGTGAGAGACCCTCTCTGAAATGAGCCCGAGGTCTTCCCAGGGAGTTGCTCCTTCGGAGGTGGGGGAGGGAAAAGGGGAAAAAAGAGAAAACAGGAGGAGAGGAGGAGGTGGATGGGGAGGGGGAGGGGGATGAGTTCCCTTGGCGACGGCGCTTCCTTTGCTTTTTTGGCGCTCGGCCTCTGCGGGCCATCGCTGGGCCCCAGGACCGTTCAGAAACTCCAGTTACTTGACGGCCCTCGGGCCGGCTCTGCATCCTGAGCCGACTCAGGATGCAGAGCCAGCCCAGGAGAGCAGGTCGAGACCTCTGGGGGTGGAAGCTATGGAACAAGCACGACGTCGGGGGTCTGGGAGGGTGAGGTGGCCTCCCCGGGGTACGGGGCGGCTCTCTTGCGGGGGGATCCGCAGGCTTCCGGGTCGGGCCCAGGTCTGAGGT
>CAUYUJ010004459.1:85868-93368 GCA_963575745.1 Prorocentrum cordatum
CGCAGAGGGTGAGGCAACGAAAGGAGCAGGCCGGTCGGCCGCCTGAGGCGAATGCCTGGCCTGCGGTCGAGACAGCGACCAGCTGCCAGCAGCGGTCCACGGGAGGCCGAGGATGGAAGGCTGCCGCGGCCAAATGGCGCAGCGTCTTCCCTCCCCAGCTTGTCCTCCCGCCCTCCCTCTTCCTCCTCCGGTTCAGCTCGTGGTCGTGGCCCTCCTCCGCGGGAGGCCGTCCAGCGCGCTAGTGCGGGAGGCGGGGAGGTCGGGGGCTTGGGCTTCGTTAGGGACGCTAATGTGATGGGCCTGCTTTCCACCACCACCACCATAAGTTGGATGGGGGGAAGGAGGAGGAGGAGGAGGAGGAGGAGGAGGAGGAGGAGGAGGAGGAGGAGGAGGAGGAGGACCCCCTCCCCCTCCAACTTATGGTGGTGGTGGTGGTGGTGGTGGAAAACAGGCCCATCATAATGGGCACGAGACCGTACAGCGCGGACCCGCAGTACTATGTATAGCATGTGGGTCCTATGGGCAGGCCGCTCGCGGCGCGAAGGGCCTCGGGAGTCGTTGTCCGGGGCCCCTGCCCTCCTCCTAGCCAGCGCAGTGCTGGCGAGCGTGAGCGCGCACGCAGGAGAAATTCGGTACCGTTTAACCGATCCCCATCCCCATCCCCATCCCCTTCGAGACCCCCACCAAAATTACCACCCCAGTTGGGGATACACCTCTCGAAACCTGAAGGGAACGGCCTCTATCCCCTATCTAGGGGGGTAAATCGGCCAGTGGTGCCCAGGCCACGCCGTTGGGGATAGGGATCGGTTAAACGATACTCAGAAATCGTGTTTTGGTGGACGGGCTCCTGCCCACCCAAGATGAGAGCTTGGGACTTGCTGTGCTGTGACTTTTCGAGCAGGGCTGGGCTGCTCGTGATAGAGCTCGGTGTTGCGTGAACGCCTCAGCAGCATGGTTGAGGCTTGAAGCCTGCGCGTGGGTTTCCGCTGGGGCTTACAGGCCCGCCAGCCTTCTACGAGGCATCGGGGCCTCGCTCTGCTTCACCTTCCGGGGGTGGTCATATCCCCAACGAGGGGAAGCGGACTTCTAGTAGCTTCACAGGCGGTCGCCAGTGGTTCCGCGTGGACTTCTTGAGGCCGCTTCTACGGTGCGTACACACATACGCACGCACGCACGCACGCACGCACGCACGCACGCACGCACGCACACATACACACAAACACACACACACACACACACCACACACACACACAGGCACATTGTTTTACCGTCCAGCGAAGCCCAGTGGCACAGGAGGGCACAGGTGGCACAGGAGCACACAGGCATGCGCACACACACACGAATACACGCACGCACACACACATACACACACACGCGCGCGCGCACGCACACACACACACACACACACACACACACACACACACACACACACACACACACACACACACACACACACACACACACACACACACACACACACACACACACACACACACACACACACACACACACACACACACACACACACACACACACACACACACACACACACACACACACACACACGCACGCACACACACACACACACACACACGCACGCACGCACGCACGCACGCATACTCGCCTCAGACACACCTTTTTTGGCGACCGCGGCCTCGCGCGCGGCGACGAGGCGGAGGAAGTAAGCCAGAGCGAACTCGCGACGCGCGCGGCCCGCCCCTCAGAAGAAGCGGCGGGGGTTCACAAGGGAACAGCCAGCAGTAACCTGGACACACGCACGCACACTCACCCTGAAATCCGGGCGTTCGAGGTTCGAGGTTTTTGGACCAGGTTGGCGAGGTTCGAGGTTTGAGACTCTCCAGCAGCTGCGCCTCGCCGAGAGCGTTCCGAGGGTGCCTGGATCGCCCCGAACGGCCGCTGGAGGCTTGAGCTATGGCCCTGAAACCATGCTCGGCTCTGGGGGGGGACCCTGAGATCTGGGCGTTACAATTTCTTCACGCCAGGTGTTTTCGCCTGGTCTCGGGTCCTGGGGCCTTCACTGACGGATCCGGCTCGAAACGTGCCGCAGAGAGATGGGGTCTGGGGCTCCACTCGTGATGTCTCGCGGTGTTGCAGTTTTGGGGCAACGTCGCAGGGGGTGGGGCCCCAGACCTCCCACTATTGTTTTTCTTCCATCCGAGCGTGCTTCCTGGACTTCTGCCTCTGCCGTTCTCGGGCCCAGAGGCAATCAGAAACGGAGCCAGAGCGGAAAAGTCGTCCCGGTTCCAGGGGAGAGAGGTCGGCACCTTGTTGGGGCCGCGCGTGGAAACACGCAGATCGAAGGATGTCTGGGGCATTCTGTCGCTTTCGGCCTCCGGGGCCCTCCGTCCAGAAGCGATCTGCGACGGAAAACCAGTCCCCGGGAATCCTGACTCCAGATCCGCCTTTCCGTTCGTTGAATCTCCGACTTAGAACTGTGTCGGACATGGACCCCAAACGATGCGAAGACGGCAAAGCAGGGCGGAAATCGGCATCAAAAGAGCTTGAAAAGTATTGCGGAAATTGCCGCCCTGCTCACGAGATTGCCCAAAGAAGCGCGGATCCGGAGTCAGAGTGGTCTCCAGAGCTCCGGGGACTCCGCAGTGAAAATCAAGGCATCGGAGGTCTGAGTAGCAAAAGGCAAAGCACAGGCGGTGTCCACTGCGCGGAGCATGGCGCGTGAGCTGCTGGCTTGTGAGATGCCGCGGCCCAGGATCGGTGCATATACCTTCCTGCCCCTGCCGATCCTGGGCACATGATGAGCCTGGCCAGGATCAGTGTAGATGTGCAGTTGGCGTCCTTCTGCTGATTGGTCGTTGGTCGTCGTTGGTCGTCGTCGTCGTCGTCGTGCTCAGGTTGGCCTGGACGGGGCGCCCGCGGCCGTCGCTGCAGGCGGCGCGGAGGGGGGCCCGCCGTGCCAGGTCGCCTGGCTGGGCCACGGCGAGGCCTCGGCGCCGGGAGCGATGGAGGCGGCGCTGGGCGCCTTCGACTTCGTGCTCACCGACTCACTGGAGCTCGTGGGGGAAATTCAGATCCGGATCCGCGGCCTCGCGAGCTGGGCCCTTGGGCCGCGACCCCGCAGACACGGGGCGTTCTCTCGCGGATGCCCCGTGCGGAACGCATCCGTGCGACCGCGCACCCGCGGGATCGCGCCCCAGAATCCAGACCGCGAGCGTGGATGTGGACACGCTCGCCGCTGGTGAGGAGCTGGTGGCCTTCGGCAGCCGCGGCGGCCCCGATGGGCGCCTGCTGTTCTTGGAGCGGGTGGGCCAGCTGCTGCTCGAGGGCGACATGGACGAGGCGTTGGCGTCCAAGGAGTCGGGGAAGCACGGGGCTCGAACTCGTCGGAACCCGGGCTTGCCGAGGCGCCTCTGGACGGGCCCGCCCCGAGCTCTGGCCGTCCAGTTGGTCGTGGGATGTCTGCAGCGGGGGCCCGCGGCAAACTGCAGACTGGACCCTTGTTCCTCACGGCCCCGTCAGGCCAGCCCGAGTCCCCCGCACCCGAGCCTGACGTCTCCCCGCAAGGAGAAGCTCCTCTCCGTGCTGCTGCCCGCAGAGGGCTCGGCGGCGTGGGAGGACCCGCGCACGTGGGAGGTCCTGCGCCAGGCGGAGCTCCTGCTGCCCAACGACACCTTCTTCTCGGGAAGACGTACGATTCGAGTACGCCGGAACTCGGGTCTGCCGACGCTCTTCGACGAGCGCGCCCTGGATTTTGACGGTCCAGTTTTCGCGGGATGTTTGCAGCGGGAGCTGGCGTCAGATTTCTGACTGGGTCTTGTCATTTTCATGATGGCCCCGTCAGGCCAACCCGAGTTCCCCGAACCCGAGTCTTACGTCTCCCCGATCTTCGACGACGGCACCGCGGCCACGCACGACCGCGCGTTCTCGCACTACCGCTTCAGCCTCATCGCCGACGACGAGGCCCACACGGTGTCGGAGGCCTTCGTGCGCTGCATCGGCTTCCAGACCATCCCGCTCTTCAACGGCTTCGTCAACCTCGGGGTGATGACGAGGCGGGCCATCATCCCCTGGAACCGCACGCACTTCGGGCTGGACCTGCTCCGCTCGCACCTGGGGCAGCAGGTCAACCACGACATCGGGTGGCTCTGGAGCTACCACAGCTCGGGCGGGTGGTAATGGGCGGTGACCTAAATAGGGGATGGAGGACAGGGCCCCAGAGGGGCCCTTTAGAGCTCCTCTTGGGCTCCTGCTGGTTCCAGAAGGGGCCCTAAAAGGCTTTTAGGGCCCTTTACTTTACCCCCTTTGGGCCCCCCCCCCTTACCACCCGCCCGAACAGCATGCTCCGGGACCACTTCCTGTACCGCTACGGGCGCCCCTTCGAGGAGCGGCTGCGCAGCGCCGCATGCGCGCTGTGCCGCACGGCGGCTGGTCCACCGCCGCAGACGGGCCCCACCCGAGCGGCGGCCCCCGTCCCCCTGGCCTCGGCCTGCGTGTTCTCCGCGAAGGGGAACGCCGAGAGGAGGCAGGCCATCAGGGACACGTGGGGCCGCGTGTTGAGCCTGGGGGGCGACTAGTTACATCAGCATTCAATCTCGGAGGTCCGCGCGGATTTCTAGGGTCGGCGCTGGGCCCCCCTGGCGGCGCCTCTGGCGCCGCCCCTGCCGCGCTCCGCGCGCCAGGGAGGGCGGTCCAGCGCCGATTCGAGAAATCCGCGCGGACCTCCTAGTTCTTATGCTTATGTCATTGTTCGTTCCCCTATGAGCGAGGCCCACGGCGTGAGAGTGCGCTTTTTCCTCGGGGAAGTGGGAGACCACGACGACGCCATCCGCGCGGAATCGGAGGCCCACGGCGACGTCGTCGTTTTGGGCGTGCCAGAGGGCTACGAGATGAACTCGAGGAAGGGCCTCCTGCTGCTGGAGTGGGCCGCCAAGAACGCCCTGGCCGAGTTCCTGCTCAAGATCGACGATGACGTCTACCTGCGCCCCGACCCGGTGCTGGCAGTCTTGCGCAGGCGACCTCCCTTTGGGTACGCGTGGGGCTACTTCGACTACCTCAGCCCCGTGCCCCGCGAGCCAGGGAGCCACTTCTACAGCAGCTTGGAGGCATACCCCTTCGACGCGTTCCCGCCGTACCCGCGCGGCCTCGTTCGAGCCCTGTCCATGGACGTGGTCCGGGCGGTGGCAGCCCAGAGCGCCAGCACCGGCCTCCGCATGATCTTTGGGGACGATCCGTGCCTGGGCGTCCACCTGAGGCTCGCGCTGGTCGGCGAGGAAGCCTTGCTGCCCATGCTGGCAATGGACGACCGCGACTCGTACAGGGCGTTCGCCATGGAGCCCAGCTGCAGCTTGAGCCTGTGGTCCGTGGTCACCCCCAGGACTTGGGCGGCACACCACGTCACCGGAGAGGAGGTGCGCTGCATGTGGGCCGCCGACGTGGCCGCGGGATACTACCTGCTCGAGGGGGGCTCTGTCCGGCCGTCGGACGGCGCGGCGGCTGCGGCCAGGGCAGCCTCGGAGGTGGCCCTGGCGACAGCAGGGCGCCCGGCGCCCGAGGTGCCGCCGCTGCCAGACCTCTGCCACTGCCTGCTCTCGGGGCCTCTCGCGGCCGCGCTCGCGAACCGCACAGACCGCATCAACGCCTCCAGGACCCACGAGATCTTTGGCGACCCCAACTCGGACGTCGACTAGTGACTGGTGCGACGTGCCAGGGCAGCACCCGCACGCGCGTCTGGATGCCCCCTGTGCCTGTGCGGGCCACGGGCCCGCCGCTCTCTGGCGGCCCCTGTCGCCCAGGCCCAGGGCCCAGGGGAGGCGCGCGCGGGCTCGCACGACGACTCGACCCGCGGCGACCCCGAGGCTGGAGGCGGCCCGACGAGCAGCTCGAAGAGCCCGGGGCGGCGAGAGGCAGCGCCTGGGCAGCCTTGGCTCCGAGGGCCCTGCGCAGCGTTGGCCCCGAGGGCCGAGGGCCCTGCGCAGCCTTGGCCTCCCCTGCAGCACCGAGACTGGGCAGCTCGCCTCCCCGAGCGCAGCCTTGGCCCCGAGGACCACCGCCGCGCGGCCCTGGGGCGCAGCCGCTCCGCGGCCGCTGCGCGCCGCCGCCCCGACGGAGCCCACGGCGGAGCCCGCGTGGGCGCCCAGCGGAGGCCTTGGAGCGCGAGCGCCGGCGCTCGGGCTGGGGCCTCGCGCGCGCGCGCGGCGAGGGGCGCAGGGCCTGCGGGCGGGCCGGCAGGCGGTCGTCTGGCGGCCGTCGAGAGGGGCCTGGATGAGGGGCAACGTACGGGCGGGAAGGGCTCGAAGGTCGAGGTTTTCGGGCGTCTTCGTTGGTTCTCGACGGACTCCCAGCCTCGGTGTGCTTTCCAGCAGCTGCGCCTCGCTGCGGGCGTTCCAGGGGGATCGGGATCGTCCCGAGCGGCCGCCGGAGGCTTGAGTTATGACCCGACGAAAACTGATGGGGACGGGGATGGGCTCATTTGGGAAAGCATCGAACCTCAATCGCCCATTCATCACCGATGGGGGCCTGGTAGTCCTCACCCATGAACGTGCGGGTTTGTAATCGGCGGCCTGTGGCCGATCTATCGGCGATGTATCGCCGATTCCATTCCAGGTCGATGTCTCCTCCCCTTGAGCCAGCCCGCCCCGTATCGTTGCTCCTCAGCGGATCTGCTCAGAGCCGCCATCGAGATCTTGCCGTCCGTTCGCCCGCTGCCCAACGCCTCGCCATGGCTCGCCCGCATGCGGCAGCGGCGTCGGATAAGGGGTGATGGCCCGTACCTACATGTGCGCTCGTATCTTGTCGAGGTAGGGCAGATGCTCCAATATATCCGCACGACAGGCCGGCCATCGACACGCGGACCCTGGAATTTTCAATGGTTGCCTAGTGCCTCTAACGTAAAGTCTTGGGACGGGTTGTGAGCCGGCCGTTCGAAAGTTTGCGTGCAAAACGGCCGCGGAATGGTGGCATCGCACCGTGTTCGCACTCATCATGCTTTGTATCACGTGTTCTGTGATGCGAGAAAGGACAGATCGTAGTCATGATGTCGGTCAAGTACGTTGCTAATGCCCCCTTGATCGTCGTAATCATCGCCCATCTGATGTGGTACTGTTTCTTGCAGACGCCCAGGAAACCGCGCACGTTCTTGCAGACCGCCTGCATCAAGCTCATCTTGTGGAGGGATGTGTTCGTGACAGCCCAAGGCGTGTTTGCGAGTCAGTCCAGCACGGATAAACCAGAGCAGTGCCCATTCATGCAGACATCAGCATAGACAGGTGGTGAAACGGCCGAGGAGATTGCAGATATCAGATGGGACATTTGATAGTATTCGTAGGGTGTTTGCAGAGGTGAAGCATCTTATTGAATGGGTCATGATTCACCAGTCGCAGTTCACAGTATTGTTCGGTGCCCAAGCTGAAAGACCTGAAAGCCTGAAGTAAAATGCACTCATGGAGTCAAAGTTCTGAGCAAAGCCCGCGTAGGCCGCGCAAGACTGCTGGTGCTCGA
The DNA here is from genome assembly GCA_963575745.1 of Prorocentrum cordatum. Classification (NCBI taxonomy): domain Eukaryota; class Dinophyceae; order Prorocentrales; family Prorocentraceae; genus Prorocentrum; species Prorocentrum cordatum. The sequence goes on from CAUYUJ010004459.1 coordinate 93,345, forward strand.
CTGAATATGTGCTGGTCATCTGGG
>CAUYUJ010004459.1:98368-110868 GCA_963575745.1 Prorocentrum cordatum
AGACAGACGCCATGCACAACATAGGTGCGTTGGCAGAAGATGTGAGACATACTAGACAATTGGGTGAAACGGCAAGCGTGCTAAGCATAGGAGGAAGAGGAGGAGGAGGAGGAGGAGGAGGAGGAGGAGGAGGAGGAGGAGAAAGGGGACTGAGCAGCTAGAGTGGCTGAAGGCAGAAGCGCTTTGCGCGGGCGCGCCATGCCATCCGGCCATCCTGCCATATCTGGCGCAGGGCGTCTTTGCCGCCAGCTAATTCGCACGCCATGCTAAAAACACAACGCGTCCACGTATTTCTTGGTCTGCCACGCTTGCGGCGCCCGCCCAGGCGGGCCAAATCGGCGGTGCCGGGCTCAAAGATACACCTCCTGATTGGGCTGCCGTCTGGGAGCTGGACAATGTCACCTATGAGTGCGAGTTGGCGGTAGGACAAGAGAGAACTTAAAGCATGGCTTCTGCACGTATGCCGCACGGAAGCGTTGCTCACCCGGCTGATGTAGGAGTGCGGGGTGCCGGACAGTTTCCGCAAGCATCGTGCTTGGAATGCGTCCAATCTGTCTCGCTCCGCCTTGTTCAGCCAGATGGTGTGTAGGCAATATAACAGCCTCGAAACCACGCAAGACTCGAAGATGCGCACCTTTTTCTGCAAGCTCATTCTCACGTGCTTCCATATTCTACACAATTCATCAAAGTCCTTGCTGGCCATGGCTAATCGCCTGCTGAGCTCGGGGCCGGTATTGCCGTCATTGCTGAGAAGTCCACCCAAATACAAAAGATGAGTCTTCTGTAAGATGTTCTTGCCGTCTGGCGTCGCCATCGCTGTCTGGCAGTTCACGGACAAAATCTCCAATTTCCCCCAGTTGAATGCCAGTCCATATTGCTCCCCGGCCCGCCGCACGCACTCCATCAGCTTGTGTACGTAGTCCTCGTCTGCGCCAACTAAAAGGGTGTCGTCGGCATACATCAATTCACTGATGGGGAGGCCTGGGTGTTGTTGGAGGCCAGTCTGCGCGAAGTGGCGCTTGGCGTCATGCATCAAGACGGTCATGATGATGGAAAACAGGAAGGGTGATAAAGGGCATCCTTGAGATATTCCAAACTCCTGCGCTCGCGTCTCAGAAGTGTTTCCGGCTTCTCGGACACTGAAGCGACGGTTGGTGTAAACTGATTTGATTGCTGCAGCGAACTGCGCCGGTGCCCCAAAACGCACTAGCGCCTGGACAAGCCTCTCAGGTGACACGCTATCAAAAGCCTTTGCCCAATCCAGCGCCAGCAAAATCAATCTCCCGTTCTGCGTGTCTAACACATTCTCGATCAACCGCCTGGCAACGAACATCGCGTCCGTCGTCCCGCGGCCAGAGCGGAAGCCGAAGTGGGTGTCCGAGATGCGGTTCTCTGCGCCCGCCTGCTTAAGACGAGAAAGCAAAATCGAAGCGTACAGCTTGTAACCGATGGATAGGAGCGATATCGGCCGGTAATTGGCGCAGTCCGCCACGTCGCCTTTTTTGAATATCGCTGTTACCACTGCTTCATGCCATGCTTCGGGCACGGATCCCTCTGTCCAGCACCGGTTGCACAAGAGTACTGCCCACTTGCAAGCCGGCGTGCTCCGTCTGCATACGGCTTTCCAGAATTCGGCTGGCACGCAGTCTTTGCCCGGGGCTTTGTTGCGCTTGAGGGCGCGGCCTGCCGAATACACCTCCTCTTCCGTGATGGGCCCCAGAGCGACTGGGAGCGCCAGGCCCAAAGGATCAGGCTCATCGACTGCTGCCGTAGGGCGCGCAGCCCACTGCACCTTGGCGAAGTACTCTGCCAAAGTCTCTGCCCGCTGGTCGCTGTGCACACTTTGCCCGCGTGCGTCCCTCATCCGGCCTGGGGTGGCGGACCTGCTATATCTCAACTTCCGCACCTCGTTCCAATCACCATGCGCAAGGCGATCGTCCAGCCATCGGCTCTTGTCGCTCTTGACAGAAGCCTTTATCCGGCCATGCAGACGTTTCTCTGCAGGGAGGTCTCCCTTCGCCCGGGCGTGGTTCCGCAATTGGATCAATTGCAGAGTGAACTCGCTAATCCATGGGTGGCGCTTCGTCGCCGACGCCGTCGGCAAGCAAGCGCTGGCCGCAAAAGCAAAAGACTCGACGATGTCCGAATTCAGGTCGTCGAGGGGCTGCTCTGCGCCCTTGCCACCGTCCATGCGCTTGGAGAAACACTCGCAGAACTCCTCTTCCATCTGCCCAGAAACGAGTGCAGACAAGTCCGGCTTGTGGACGCGATTATTACTCGCCTTGGGTATCGCAAGACAGGTACGGCATATGAGAAGAAAATGGTGCGAGGCCAATGCCGCATCCCTGCAACTCCGCACATCCTGAACCCAAGAAGCGTACCGCTCGCAACATAACAAGACATCGATCTGCCCAACATGTTCTGGTATAGCTGGGTCCCCGGGTTGCGACCCAATGTTGTAGCATGTAATCTGGAGCTCTGGCGGGTGCTCGAAGAAAGTATTACTGACAATCAAATCGTTCTTGCCGCACAGCTCCAGCAAGAGGCTCTGGTTGGAGGATGGGTTGTACTGCGCCGTAGGCGTGCCGAATATGTATTCACCTAAATGCTGTTCCTCGGAAGCAAATCTTCTATGAAGCCTAGCGTTGAAATCTCCCAGAATGAGCGCCCGGTCCCTCCCCGAAATAGCACGTAACTCACTGTGCAAATTGTTATAGAAATCTTGCCGAGCTTCAAAAGACTTTCCGCTATGAGGGGCGTAAATGCTGAATATTGGCACCTTCCCGCCCTTGACCCTCAGCTTCACGAGCGCGATTCGGGACGACACCAACTTGAAGCCAATGACGCTTCTACGGAGCCGGGGCGAGATAAGGAAGCCAACGCCGGCGGACTCCTCGTCGTCCGGGTCCCCGGACAGGATAAGCAGATACCCGGCGTCAGTAACGCTATGCACCGACTCGTTCTTGTGCGTCTCCTGGAGGGCGAGGATGTCGATATCGAGTGCGCTCATGTGTTCTTGAAGCTCAACCAATTTTGTCTCAGTCATCCCCTCCACATTCCATGATCCTATTGCGACATCGACTCCACGAGGTTGTAGCTGTCCACCACGGTAGTCCGTAATTACAGAGTTGTCGTCGTGGCCACAAATGGTCTCAATATGTCTACATGGGTGCAGCAGCCCACCTCGAAAGCCAGGGCTCCCGCAACCAAGGCTAGTACTTGGGATGCATGTGTATGTACATGTGGTCTGCGATGTTGCGGACTGAATTCTTAATCGATTTGGGCTCATATTGGCAGTAGTGCCGACTGCCGGTGAAACTAGGCTGGGGGCCGTTTCCTATTCATCTGGGCGCCTTCCGGCACCCTTTTGCATCCCCTTTCCGGCGCTCCCTCCCTTCATGCCCTGGGACGCCCGGGCCAAGAGCTCGCGCGACTTCTGGCTCAACTCCTGGATGCGGGGGTTGTTGTGCAACGTGTCCCACGTAGTCCACGCCCCCTGCCAGTCGTAGATCACGTTGAAGCCGTCGACCCTAGCTGTGAGAGCGTGCTCCCCTCCGACAATTACGAGGTAGGGGGAATCGCCGTCCACGGACACCTTGTACGGCACCGACCACTCATCCTTCAGAACTCGTTTGAGCCCCAGGCAAAAGTTGCGAGCTGCCCGGTCCGCTGGCGAACGGTCCTGGCTAGCCCAAACATTCTTCTCCCCACTCCTGAGGCTAGCCCGACGTAGAAGATCGACTGCGTTGTCTCGGGAAGTCCGGCTGGGGAACTCGGCAAATAGGATGCCCTTGAACTCCCCCTTGGCGTAGATTTTGTCTGGCGCAGGCCCGCCCATGTCAGCGAGCTTGTCATGCAGCCATGCCGTGGCCTTCTCGAGGTTCTCCAGCGCATCAAGATTTCCAACCACCATGCTCAGAGCGCGCTTGTCCGCGACCCCAGGTGTGGAGGGCAGATTGTCCCCGGAGCTCTGCCCCGCTTCTTTGGTCATGAATTCCTCGACGTAATCGCGGATCTTGGCCTCCACAGCGTCCATGGTTGGAAACGCCGTCTGCTCGATATGCTTGCATATGTTCTCGAGCTTGTCAACCCTCAGGTCGTTCATGTCCAAGCGTTTTTCCATGTTGCCCAAACGTACGTCCAGCTTGGAGACGTCGCTGCGAAGCCCATCCACTGCAGTAGTCATGGGGCCCAGCTGCTCCTTCAGAAGGGCCGCGATCCCCTGCATGGTGACTTGCTCTCCCTGGGGCTGCTCCTGGATGCGCTCCTCGTTCTCCTCCATCTCCTCCTCTGCCTCTTCTGCTGGCATGCGAACGTAGCCTGAATTGTCCTCCCTCTCGTGCTGTGTGCTCCCTTCCCCTAGCAATGGGGCGAAAGGGGAATTTGGACCATGCCCAATACGTGCCATCTTTCCCTCCTTCATCTTGCACCAAGGGTTCTCCAGGACGTCCTTGACGGGGGTGCCGGCCTGACGGGTATGTTTTGACGTAGGCGGGGAAGACATATCTTTCTCCAACTCTGCTTCCAAATTGAGAGGCACCCGAGCGGCCATGACATGACGTATGTACGGAAAGGCTGAGTGTAAAGAGGAGATCAAGCGTTAGTGTGTTGGAGGCCTTGAGCCAAAAGGAATCGCAAGACGACAGGGCGCTCCACTTCCGCATCTTTCCACGAGCCTACAGCCGCCGACCGCCAGGAGAGGGCGCCAACGGGAACAGCCGCCGCCCAGCCGCCGACTTACCACCGGCATCCACCAGGCGAGCAGACCGGCGGCGGGGAGCGGAAGAAGAGGTGAAGTCTTTTACTTCCACGGCCGCCCGCGTACCCACCACCGCCATCCGCGCCAGGAGAGTGCGCCATCTGTGGCTGCTGACCCGCCACCAGCCTCGACCCGACCTGCAGAAGATGGTGGGACCGTGACCCATCCCCGTGCTGCGGAGCCTGATGGAACCGGCGCCAGGGAATGAGCACAAAGCTCCGGGTGTATTGGAGGGCGGGGGCATGACTTGCCAAAAACCACACGGAACTTGACGCGACCGTGGCGCGGGCAGGGTATGATCCTTGGAATTTTTAGGAGGCACAGCAGCGCCACAGGAGTGACATGAAGGCTTGACGGAACACCATGGCATGGACGAAGCTAGTCGACCCTTTGTGCACGGAGTGGACGGGAGACACAGCGACGCCACATGAGTGACATGGAGGCTTAACAGAACACCATGGCCATGGCACGTACGACGCTGGCCGACCTCTGGTGTACTGACGTGGTGGTTGGCATATGACGCTTGCATGTGATGGGAAGGCTTCTTAGAATGAGGGTGCTTCCTAGATTCTAAGAAGGCGCCTTCTAAGTAGGCGCCTTACATCTATCGATAAGGCCCGCGCCTTCTAAGAAACAGGGTGCTTCCAAGTAGTCCTCCCCCCTTCCCCCACCCTCCTCTGCGCGTGGTTCAATAAACACTCAGTTTCGGAGGTCCGCGCGGATGTCTTGGACGGGCGCAGGACCACCCTCCGCGCTATGGTTGTTCCAGCGGACCTCCGGAGGCTCGCGTGTTCTTGATGGCGCTTTTCTGTGCTTCTCTGCGCGGGTGTCTCCCAGGCATCCGCACACTTTATCGGCCAGCTCCGCGTTATCGGCCAGCTCCTCGGGTCTGGCTGCGTTTTCTTTTGTTCCTTCGGGAGGCAGGCAGCCGTCAGCAGCCAGAATCTGGCTGCCAGATGCTCTCAGGCCGAACAACCGCGGCTATGGCCTGATGGATACCAGTATGAATTCGGGCCTGTCCTTCTACAGGGGGGAATATCCAAAAATAGTACAAAAATAGTCTGGGGACGATTTTTGACCATTTTGGGGGATCTGGGGGGCACTTTGGGGGTAATTCTTATTTGTTCGTCCAAAATCCCCTTGTAGAGGGACACACCCGACTTAAAGCCAAATGCTCTTAGACTGAACCTCCGCGGCTATGGCCTGATGGACTCCAGTATATTTCTCAACCCTTCTGTGTTGTTGCGTCCCCGTTTTGAATCCGCAGCGCCGCGCGTCTCGCCTCCTCCTCCTCCTCATCCTCCTTCTCCTCCTCCTCCTCCTTCTTATCCTCCTTCTCCTCCTCCTCCTCCTTCTCCTCCTCCTCCTCCTCATCCCCTTCTCCTGCCTACCTCCTCCCGCCTACCTCCTCCTCCTCCTCCTCCTCCTCCTTCTCCTGCTCACCCTGCCTCTGCTCTTCTCACATTCTGGCATACCCCATCTACTCTGTGAGGGAGCTCCACCTGTGGCCCCAGTGGGGATGTCCACATGGCTCGGCACGCCCCTCACGCGGATCGTGCCCCACAGGGAGCTCCATGCGTGGCACAAGTGAGGGCTCCCGCAGGGCGCCCCCCCGGCCCATGCCGGCACACCCCTCACACAGATCGTGCCCCACAGGGAGTTTCGCATGCGGCGCCACTGGGCGTGTCCACATGGCGTCCTCGCGCCCATGCGGGTCCATCCCTCACGTGGATCGTGCCCCGTAGGAAGGTCCACTTCTGGCCCACGTGGCGTGTGGGGTGTCCACATGGCGTCCCCACGCCAATTCAGACACACCACTCATACGGATCGTGCTCCACAGGGAGCTCCACCTACAGTACCAGTTGGGGTGTCCATATGGCGTCCCCGCGTCCTTTTCGGCACACCCCTCACATGTGACGGCACCACTGACTGCGCCTGCCTCGCGTCCCCCCGACCATTTCGGCTCACCCCGCACACGTTTCGCGCCCCACCGGGAGTTCAGCATGCTTCTGCGCGCTTGCTCCGTAGCCGCACGTCCACATTGCTTTCGAGGGTACGTGTGGCACAGGGCCATGCCCTGTTCTACACGCACCCTCAAAGGGTTGGGTCATTCGCGAGGCTATTTTTGAGGTCTGCACGTCTCTCAGCGCTCCAGGGTGCGCGAACACATTCCGAAACATCAGCTCAAGCATCACCCGAGCAAGTACGCAACATTCGACAGCAATCAGGCGTTGACCTGTCGCCAGCGGAGCAGCCATCTTGGAGCTTTCTTGGGGCAGTCTTTGGCCAGTTTTAGGGTGCGACGGTTTTCGACGACGACATGCGACGAGGGGGGGGGCTGAAAATTCCCATAAACCCGATAAGACAGCTGAGCTGGAAAGAGCGAGGCACGAGTGATGACGTTCTGGTGGGGCGAAGCCCTCCAGGGAGGGGAGGGATTCCAGGGTTCCAAGACGGCAGAATATGCCCCCAAGACGGCCCTGGTTGTGTAAGCTATGCGATACAAAATATTGACTGTAAAACCATGCGGCCTAAGCTGCGTGGTACAAGCTGCGTGGTGCAAGCTGTGCGGCGCAAGCCACGTGATGCAAGCTAAGGCGGTGCAAGCTTTGCGGTGCAACCCGTGCGATGCAAACTACGACAGGTAGGTGTCGTGCCGACTTCGGCGTCGGTTTCTGACACCGCTGGGATCGTCCAACCTTGAACGATCGGCAGTTTACCAAGGGCTTCCCGGCGGCCTAAAAGCTCTCCAAGAGAGCCCAAGACCGGCCAAGAGTGTTTCAAGATGACCTAATGTGGCCTCAAGACGGTCCAAGACAGCCCCAAGACAGCCCCAAGAGGCCCCCAAGAGGACTTCCGAGAGGCCGCAGCAGGCCACTAACATCGATGTTCTTTGGGTGTTTGAGGGTTGTTTGGGTTCTCGCCTTTTCGGGCTTCCGGCGGCCCAAGATTGCTCAAGAGGTACCCAAAATAGCCCCGAGACGGCCCAAGTGGCCCCAAATGAGGGCCCCAAGATGGCCCAAGGGGGCATTAAGACGACCCAAGAGGGACCCAAGAGGCTCCCACGAGAGCCCCAAGAGCTCCACAAGTGCCCAAGAGTGTCCCAAGATGGCCCAAAAGAGCCCCAGGACGTCCAAGAGGGCTTCAAGATGGCCCAAAGGGCATCAAAAGAACCTCCCAGAAGGCCCGAGAGCCCCAATTCACAGATTTCCACCAGGTTTTCGGTGGGATGAGTCCTTGAAAACCGTGTCCAGCACAATGTTTGATGGGAGGATTTCTTGAAAACCGCCCGCAGACGGCCCAGTGAAAGACGCAGCGTTGACGCCACGGCTCCCAAGAGCTCCACGTACGGAAAGCACATGTTCAGGCTAGTCGGCGTAAAAAGCTGTGAACGCCAAGTCTCCCAAGAGCGAAGGATGACGTGAAAAAGCTCTTCACACCAGGGTTCCCAAGAGCGAACGGCGACGTGCAAAAGCTCTTTACGCCAAGGCTCCCAAGAGGGAACGGTGCCATGAGCCCTCTCGGGCAAGTTCCTGAAGCGCTCTTTCCGTTCCCGTGCCAGCCCAGGTGACGGAAAGCGCTAGCAGCGTACGATCCGTCAGCCGGGAGAAATAAAATTAGGGTGAGTGTGAGTTGGGTAGCATCTGGGGGCTTAGATCATACACGGCCTGCGCAAGTTCCGCGTAAGCTCGCAGACGCGCCGCGTAAGCCCCGGGTAAGCGCGTAAGCTTGTAGTATATTGGAAGCATTTGATGTTGCCTTGGGTGCTTTTTGGGCCGTCTCATGTGCCCCAGCCCGCGTAAGCTCCGCATAAGCTCCTCCTACATTGGAGGCACCTTGGGCTGCCTTCGGGGCCCAAGATGCCACCAGTCCAAGACGCGCCCTGCGCATATTCTGCGTAAGCTCCGCGCGAGGTCTGCGCAAGCTCCGCGTGAGCCCCTCGTCAGTCTGAGATACCAGAGATTTTCAGGAGAGCGCCCGATGTTGCTTCCAAGAGGCCTCCGCAGTATAGGTCTGAAGATCAACGCTATGGGATGTGTTCGGGATCGCTGCGCGGGAGAAGCGCTTCCCGCACATAAAGAGAGAGAGAGAGAGAGGGAGAGCCAGTGTTGAACACGCACCCGCATAAGCTCGCGTAACCTCCGCGCAAGCTCCGCGTAAGCGCGTCAGCTCCTCCGACTTTGGAGTCGTCTTCGGCTGTCTTGGGGGCATCCTGGGCGTTCTTGGGTGCCCCAGCCCGCGTAAGCTCTGCGTAAGTCCCGTGCGAGCTCCGCGTAGCCTCTGCGTAAACGCGTGAGCTCCTCGTAAGCCGATGGTACCTCCAAGACGGCCTAAGAGAGACCCAAAGATGGCCGCAAGGCGGCCGAAGAGGCCGCCAAGATGCCGCAAGAGGCTCCACACGAGGGCCTGAGGAGGCAAACAAACGCTCAAGAAGGCTTGAGGAGGCTGTAAAGAGCGCCCCACGACGGTACAAGATGGTCCAAGAACGCTCCACAACGCTCGGAGACGGCCCAAGACCGCTCCAAGACGGTCCAAGATGGCCCAAGGGCGCTCCAAGGCAGTCCAAGAGCGCTCCAAAACGCTCCAAGACGTCCCAAGCGCTCCAAGACGGTACAAGATGGCCTCAAGGCGGCCCAAGAGGCCTCCAAGACGCTCCAAGAGGCCCCCAGGAGGACTCGCCAGAGGGCCTGAAGAGGCTAAATATATGATTTGATTTAGGTTGTTGAACGCGATTGAGCTTCTCGCCGATTCGGGCCCAGAACGGACCGAGAGCCCCCGAGATTGCGCCAAGACATCCCAAGAGGCTCCCAAGAGGGCCTCAAGACGGCCCAAAAGGGCCCCACGACGGCCCAAGAGAGCTCCAATTGACGGCCCAAAGAGGGCCCAAGAGTGCCCCAAGAGGCTCACCCGGAAGCCTGGACCACTACAAGAAGGACCAAAACGCGACATTCCAGTCAAGAGAGCAGGGATGGGGAAGATGGGAAAGAAGAGGCCCGAACAACGGATAAGCTAGTGATCACTTGCGCTCTGAAAGTAAATGCGTTTCCGTCCCCGCACTAGACATGATCCAACACGCGTCACTTGGACGAGGGCACGGTGGTGTATATTGTTGCGCAGCTTCTCTCGGCGAGCTTTGCGATGAGGAAACCTGCGTGTTCGAAAGGTGCATTTCTTGGCAATGCGTTCTTTATGCGCTTGGTGATGACAGACCCAAGAGAGCCCAATGACACTTACATGCCGGCGCGTGCAGAAATAGAGAGATCCTGAGACTTTGCGTCCACCTGCCACTCCTCGTGTTCTTCCTGCTGCTGCTCCTTCTCCCTCCTTCCTCCCTCTCCCTCCGTCCTGACAGTCTCTGGCACGCCTCCTCGCTGGCACAGTCCGCCATGGAGAAAGAGGGTCCTGAGGAGGAGGAGGAGAAGGAGGAGGAGGAGGAGGAGGAGGAAGCGGGTCCTGACATCTGCTCCTCCGGTTTCGAGCCCCTCGGGGCCCGTCCTGGGCTCCCAGGGCCGTCGAAAGCCTACCATGGATAACAAAAAAACACGTGCCCCAGGGGGAAGGCCCCGCGAGGTCCAGGGTCTTGTTTCACAAAGGCCCCTTCCCTCATGCCGTGCCGACGCTGACACGCTGGAGGAGGTCAGGCCCAGCGCCCGTCTGCACCAAGGCAGGCAGCTGCCCGAGCAGCGGCGGTGGGGGGTGCCACTCGGTGGAAATGACAACCGGGATGACTCAACAATCTCTATGAGTTTCCCCGTGCGCCGAACGTGTTAGTTTCCCCGTGCACCGAGCGTTCGGCACAGAAAAGTGCGCCGAGCGTGTGGGCTAAAAGCGTGTTGCACAAAGTGCCCCAGCAGTGCTCAGCGGCTCTCATCGCTCTTTCGCGAGACCGCCAGAATGACTGCAGCACTAGGTGCAGGTAGACAGGACGCCGAACGCCGACCAGCCGAAAGTCAACCACCTTGTGTCTAAGCGCATCGAGGCGGGCGGCATGCAAGTTGCTGGTGCCTTTGCACAGCCCAACAACAGGCATGTCGGAGGAGGAGGAGGAGAAGGAGGAGGAGGAGAAGGAGGAGGAGGAGGAGGAGGAGTGGAGGAGTGGAGAGAAGAGGACATAAGAGGAAAGAAGGAATGACAAAAAGAAAGAAAAAAAAGAAAACTGATAATATTAAGAAGAAAAACATAAGGAGGAGGAGGAGGAGACGGAGGAGGAGGAGGAGGAGGAGGGGGAGGAGGACGAGGACGAGGACGAGGACGAGGAGGACGAGAAGGACGAGGAGGACGAGGAGGAGGAGGAGGAGGAGGAGGAGGAGGAGGGGGAGGAGGGAGGAGGACGAGGAGGAGGAGGAGGAGGAGGAGGAGGAGGAGGGGGATGAGGAGGAGGAGGAGGAGGAGGAGGAGGAGGAGGAGGAGGGGGAGGAGGAGGAGGAGGGGGGGTGACAAGCTGGGTGCACTCGCGTCATATCTGACGTTCTACCCCTCCCTCCCATCCCTTACCATGGCGTAGATCTCTTTTCTTTTCGCACAAACGGATGTCGTAGCGTGGCATAGCATTACATGGCATAGCATGGTGCTGAATATCAACGCGTAGCATGACATATCATGGTGTGGCGACGCCCCAGGGCTTCTGCGGCCCAAAACATGAACGAATTGGCACCGAATGTGTAATCACTTGCGATGGTTTCTTTGGGAGACCATTTTCTGGATTTTGGAGCCTATTTGGAAGGACACCGAAACCATGCCGTGGCGTGGTACTGGAAATAATGACGCCAGCGCTGCAGCGGGAGCACGATTCGGAACGATCGCAAGCGCGGAAATGAGGCCAGCGCTGCAGCGGGAGCACGATTCGGAGGACGCGGAGCCTGACATGGCATGGCGTAGCGACGCCCCAAAGTGGGGGAGGGTTTCTGCGACCCCAAAAATCAACGAACCGACACCGAATGTGTCATCACTTCTGATGGTTTCTTCAGGGGGCCATTGTCTAGATTTTGGAGCCTATTTGGAAGGACCGAAAGCCATGGCATGGTGCTGGAAACTATGACGCCAGCGCTGCAGCGGGAGCACGATTCGGAACGAGCGGAAGCGCTGAAATGAGGCCAGCGCTGCAGCGGGAGCATGATTCGGAACGAGCCATGGCCCGAAAATGAAGCCAGCGCCTCAGCGAGAGCAGCATTTTGACAAAAACAACCGAAAACTAGTTTCTTGGGAATCCTGCGTGTAAAAAACCAGTACGCGGAGGGAGGTCGGCCATTTCCCGGACGTCACCAGGGGAGAGAGCAGAGTAGTATTCATATTGTGTACTTGTGGAGGGGGAGGAGGAGGCGGAGAAGGATGCGGAGGAAGAGGAGGAAGAGGAGGAGGAGGACCAGCGCAGTGAAAACCCAAGACTCATCCGCGATGTTGGAATAAACCCTCCTTCCAAGCTCCCTCTTCATAGGCACCTACTGAGGGAAGTGCACCGTTGGGAGACAAGCGCTTGAAGAGCTTGAGGAGTGCCAAACACCACTCTCGGGACTTGAACGCCACGACTCGAATCAACCTGACTGTTGCCTCTAGGCCATCCTGAGTCACGCCAGAACGCCGTTCCTGGGACACTGTTGCGCCCTGACAATCCAGAATCGCTCCAAAGCGCCGTCTCTGGTACGCTATCCATGGGAATCCGTGAAGCGCTTGCACATCATTAAGACGACTGTGCGCGGCATTTAGGCGAGAACAACATGTTGAAAAGGAGCCGCTCTCAATC
>CAUYUJ010004459.1:115868-223368 GCA_963575745.1 Prorocentrum cordatum
GCTGCCGAATGACAGGGGCCAGGCCATCCACAATGAGAATTCGGGCGGAGGCATGGAGGATCGGAATTGGCCGCCCCTACGCTCTCAGAGCGCAGACCTCCAGGCTGAAGCAGGCGGCCCCGGCGACGGAGGCGGCCGTCTTGAAGGAGTATTCGGCCGTCGTTTACGATCAGGGACGCGACCCGCAGGTGGCTGAGGGAGTTCGACGAGCAGGAGGAAGGCGTCCCGCAGCGGCTGCCCGAGGTGGTGTGGAGCGAACTGAGCGCGGTGGTGGCGCTCTCTATGTACATGGAGCCGAACCTGGAGATGGAGTGGCGCCCGAGGGTCTACATGTCGGACGCGCCCAACGTGGGATATGGAGCGCCTGCGCGCGACTGCCGGTCGGAGGATGCGCGTCGGGTGGCGGCTCGGGGAGATGGGGTTCCTGGAGTCCGTTAGCAGAGATGCCTACACGGAGATCGAGCAGGACCCGGAGGCGACGGGCGAGGAGCAGGAGCTGCGAGGCTCGCCCGCTTTGGGTCGTCCTGGAGCGCCAGAGCTGTTAGCTGGGAGCTCTCGGCTGTCGGGGGCGGTCAAAGAGCTGGCGCAGTCCTGGGGGGGTGGCCTGGGACGTGGAGTTGAGCTCGGAGTTCGACCAACCCGGGGGGCTGCAGGATCGGAGCAGGCAGGGCCAGGACAAGATCGATGAGGGCAACGCGCTGACGCTGATAGCCGTGGAGGTCGCCGAGATCTGCATGCGCCTGGGTATCGGGCTCACCTTGGAGAACCCCAATGGGGGACCTGGGACTTCCCGCCGATGGAGGCCGTCGCGAAGATGGGGGATATCTACCGCGTGGAGGTGGACCACTGCATGCGCGGCGAGGAGCGGAAGATTCCGACGACCTTCCTGGCGAACGCGCGGAAGATAAGGAGCTGGAGCTGAAGTGTGGAGGTGCTTTCTGGCGCTGCAGCCGCACTGGGCGACCTCATCGCGAGTTGCGGGGGCGGTTTACTCGTGGGCTGACGTGGGCACAGCTGGCCTGTGCATGCCCGCGGGAGTTGCGCAGGGCTTACGGCGCCTTCTCAAGGGAGCTCGAGCCGCGCTGGGAATCGATGCCAGCGGGGGCCCGAATGAAGCTACGACTGGACCGCTGACCGTTGCTAGGGCATTGGCTGGAGATGAATGGGCACGTCCTCTTCCAGGGGACGTGGTCGAACGTGGGGCACAACGACGTTCTGGAGCTGCGCGCGGTGGTGGCGGTGCTCAGACACCTCAGCCGCACATCGCAGAGCCGGGGCCATCGCGCGCTTTTCTCCACGGGCTCTCCGGCGAGCCTGGGCGCGCTGACGGCCCGTCGAGGGGGCTGGCTTCTGGCGCAGCGGACGACGCCGTCGCTGGGCACGCGGGGCGCGGGGTGCCCAGAGGGGTACTTCAGCGACTTCAAGAGCGCGCGCCACTGAGACCACCTGGGTCATCACATTTGTGATGCTGCGGGGTTGGTTTGGGCAGCGTGACGCGACGCCTCGCAACAGGGAGCCTTCGGTCAAGCCGCCTCCGCCGGTCACGCGGGGGCCTTTGGCGCGGGAGAAGGCCCGGCGTGACAAACTGGAGCGCAGTGCGAGGCTCGCGGCGCACGCAGTGGACGACGCCACGAACAAGATCTTCGAGAAGGAGGTGCGAGGCTTCTTGGTCGAGGTAAAGAGGCGCGAGCTGCCGTTCGCAACGCGCGAGCAGAGGGGCCTCGCCTTGGCTGGATATATCTCGGACATGCGCTACGTCATGCAGCTGCCGTCCGGGAGAGCTTCGGCCCTGTTCAACGGCTACATGCGCGTCTCCGACCGCAACGGGTTGCCAGTAGCGGCGCGAGCGTTGAAATCCTGGTCGAGCTGTAGAGATCGTGCTCTACGACCTGTTCCTCGACGGGCAGCGCGAGGGCCCGGCCGTGCTGCGGCAACTGGGCGAGCGGTTGCGAGAGCAGGACTGGGGGCCCCGCAGGGCGCCAGACGTTGTTGTGGGCCCCTACGGGGAGGTCGGCCTCGCCCTGGGCAGGAGAGAGCGCGGGGGGAAGGTCAGGGCGGGCGCCAACCAAGGGGTCGTGATCTCGTGGGACGTAACCAAGGCAGTGCTCGAGGCCCTCGGTCAGGGGGCGCAGTCCCCCGACCTCCCGCGCCCGATGTCCTGAGACACGTGCCGCAGGGCCTGGCGCCAGGCTTTCGACGGGACAGGGCTGCCGGACTTCGGACCCCCCCAATCACTGAGGCACGTCGGCGCGGCGGCACGCACAGCGGCGGGGGGGTCCCTGGAGGCAGCTCGCCGCAGGGGCGCTGGCAGGGGCGCCGGCAGACAGCGTCGGCCCTGCAGCGACGCGCGAAGGTGCGCGTTTTGATTGAGCAGCGCAGCCGCATGACAGCAGGACAGCTCGAGCGTGGCCCGATTTTTTGGCAAAGGCCTGCGGGCCGATCCGTCTGGCCATCCAGCAATCGCCCGTGGCAGACGGCTCTGGCTCGCGAGCTGCTCTGCACGCTGGGGACTGTAAAAGGCGAAATCGTCCATCTGCCTCGCGTCGGCAGCGGTGGAGAGCCCTCCAGCAGGCCGCCCACAGCAGCAAGGGCAGACGCCGCTGACAGGCCAGCAGCTCGACGTCTCTTATATACTCTCTTGCGTTTTTCCTTTTGGCGAGTAGGCAGCTGTTGAGCTGCGGACCCAACCGTGAGGCGGGGGGGGGGGCATGGTGAGCTCTGCGAAAGCAACTCGCGAACCCCCTCCCGAAAGCGGCTCTGGCCAATGCGAGATAGTTGCCGCTGCGTATCTTATCATTCCGCTGCAGGAGCCTCGAGAGCAGGGCGCGCGCGTCCTTTTCGTTTCTCCCCCCTGTCCTCTTAGCTCAGCAAAAGGGAAGATGTGGCAGGCTTATTTAGAGAGGTTTAGAGCGACAGGCCAATTTCTCCGACCCTCCCTCCCGAGAGTGCGTGCCGGACTCTGGTCTGAGCTGTTCAGGGCACACGTGCCAGTCAAGAATGCAATGGACTGGGTCTCAGCTTGTGTTTTACTTCCCAACCATCCTGTGGTGTTGGGTCCTCGTTTTAAAGAGACGTCGCCCCGCGTTCCTTTCCGTCCTTTCCCGCTGCCCCCTCCCTCCTCCCATCTTCATCATCATCATCATCGTCATCATCAGCATCAACGTCATCGCCATCATAATCATCATCATCATCATCATCATCATCATCATCATCATCAGCATCATCATGGCCGTCATCATCCCATCAGCGTCAGCGTCATCCCATCATCATCATCATCGACACCCAGTTCGGCACACCCCTCACGCGTTTCGTGGCCCCATAGGGAGCTCCACCGAAGGCCCCAGTGCTGCCGCCCGCATGCGTCACGCACGTTCAATTCGGCACACCCCTCACGCGTTTCGTGGCCCCATAGGGAGCTCCACCGAAAGCCCCAGTGCTGCCGCAAGCATGCGTCCCGCACACCCATGTCGGCACACCCCTCACGCGTTTCGTGGCCCCATAGGGAGCTCCACCGAAGGCCCCAGTGCTGCCGCCCGCATGCGTCACGCACACCCAAGTCGGCACACCCCTCTCGCGCTTCGTGGCCCCATGCGGAGCTCCACCGAAGCCCCAGTGCTGCCGCCCGCGTGCGTCACGCACACCATATCGGCACACCCCTCACGCGTTTTT
The DNA here is from genome assembly GCA_963575745.1 of Prorocentrum cordatum. Taxonomy (NCBI): domain Eukaryota; class Dinophyceae; order Prorocentrales; family Prorocentraceae; genus Prorocentrum; species Prorocentrum cordatum. The sequence continues at coordinate 119,538 of CAUYUJ010004459.1, forward strand.
CGTGGCCCCATAGGGAACTCCACCGAAGACCCCAGTGCTGCCGCCCGCATGCGTCACGCACACTCAAGTCGGCACACCCCTCACACGCTTCGTGGCCCCACAGGGAGCTCCACCGAAGGCCTCAGTGCTGCCGCCCGCATGCGTCCCGCACACTCATTCGGCACACCCCTCACGCGCTTCGTGGCCCCATAGGGAACTCCACCGAAGGCCCCAGTGCTGCCGCCCGCATGCGTCACGCACAGTCAAGTTGGCACACCCCTCACGCGTTTCGTGGCCCCATATGGACCTCCCCCGAAGGCCCCAGTGCTGCCGCCCGCATGCGTCACGCACACCCAAGTCGGCACACCCCTCACGCGTTTCGTGGCCCCATAGGGAGCTCCACCGAAGGCCCCAGTGCTGCCGCCCGCATGCGTCCCGCACACTTATTCGGCACTCCACATCACGCGATTCGTGGCCCCATATGGGAGCTCCACCGAAGGCCCAGTGCTGCCGCCCGCATGCGTCCCGTCCCGCACACCCATTTCGGCACACCCCTCACACGTTTCGTGGCCCCATAGGGAGCTCCACCGAAGGTCCCAGTGGGTGTGCCCGCATGCGTCCCGCACACCCATTTCGGCACACCCCTCACACGTTTCGTGGCCCCATAGGGAGCTCCACCGAAGGTCCCAGTGGGTGTGCCCCGCATGCGTCCCGCACACCCATTTCGGCACACCCCTCACACGTTTCGGGAGGGAGCTCCACCGAAGGCCCCAGTGTGTGCCCGCATGCGTCCCGCACACCCATTTCGGCACACCCCTCACACGTTTCGTGGCCCCATAGGGAGCTCCACCGAAGGCCCCAGTGGCTGCCGCCCGCATGCGTCCCGCACACCCATTTCGGCACACCCCATCACACATTTTTGTGGCCCCATAGGGAGCTCCACCCGAGGTCCCAGTGGGTGTGCCCGCATGCGTCCCGCACACCCATTTCGGCACACCCCTCACAAGTTTCGTGGCCCCTTAGGGAGCTCCACCGAAGGCCCCAGTGGGTGTGCCCGCATGCGTCCCGCACACCCATTTCGGCTCCACCGAAGGTCCCAGTGGGTGCGCCCGCATGCGTCCGGCACACCCATTTCGGCACACCCCTCACACGTTTCGTGACCCCATAGGGAGCTCCACTGAAGGTCCCAGTGGGTGTGCCCGCATGCGTCCCGCACGCCCATTTCGGCACACCCCTCACACGTTTTGTGGCCCCATAGGGAGCTCCACCGAAGGTTCCAGTGGGTGTGCCCGCATGCGTCCCGCGCACCCATTTCGGCACACCCCTCACACGTTTCGTGGCCCCATAGGGAGCGCCACCGAAGAAGATATTCACAATTGCGGTACTCACAATTGCATATGGTTGGGTCCTTCGCCAGGATATTTGTTTCAGCACCCTCCCCGACGAGTTGAGTCTCAGTCAAGCACCATTGTGATCGTGGGGAGGATCCACTGATCGAGGGTATCACGCTGTTTGGATATCTGTCGGAGGGGGCCCCCTCCTCTCGGGCCGCTCGCTTGTCCGTGTCCGCTTTCGGCTGCTGCTTCGGATTTTCACGTTTGTGTGGTCATTCGTGTGCAGTTTCAGGGTTGTCGCTGTCTTGTCCTCGCAAAAGCTTTAACATCAAATTCGAGTTTCAGGCACGCCTCCTCTGGCGCTTCCTCAGCCATCAAGATTGTGGCTCAAGCCTGCGACTGCTCAACAACAGAGGGGCCAGGGCCACCCGCGCCGTCAGCGAGCACCCAGGAACGAAGAGAGAGCGATGTGCGCGTGCTTCTCCTGGTGCCTGCCCAGGAGGACCAGGCGCCACAGCGAGACCCCCTACGTCCGCCTGAGCCATGCCGTGGCGGCGCCGAAGGTAAGCCAGGCCGTCACCACGGTGAAGTCCGACACGCTGGAGGTGACCGAATACATCTCGAGGAAGAAAGCCCTGCCTCCGGATCCGCCTCGCTTTGCGAATTCTTTGCGCGATTTCGCAAATAGGGCGGACATGTCAGCCCTACTATTCAGGATCATGTGATGCAGATTTCCGCATTGTTTCGCCGTCGCTGTTTCCGCCATATGTTTGCAGAAATCATCGCCCTATTTTCCTGGGCCGGAGATGTCCGCCCTATTTCTCCGCATCGTTCACGGTGCATTTTCGACACAGTTCTCCGCCACAAGATATATATATATATATATATATATATATATATATATATATATATATATATATATATATCCCTGGGGGCGAGGCCGGGGGCCCCGGGACAGGTGCCTCCACCCCCCATGGCGGGACCGGGGCTCATTTTCCCTGTGTTTTTACAGGGTTTCCGCGTCCTGGTCCTCGGAGGCCGCCGCCTCCGACCCCCCATGGGCCAGGAGGGCCTCCAGAGGCTCCCAAGACGGCCCAAGCGGGCCCCGAGTCGCCGAAAGACCGCTCTAGGACGCCCAAGATAGGCCCAAGACGGCCCGAGAGGCCCACCAAGGCACTCCACGACGCTTCAAGACGCCTCTCCAGAGCGCTTCCAGAGGCCGAAATCGTCAAGTTTACGAAGGTTTTCGAACGATTTTGGCCTTCCAGCCTTTTCGGCTGTCCGACGTTCCACGACGGCTCAATAGGCCCCCAAGAGCGCCCCAAGACGGCCCAAGAGGGCCCCAAGACGGCCCCAGAGTCGCCCAAGACAGCCCAACAGAGCCCCAAGACGGCCCCAAGATGCGCCCAAGAGGGGGACCACGACTCCAAAATTCGACCCTCCCGCTTGAAGAGTGCCCCAGGAGGCCCCAAGGAGCCCCCAAAAGGCCCCAGGAGGCCCCCAAGAGGCACCCAGGATGCCCAAACGAGGCCCAAAGAGGCCACAAAGCAGCCCGAGGAGGCCCCACAACGGTCCCAAAACGACTACCGAGAAGCTGCGAAACTGCCTTCACGACGTCCCCGACAGGCCAACCACGAGATCCAAAGCAACACCCATGAGGCCTCTGACCCACCACCCAGGGCACGGTGGCGGCAGCAGTGACAGCACTTGTGCACAGCATGTTCCGGCGGGAGCCTTCCGGAACACGCTGCAGGAGGAGGAGGAAGATCAGGAGGAGAGAGAGCTGGAGTGGGAGGAGGAGGAGGGGGACGAGGAGGAGGAAGAGGCCTCCCAGACAGCTCCAAGATAGCCGAAGAGGCTTCCAAGAGGGCCCTGGGCGGCCCACGAGGGCCCCAAGGCGGTGCCTGAGGCGCCCAAGACGGCCCGAGAGGGCCCCAAGACGGCCCCAAGAGAGGCCCAAGAAGGGAAACACGAACCGAGAATCCGAGCTTTCTACCCCGAGAGGGCCTCGGGAAGTCCCAAGAGGCCCCCAATCGGATCCAAGAGGCCCCCAAGAAGCTCCCGAGAGGGCCGACGAGGCTCCAAGAGATCTCCCAAGGTAGCCCCAAGAGGCAAAACACATTGTTTTACGATTGGGCTTTGACGTTTCTTTTTCTGCCTTTTGGCATCCCGATGCTCCAAGACGGCCCAAGAGGCTTCCAATACCGCTCCCATATAGAGGAAGAGGCCTCCAAGAGGGCCCCAAGACGGCCCGCGAGGGCCCCAAGACGGTGCTTGAGGCGCCCAAGACGGCCCGAGAGGGCCCCAAGAGCCCCAAGAGAGGCCCAAGAAGGGGAACGCGACCCAACAGCAGAGCGGTCCCCCCACAAGGCCCACAGGAGGCCGCAAGAGGCCCCCAAGTGGTCCGACGAGGACCCCAAAAGCTTCCCCGAGGGCCTAAAAGGCCACCAGGAGACGTCCAAGAGGCTTTCAAATAGCCCAAGAGTGCCCTCGATGCGTCAAAACTGCTTCCAGGAGGCCCCTGGGAGGCTTCCGGATTGCCTCAATCTGGCCGCAGGTGGCCTCAAGTCGGGCCTTCACGCAGCCAAGACGGCCAACGACGGCTTCAGATTGCAGAACCGATGCCCCCAAGAAGGGACCCTCAGACGCCTTCCCAAGAAGCACCCAAGAGGTGCCTCCAACAGCCAGTTGACGAAGCATGCGGAACACCCCAGAAGATCCTCAGATGCCGCCGCGCGCCTGTGCTTGATAGCGTTGTCCAAGATCGTCCAGCGCCCCCCCGGCCTGGGCTAGAACCTGAGCGCGCGCGCGCGAAGCGCGCGCGATGGTTCTAAGCCAGGGGCCCGAAAACAGCTGCCCGACCCTCCATGCGAGTACCGGGGCTCATTTTCGCTGTGTTTTCACGGGGGTTCGGCGTCCCGGGCCTCGGAGGCTTCCGCGATGGTCCCGGACATTTTCCAGATCCTCGGCGCGGGCTCCAAGACCATTCCGCAGAGGGCTCCAACAGGCTCCAGGGCAGCCCAAGAGGGCTCCAAGACGGCTCCAGGAACGACTGCAGGGTCTCATTACCTGACAGCGAAGACTGATAGGTTTCTAGTGGTCTCAATAGAGAGCAGCAGATGACTCCACAGGGGGGTCCGGGCGGGACCCGGGGCGGCTGCCGTCGAAGCCCAAATCGCTTGGGACATCCTCGCAAAATCGCTCTTGGCGCCGCTAGAACTCCATTCCCGGCGTACATTTTGGATGCCCGGAGCCAACTGTAGGCCACTTCGTGGTCTTCGAGTTCCCAGAACTCCATTCGGGCCACATTTTGGATGCCCGGAGCCAACTGTAGGCCACTTCGTGGTCTTCGAGTTCCCAGAACTCCATTCCCGGGCCACATTTTGGATGCCCGGAGCCAACTGTAGGCCACTTCGTGGTCTTCGAGTTCCCAGAACTCCATTCCTGGGCATTTTGGAATGCCCGGAGCCAACTGTAGGCCACTTCCTGGTCTTCGAGTTCCCAGAGTTCCATTCCCGGACCGCATTTTGAATGCTGAGGCAGGCTGAGGCTGAGGCTGAGGCAGGCTGAGGCTGAGGCAGGCTGAGGCTGAGGCCGAGGCTGAAGGCAGACTGAGGCTGAGGCTGAAGCAGGCTGAGGCTGAGGCAGAGGCAGGCTGAGGCTGAGGCAGGCTGATGCTGAGGCAGGCTGAGGCTGAGGCTGAGGCTGATGCAGGCTGAGGCTGAGGCAGGCTGAGGCTGAGGCCAAGGCTGAAGGCAGACTGAGGCTTTGGCTGAAGCAGGCTGAGGCTGAGGCTGAGGCTGAGGCTGAGGCTGAGGCTGAGGCAGGCTGAGGCTGAGGCTGAGGCAGGCTGATGCTGAGGCAGGCTGAGGCTGAGGCTGAGGCTGAGGCTGATGCAGGCTGAGGCTGAGGCAGGCTGAGGCTGAGGCCGAGGCTGAAGGCAGACTGAGGCTGAGGCTGAAGCAGGCTGAGGCTGAGGCTGAGGCAGGCTGAGGCTGAGGCTGAGGCAGGCTGATGCTGAGGCAGGCTGAGGCTGAGGCTGAGGCTGATGCAGGCTGAGGCTGAGGCAGGCTGAGGCTGAGGCTGAGGCCAAGGCTCAAGGCAGACTGAGGCTGAGGCTGAGGCTGAGGCTGAGGCTGAGGCAGGCTGAGGCTGAGGCTGAGGCAGGCTGACTGAGGCAGGCTGAGGCTGAGGCTGAGGCTGCAGGCTGAGGCTGAGGCAGGCTGAGGCTGAGGCCGAGGCTGAAGGCAGACTGAGGCTGAGGCTGAAGCAGGCTGAGGCTGAGGACTGAGGCAGGCTGAGGCTGAGGCTGAGGCAGGCTGAGGCTGAGGCAGGCTGAGGCTGAGGCTGAGGCTGATGCAGGCTGAGGCTGAGGCAGGCTGAGGCTGAGGCCGAGGCTGAAGGCAGACTGAGGCTGAGGCTGAAGCAGGCTGAGGCTGAGGCTGAGGCAGGCTGAGGCTGAGGCAGGCTGAGGCTGAGGCTGAGGATGCAGGCTGAGGCTGAGGCAGGCTGAGGCTGAGGCCGAGGCTGAAGGCAGACTGAGGCTGAGGCTGAAGCAGGCTGAGGCTGAGGCTGAGGCAGGCTGAGGCTGAGGCTGAGGCAGGCTGATGCTGAGGCAGGCTGAGGCTGAGGCTGAGGCTGATGCAGGCTGAGGCTGAGGCAGGCTGAGGCTGAGGCCGAGGCTGAAGGCAGACTGAGGCTGAGGCTGAAGCAGGCTGAGGCTGAGGCTGAGGCAGGCTGAGGCTGAGGCAGGCTGAGGCTGAGGCTGAGGCAGGCTGAGGCTGAGGCTGTGACTGCGACTGCCGTTGCCGCTGCGACTGTCATCGCGAATGCGACTACGACTGCGAGAACAGCAGAATTCTACAACTGGATTCTCATCCGAATCTTAAGGGGAATGCTTCCAGATATGCTCCTACACATCGCTGTTAGGTTGCTTTGCCAGGATGATTTTTCTTTTGTTTTCTGCAAGACGGCTCCAGGAAGACTGCATGTCTTCTGAGGATGGCTTCCGCCTCTTGCCCCGAGCATCCCAAACTGCCTGAACGGTTCCCACTCGCCTTCCTCAAACCCAGCGTTTGCCCAAGCGCGTTCCGGACGGTCTTCGCCGGAACGCGCTGGAATGATCACGCGCTGCGGTTTCCCATGCCAACGTCCTCGGACGTGGGCGCCCTGCCACGAGCGCGTTCCGGGAAGATGCTCCTGGAACGCGCTGAAAAGATATGGCCACATCTCGGGGACGCTCCCGGCACTGCTGCCCCAGCCTTTCTGGGCAGCCTCCACAGCGCTTCAGGAGGGCCCAAGACGCCCCCTAGGAGCCCCCAGAATGCGAAAGGATGGCCCAAGACGCTCCCGAGCAGCCCAAGTCAGCCTTCCGACGGCTCTCGAGGCTCCCAGGTGGCCTCCAAGAGACCCCAAGAAGTCTGATAGGTATCGCGGTACGGCCCGGAGAGGCCAAAGTCGTATACGTTCAATGTTCTTTTCTATGTTTTTGGCTTCTCGCGTTTTCGAGCTCCCATCGGTCCAAGAGCGCCGAAAAGCCTCCATGGGGGTACTGGGACTCATTTTCCCTGTGTTTTTACAAGGGTTTCCGCGTCCTGGGCCTCGGAGGGCGCCGCCTCCGACCCCCCATGGGAGGAGGGGCGGCCGGGGAGGTCCAAAATAGTCCAGGAGGGCCTCCAGAGGCTCCCAAGACGGCCCAAGCGGGCCCCGAGTCGCCGAAAGACCGCTCCAGGACGCCCAAGATAGGCCCAAGACGGCCCGAGAGGCCCACCAAGGCACTCCACGACGCTTCAAGACGCCTCTCCAGAGCGCTTCCAGAGTCAGAAATCGTCAGGTTTACGAAGGTTTTCGAACGATTTTGGCCTTCCAGCCTTTTCGGCTGTCCGACGTTTCACGACGGCTCAATAGGCCCCCAAGAGCGCCCCAAGACGGCCCAAGAGGGCCCCAAGACGGCCCCAGAGTCGCCCAAGACAGCCCAACAGAGCCCCAAGACGGCCCCAAGATGCGCCCAAGAGGGGACCACGACTCCAAAATTCGACCCTCCCGCTTGAAGAGTGCCCCAGGAGGCCCCAAGGAGCCCCCAAGAGGCCCCAGGAGGCCCCCAAGAGGCACCCAGGAGGCCCAAACGAGGCCTAAAGAGGCCACAAAGCAGCCCGAGGAGGCCCCACAACGGTCCCAAAACGGCTACCGAGAAGCTGCGAAACTGCCTTCACGACGTCCCCGACAGGCCAACCACGAGATCCAAAGCAACACCCATGAGGCCTCTGACCCACCACCCAGGGCACGGTGGCGGGAGCAGTGACAGCACTTGTGCACAGCATGTTCCGGCGGGAGCCTTCCGGAACACGCTGCAGGAGGAGGAAGATCAGGAGGAGAGAGAGAGCTGGAGTGAGGAGGAGGAGGAGGGGGACGAGGAGGAGGAAGAGGCCTCCCAGACAGCTCCAAGATAGCCGAAGAGGCTTCCAAGAGGGCCCTGGGCGGCCCACGAGGGCCCCAAGGCGGTGCCTGAGGCGCCCAAGACGGCCCGAGAGGGCCCCAAGACGGCCCCAAGAGAGGCCCAAGAAGGGAAACATGAACCGAGAATCCGAGCTTTCTACCCCGAGAGGTTCTCGGGAAGTCCCAGGAGGCCCCCAATCGGATCCAAGAGGCCCCCAAGAAGCTCCCAAGAGGGCCGACGAGGCTCCAAGAGATCTCCCAAGGTGGCCCCAAGAGGCACAACTCATTGTTTTACGATTGGGCTTTGACGGTTTTTTTTCGGCCTTTTGGCATCCCGATGCTCCAAGACGGCCCCAAAGGCTTCCAATACCGCTCCCACATAGAGGAAGAGGCCTCCAAGAGGGCCCCAAGACGGCCCGCGAGGGCCCCAAGACGGTGCTTGAGGCGCCCAAGACGGCCCGAGAGGGCCCCAAGAGCCCCAAGAGAGGCCCGAGAAGGGGAACGCGACCCAGCAGCAGAGCGGTCCCCCCACAAGGCCCACAGGAGGCTGCAAGAGGCCCCCAAGTGGTCCGACGAGGACCCCAAAAGCTCCCCGAGGGCCCAAAAGGCCCCTGGGAGACGTCCAAGAGGTTTTAAAATAGCCCAAAAGTGCCCCAAATGCATCAAAACTGCTTCCAGGAGGCCCGCGGGAGGCTTCCGGATTGCCTCAATCTGGCCGCAGGTGGCCTCAAGTCGGGCCTCCACGCAGCCAAGACGGCCAATGACGGCTTCAGATTGCAGAACCGATGCCCCCAAGGGACCCTCAGACGCCCCCCCAAGAGGCACCCAAGAGGTGCCTCCAACAGCCAGTTGACGAAGCATGTGGAACACCCCAGAAGATCCTCAGATGCCGTCGCGCGCCTGTGCTTGATAGCGTTGTCCAAGATCGTCCAGCGCCCCCCCCGGCCTGGGCTAGAACCTGAGCGCGCGCGAAGCGCGCGCGAGGGTTCTAGTATATATATATATATATATATATGTGTGTGTATACATGTAATGATCCCGGCAAAGCAACCTAACAGCGATGTGTCTAAGTATAACTGAAACATGCAGCAGCAGTGAGAGGCATGATAGTGAGAGAACGAGTGTTGCCCAGGAGTGTCGCCCAGATATGAAGTTCTGAGAGGTCACAGAGCACAAAGTGTGTGACTGTCGCGTGGGATTACTCTGAATGTATCCCGGGATTGCCGTTCCAGACAGCCAGATAGCCCGGCGTGTATACCTGTTGTGTGCGATTTTTCCAAATGTAGCCTGGGAATGGCGTTCTGGGAGGTCTCGGAGCACGAAGTGTGTGACTCTTGCATCCTGTTATTCCGAATGTGGCCTGGGAATGGGGTTCTGGGATGCCAAAGAGCTCGAAATGTGTGACTGCTGCATCCCGTTAATCAGAATGTGGCCCGGGAATGGAGTTCTGGGGTGTCAAGTACGAGGAATTGTGTGACTGTTGCGTCCGGCTATTCCGAATGTGGCCCGGGAATGGCGTTTTGAGAGGTCAAGGAGCACCAAGTGTGTGACTGTTGCATCCGGTTATTCAGAATGTGGCCTGGGAATGGGGTTCTGAGAGGTCGACGAGCACGAAGTGTGTGACTGTTTGTGAAAAACGAGCCCGGCACAGGTCCGGCCGGCAACTCCCAACGCCTGCCCGGACCCCCCTGTGGAGTGATCTGTGAGCTCTTTTGAGTCAACTAGAAACCTATCAGTCTACGCTGTTAGGTAAATACATATATGTATATATGTGTATGTATATATATATATATATATATATATATTATGTACATATGTATATATCGACAGGCACCTTCTAGTGGATCCTTCCTGGGCCTCAGGGGAGGGCGGTGGTGTGTAAATTACTATTGATAGCCAGCAGCTTTATACACCGCCACCCTCCCTGAAGGTACATGCGAAACTCGTCGGAGGGCGTCTGTGTATATATATATGTGTATATATATACATATATATATATATATAGATGTGCGTATCGTGGCGTAAGTTCTAAGTCGGAAAACCAACCAAAGTACGGCGGATCCAGGTTCAGAGAACGCGGCATACACATGAACTTTCGAGGTTCCGCGCAGATTTCTCGGGTCGGCGCGGGGGTGCCCTTGGGCGGCGCCTGCGTCAACGCCCGGGCGCACTCGGCGCGCCGGGAAGGGCGGGTTACGTTGCATCTTCGGGGGACTTCGCCTGTCCCCCAAATTGGTGTCTTTCCTTGTGCCCGACGCGGGCTCGATGCGGACCCGACGCGGTCCAGGGCGGATCCACGAAATCCGCGCAGAGCTCTGCAAGCTTATGCTCCTACCGCTCTGTTCTTCCTCCGACAATCGGCAACGTGGCCAGCAGCGACGCGAAGCTGTCGGCGGTGCTCGGCGTCGTCAGCGCCCCCACCGACGAGGAGCACTACGTCCCGGAGTTCGACGAGTACGTCATGGTGATCTCGGGGATGGTCAACATCCTCAACTCCGAGTCCGGGCGGGTGACGCTCACGGCGGGGCAGAGCTGCAGGCTGCCAGCCGGGGAGTCCATCAAGTGGAGCTGGCCGGGCCCTTGCCAGTACGTGCACATCCGCACGCCCGCCGTCACCGCCGAGTACCACGGCAGGGAGTCCCACAAGGCCCGGGAGGTGCTGCCCGGCTGCCAGAAGATCGTGGCCACCGCCTCGGCCAACGGCTACGTGAAGGTGTGGGACACCGAGGTCATGCAGGAGTTACGCACGCTGGAGGGCCACGCGGACCAGGTCATGTCGGTCCGGTTCACGAAAGACGGCAGGAGATTGGTGACGGCATCCACGGACAGGACCGCCAAAATTTGGGCCCTGCAGAGCGGAAAGTGCTTGCAGACCCTGGTGGGCCACAAGGGCCCCGTTTACTCCGCCTCGCTGTCTCCAGACACGGCGGACGTGGAGCTGGCAGTGACCGCGTCGCAGGATCGAACCGCAATGCTGTGGCACACGGAGGGCGACACGGGCACCTGCTTCTTGATGCTGAGCGGGCACGAGAAGCAGGTGCACGACGCGGAGTTCTCCCCCCACGGCAGGCTCGTTGCCACGGCCTCCGACGACCGCACCGCTCGGCTCTGGGAGATCCCGAGCGGCGCCTGCATGCAGGTCCTGCGCGGCCACACGGATGCCGTGTACTGTGCAGCCTTCTCCCCCGACGGGAGGTCCGTGGCGACGGCGTCGGCCGACAAGACCGCGAGACTCTGGGAGGCGGCCACCGGCGACTGCATCAGAACGCTCAGCGGGCACACCAGCTGGGTGCGCCACGTCGCCTTCGACGAGGGCGGGACGCGCATGGTCACCGCGTCCGGCGACAGCACCGCGCGGGTCTGGCTCTGCAGCGACGGGCAGTGCCAGCTCACGCTGACCGGCCACACGGGCTGGATGCGCGGCGCGGAGTTCTCCGAGGACGGCGCCCAGATTGCCACGTGCGCGAGGGACGGCACCACGCGCATCTGGTGCGCCACCAGCGGGTGCTGCCTCCGAAGGCTGTCGGAGAGGCCTATAGAATCAAGGTAACTCCGTGGCAGGGCGCTCCAGAACACTCAGCAGAGCGCTCCGGAACGCTCTGAAACGACCGCGGCGCCGGAGCCATCCTCCAAGCCCGCCGATTTCTCTGAGATTTCCGATCTACAGTCGGGCCGCTGAAGAAGGAACCCTTTTCGCTGGAGAGGGGCTCAGTGTTCCTTACTCACGTGTTTTGCAGCTCGTCTTAGGTGTTGGGAACTCGAAGTTTAGCTTATGGGCAGAAGGGACCTCGTTCCTCACGTAGGGTTCCTTCTGACAGCGTTTCGATTGTATATTGGTCCGATGCTGTCTCGATTCTGCCGTCGTCGTAGGCTGGAGCACGACGCCTGGGTGCGTTCGGCGGCCTTCGCCCCCGACCTGCTGGACCACGACGGGGGCACAGCGGGCGCCCCGCCGCGGTTCTTCGAGCGCGACGTGGCTGCGGCCCGCAACCGTCCGCGGCTGGGCTCGTCCGCCGCCCGAAAGCTTTCCGCTTAGACATACATCGATACATGCATACATACACATACGTACACACATGCATACATGCATGCACACATGCGTACATACACACACATACATATACATATATATATATATATATATATATATATATATATATATATGTATGGTAGTTTGTACAACTGAATGCTGAGCGGAGACGGGGAACCGGACGAAACCTTGTAAAGTACAGTCGTCTGGGAGCAACGCAGAAACCGACCCTTTTCAACTGAAAAGGGTCGGTTTTTCTGCCGGCGAGAACACTACAGACGTCATTGGCTTGCATACGTACTCATATTTGTGCTCAAAGTTTTTGTGGGGGCCCCGGCTCCCATGGAGGCTCTGCTCCTCGAGATTACCCGGGGCATTTCAACCGCCCTCGCCGTGCGGTCTTCGGCGGTCCCCTGTCCAGACTGCACCTGCAATTGCGCGCCTGCGCTTGCCTGCTCAGAGGGCGCGCTCCCGCGGGAGTTCGGGCAGGAGACGGGCTGGGAGTGGCCCGGGCCCTGGGCCTGCTTCTCCTTGATCGGCCTCGGCGCGGTCGCCGGGGCCTCGGCGGTGCTGCTGGCACAGCGCTGGCTGGCGCCTGCCCCCGCAGCGGCGCCGGCACGGGCAGCGGGCCCAGCCGAGCTCGCGGACCCCTCGTCCGCCCGAGCGGACTTGCTTCAGGAGGCGCGCGCGCAGCTGGCGGAGGTTGCAGCACGCCGCGCCGCGGCCCGCCAGGCCTGACGCCATGGCGGCTCCACACCAGTTCATCGCGGCGGGCTTGGCCGAGGGCGACTTCCTGGCTGTCCGATACAGAGTGGGTGGCCGGCGCCTGTGGCACCGCCGCCTGGTAGTGGCGCTCGTGCCCGGCGGGACCACCGTTGCGGGCATCATGACTCCCGACCTCGATGAGTACGACGAGGACGTGGCCGACCAGGCGAATATCGCAGAGTGGACGATGCTCCTGCTTGGCACGATCGGGCCTGCTGCTCCGGCTATGGGTAACGACGACGTCTACGATTTCAGGCACATCCCGTTGCAGGCCGCGGTGGATGCAGCTCGAACCGCAGCATACGCGAGAAGGGGGGCTGTGCCGGTCGGGCCCATCGTGGTCAACCTCGCCGGGCGCGTGGGGGCTGGCGCTCCTGTGGGCGCAGCACCCCCTGCGGCTGGCGGCGCGGCGGCTGCGGCGGCTGGGGGCCCTGGCGGCGGCGGCGGCCTCGCGGGGCTGGTGGCGGCCCTTGGCGGCCCGGCGGGCGGCCCGGCCGTTGCGGCGGCCGCCCCAGCGGCCCTGGTGCCCGTGGCAGCGCCCGCCGCCCCTGCCGCCGGTGCGGGCGCCCCGCCAGCCGGGCCTGGGGCCGCGGCGGCCATCCTTGGCGCGCCCGTCGCGCCCGCCGCCCTGGCAGCGCCCGGCGCGCCCGCGGCCGCGGCTGCAGCTCCCGCGGCGGGCGCCCCGGCGGCCCCGGCTGTGGCTGGACCTGGCGGCGACGCCCCGATCTTCGGCGTGGTGGTCGATGCGCGCGGGGTCCGTCATGTGGACTTCCGCACCGCAGTCACCCGGATGACCGAGCTCCCCTGGCCAGACTGGCCCGTGCGAGGGCCGCGCACGTTGCGGTGGGTGGCAGAGTTCATGGCGCAGCGGAGCGGCACGCCGACGGCGCATCATCAGAGGTGGCTGGCGGAGACGGGCCTTGACCCCGCCGATCCAGGAGTGGAGATCCACCAGACGGGCTGCGTCGTCCTCGAGACGGCCATTACCTACGACCAGGAACACGCCACGAACCTCGCCCACCTCGAGCTCGTCGCCCGCTCGATCCAGGTGCAGGAAGAGAAGTACCGGTTTCTCGTTGAGCCCGACGATGCCTCGGCTGCTGACAGGTCGGCCATGACGGGGACGTCGCAGCTCGCGGGCTCTGTGTGTGTCTGCCCCGCCCTTCGCGACTATCTCGCATCGGAGTTGCAGAAAGAGATGGCAGTTGCGAAGGAGCGGAGGAAGGCGCGCGAGGAGCGCGCCCTCGCCGGCGGCCAGCCTGGCGGCAAGCGCGGAGGGGGCGGCAGGGGCCGCGGCGGCCGGCGGGGCAGAGGCTCCGGTGCCGCAGGCGGCGATGCTTAGCTTGCCGGAGGGCGGTCGGCTTGGCCCGCCGCCGCCCTCGCTCCTCCAGGCCTCCGCGGGCGCCAACAGCGCTGCCCGCACTTCGGGCGAGGCCGGGCCCCCTTCGCGCGAAGACGGTCGCCAGCGCAACCTCTTCCCGCTGCCGCAGCTCACAGCAGCCGACGCGGCGCCTGGCCTCTCTCGCACCCGGCGGCGCGCTCGGGCGGGCCACGCCCTCGGGCACGCGCTCGACCGGGCCAACGCAGCCGTGCATGCACTGAATTACCTATGCGGTGACAAGTCCTCGCCCGAGTCGGCCGTTCCGACAGCTGGGCAGCGCTGCGCCGTCGGTCACATCTGGGACACCATTGCCGCCCTCGGCCCCGAGCCGGACGAGTACCGCGACGACGTGTCCGACCCCAACGGGGCCCTCCGGGAGCTCCTTGCTGGGTCCGCGCTGTACCCTGACGGCAGCGGGCCCACCACTCCCTACGTGCCAGACCTCGTCTCTTGGCCCGATGTGTCCCAGCCCCCAGCGCCGCTCCTTGGGCTGCTTGGAGAGCGGGACGCCGCCGCGCTGCAGGAGTGGAGGCGCCATATGCTTCGAGATGCGGAGGAGGCGCGTCAGCTTCGGGCTGAGGCTTGTCCGCGCGGGCCCTACACGGACCCCGCCCTCGTTCAGTCGCCCACAGAGTATGCCAAGTTCCTGGGCGCGATGGCTGAGCGCCACATGCTCACTTTGTCTCCCGCCCGGGGGCGGCGGGGCAACATGGGAATATGTTTTGTACCTAAAAAGAATGGGAAGTTGAGGGTCATCTTCGACACGCGGGTGGCCAACTGCTCGTTCATCGAAGCCCCGAGGACCCAGCTGCCGTCTGCCTCGGCCTGGGGCCGCCTCGAGGCTGGCGACGTTCGCCTCAGCATCGGCTCCGCCGACCTGGACGTCGCTTTCTACCACATGCAGGTGCCTGCTGGGATGGAGGAGTTCTTCACCTTGCCTCCGATCCCTGCAAAGTATTTGATGCCCTTCGGATGCGTGGAGGCCGGCACGAGGGGTGGCGACCTCCTGCTCCCGCAAGTGGCGGTGCCCCCGATGGGCTTCAGCTGGGCCCTGCACCTGTGCCAGACGGTGCTGCAGACATCCCTGTGCCGAGCCGGCTTCTCGCCCGAGAACCTGATCCTTGACGGCCATAGCGGCTGCCAGCTCTCTGACGACCCATCCTCGGTCGTGGGCGCCGGCTACGTGGACAACTACTTCGTCCTTGGCGGCTCCCCAAAGCACGTGAGCGAGCAGCTGCAGGCTATCACCGACGACCTCCAACGGCATGGGCTCGCAGTTCATGACGTCGAGGAGCCCTCCCAGGACTGCGACTTCCTGGGGCTGTCGCTGCGCGAGGGGCGCTGGCTCAGCCTTCGGACTCGCAACATCTGGCGCCTCCGCGCGGCCATCCGCGGCGCCCTGCGCCGCCAGCTGATCAGCGGGTTCCTGTTGCGGGTGCTCACCGGCCACGTCACGTAGGCCCTTCTGCTTCGACGAGAGATGCTGTGCGTGCTGGGGGCGACCTACGCATTCATTCAGGCCACCGGGCCCACGGCGGCGCCCCTGTGGCCTGCGGCGCGACAGGAGCTCCAGCTAATTCACGACCTGCTGCCCCTTTGCACGGCCGACCTGGGCGCCCCTTGGCGCGGGCGCGTCGCGTGTGCAGACGCCTCTCCGTGGGGGCTGGGTGTCGTTGCTCGCCGCGCCCCAAAGGACCTCGTGGGCGCCGCAGGCCGAGTTGCTGAAAAGTGGAGGTATAAAGTCGAGGGAGGAGCGCAGGCGAGAGCTCGCACTGTAGGAGTGTCGGAGGAGACTGACGCCGCCGCCGCCGACCTCGGCCACCCCCCTTCGTTCGACAGCTCGGACAACGCGAACGTCGGTCCCGGGGGGAAGGGGGCGCAGGACGAGCTGGGGCGTTCGGTGCTCGATCCTCGCCCGCCCGTCGACTTCGAGGAGGTCCCCGCGCACTTCATTCGGGAGTCGGCCTGGGGCTCGGTCGCCGCGGTCTTCGTCGACGGTCGGGCCAACATCTTGGCCTTGGAGGGGGAGGCTCTCGTTCTTGGGTATCGCCATCTGCTACGGCCCACGTCTTCGTTCGGGTCCCGGTTCCTCGCCCTCTCCGACAACCTGCCCTTGTCGGTCGGGAAGGGCCGGGCTCGCAGCAGGCACCTCCAGAGCACCCTTCGCAAGATCTGCGCGCTCTCCGTGGCCACTGGCTCAACCCTGTCTGTCAGGTGGATCCCGTCGGAGGCGAATCCCGCCGACGGGCACAGTCGCGGGCGCGTTGGCTGGTTCTCCGGCAGTCGGCCGGCGCCGGCGCTGCCGGGCGTGGGGCTGCTGGATCATGCGGCTGCACTGGTTGCTGGCGCTCCTCCTCCGGGCCGCGCTGGCTGGGAGGAAGCAGGCGGCTCCGACGGCGTCGGCGCTGAGGGGCGAGCGAGCCCGCCGCGCGCAGGAGGTTGCAGCTGCTGCGGCGCCGGTCCTTGGGCTCTCGCTGCTGGAGCGGCTGGCGGTGCGGCACTCGACCGAGAAGCTCTACCGGGGGGCGCTGTCGGCCTTCGCGAGCTTCTGCGCAAGGCACCGCCTGGACTGGACGGACCATGCCAGCCTCGACTCGGTCCTCGTGCAGTACATGGACAGCGAGTTCCTCCTCGGCGGCGGCGGGAACATGGGGAACGTGCTCCTGGCGGCGGTCGCCCACTTTCTCGGCTCGCTCCACAAGCGAGCGGCGACGCAGCTGCCGAGGGCGCACCGCGCGGCTGCAGCCTGGGCCCGGCGGGCGCCGGGCCGCGCGCGCCTCCCGCTGCCGCGGCGAGTCGTGTTTGCCATCGCGGGCGTCCTCCTGCGCGACGGGCGCTCCCGGCTCGCCATCTGCATCCTCGTCATGTTTGCGTGCTACCTCAGGCCCGGGGAGGCGGCGAAGCTGCGCGGGCGCCACTTGATAGCGCCTTCTGCCTCCGCGGGGACGCTCTACCAGTACTTCGGGCTGCTCCTGCACGAGAGCGGCAAGGACCCAGGCAAGACGGGCGTGAACGACGAGAGCATCCTCTTCGACCGCGAGGGCTGGCTCGCCCCCCTGCTGGCGGCCTTGAAGCTCAGCACCCTGCCCGACCAGCCGTTGTGGGGGGAGACGATCGCGCAGCTGCCGAAGCTCTTCGACAGCGCCTGCCGGGAGCTGTCGCTGGAACGCCTCCGACCACACTTATACAGCTTGCGTCACGGCGGGGCCTCGGACGACATGCTGTCGCAACGGAGGTCTCTGCCAGAGATCCAGAGGCGCGGACGATGGCGGTCCGCGAAGAGTCTCAACCGCTACACCAAGGAGACAAAGCTGCTGGACGAGCTCGCCTGGATCCCTCCGGCTGCCCTGGAGCTCGGGGCTTTCGTCGAGGACAATTTGATGGCGCTCGTCGAGGGCTCCCTCCCCGCGCTGCTGGCGACTGGCCGCGTGCCGGCCGGGGCCGCCGGCCTGCTCGGAGCTCAGGCCGTCGCCCCCCAGCGGGCGCGGAAGCGGCCGGCGGCGGCGCGGTGACGGCCACTGGCGGCGCGGACGCCAGCGCGGCGGCTGGCGGCCCAGCCGCCATCAGGCGGCACCTGCGGCGGCAGTACCAGCGCGCGGCGGCCCCAGGGCGCCGGCTGCGTCGTCGGCCCGTGCTGGAGCTGTTCTGCGGCGCCGGCACGATAGCTCGTGCGATGGTGGCGCTGGGCTTCGCCGCCTTCGGGCTCGACTGGAGCCGCAGCCCGCTGGAGGACCACGTTGCGGCGACATTCCAGACCGTCGTCCTTGGCTGGATCCAGTCCCGAGCGGTGGGCGCCGTTTGGCTCGGCACGCCGTGCACGAGCTGGACGAGGGCGCTCCGGCGGCCGCTGAGGTCCGCGCTCCACCCGCTCGGTCTTCCTGATCTGAATGCCCATGAGCAGGCCAGGGTAGGCGCTGGCAACGCTGCGTACCGCTTTACGCTCATAGTGATTCGCGCATGCATTGCAGCTCGAGTGCCCGTATACTTTGAGAATCCACAGACCTCGCTCATTTGGTCTGGCCCTGGGCTGGCTCGTCTGTGTAAGTCGCCCTCTTGTCGCAAGTCTGTGTTGCATCAGTGCCAGTACGGCGCGCTTTACAGAAAAGCCACCACCATCTGTTCTTGGGGTGCCGCCGCATCGCCGTTGCTCGAAAAGATTTGTTCTGGTCGCCGAGGGCTTTGCAGTAGGACTGGCAACAGGCACCTCGTTCTTGAAGAGAACGACGAGCAGGGTCGAAAGCGTACCGCGCTCGCTGCTGAGTACTCCTCCCAGCTCGCCGCTGCCGCTGCCCAGTGCATCGTTCAGTCCCTTTCTCTGCAGCCCGGGCAGGCCCTCCATTCGCTCGCCATGAAAATGACTAGTTAATGCGGCCTTCGGCCAGACAAACCTTCGGGATCGGGTGGGGGCCACCAAAGTGGGTCTCTGCTGCTTCTGGTGCCCGCGTCCGCCGTCTCATCTGCAGTTGCACGATTGCATCGCATCGCCTGGCCCTTTCCTGTCCCAAAAGAATGATGGCCTCGACGGCGTCGCGTGCTGGTAGTTTTTACAACTGAATGCTGAGCGGAGACGGGGAACCGGACGAAACCTTGTAAAGTACAGTCGTCTGGGAGCAACGCAGAAACCGACCCTTTTCAACTGAAAAGGGTCGGTTTTTCTGCCGGCGAGAACACTACAGACGTCATTGGCTTGCATACGTACTCATATTTGTGCTCAAAGTTTTCCCATTGCCATCCCAATTCGCCTACTTTGAACTGATCTGTCAGGGGTGGGGGCCACCAAAGTGGGTCTCTGCTGCTTCTGGTGCCCGCGTCCGCCGTCTCATTTGCAGTTGCACGATTGCATCGCATCGCCTGGCCCTTTCCTGTCCCAAAAGAATGATGGCCTCGACGGCGTCGCGTGCTATATATATATATATATATATATATATATATATATAGATATATATATCGGAGTAGGGCCCCGGGGCGGTGCCTGTCATCTCCATGGGGTGTGCAGGGCGCCCCCGGGAGCGTCCGAAGCGTCCCGGAGGGCCCCTGGGACCGCCAGGAACAGTTCGAGACCGCCCAAGACGGCCCGCGAGCGCTCCAAGACGCGCATACATAGCCTCAGGAATTGTCAGGAAGGCCCGAAGACGTTCCAAGAAAGCTCCATGAGGCCCCGAAGGCATCCCAAGAGGCCTCCCAAGAGAGCCCCGACAAGCCAAAATCGTTGATTTTTATTTTTTTTCCAAGGTTTTGGCCTTCTCGCTTTTTCGGAGTTCCGACGCTCCAAGACCGTCCAAGAGTCTCCCAAAACTGCTCCAAGACGGCCGAAGAGGCCCCCAAGACCGCCCCAAGACGGCCCAAGAGACCCCCCAAATCGACCCAAGACGGCCCAGGAGAGCCCCAAGATGGCCCAGGAGCCGCCCAAGACGGTTCCAGGAGAGCCCCGACAGGGCTTCAAGACTGCCTAAGCGAGCCCAGCGGGCCCCAAGAGGGCCCCGCGAGGCCCCAAGAGGCACCAAAGAGGCCCCCAAGAGCCTCCCCGGAGGCCCCCAGAGGCCCCCAAGATGCCCAAAAATGGCCCTGAGCGCGCCCCAAGACGCCTCCAGGAGAGCCCAACCGGCCTCCGAGAGGCCCCCAAGAGGCCCACTGGAGGCCCTCAGGAGGTCGTCCTCATCATGTTCCCGGAAGGCGGTCCGGGAACATGATTCCGCGCCTTGGAGGAGTATTTTGTGCTTTCCGAGGCGCCTTCCGAGGCGCCCTGGACGACGTTCGTATGTTTCTATAGATTGTCTATCTCTTGTGTACACAATCCTACATGTCTTACGTACGTTTTTTTTTTTTTCTCTCTCTCTCTCTCTCTATATATGTGTATATATAGATATGTGTATATATAGATTTACCCCTCCCCCAAGCCCTCCCGAGTCGTGCCACTGCCTTCCACGTATTTCAATTTCTTCCCTATACATATATACATATACATATATACATATGTGTATGTATATATATATATACATATGTATGTAAGTATGTATGTAGGTATGTATGTATGTATATATATATATATATACACACATATACGCCCCAAGACGCCTCCAGGAGAGACCAACAGGCCTCCGAGAGGCCCCCAAGAGGCCCATTGGAGGCCCTCAGGAGGTCGTCCCCATCATGTTCCCGGAAGGCGGTCCGGGAACATGATTCCGCGCCTTGGAGGAGTATTCTGCGCTTTCCGAGGCGCCTTCCGAGGCGCCTTGGACGACGTACGTATGTTTCTATAGATTGTCCTTCTCCTGTGTACACAGTCCTACATGTCTTACGCATGTTTCTCTCTCTCTCTCTCTCTCTATATATATAAGAGAGGCCCACTGGAGGCCCTCAGGAGGTCGTCCCCATCATGTTCCCGGAAGGCGGTCCGGGAACATGATTCCGCGCCTTGGAGGAGTATTCTGCGCTTTCCGAGGCGCCTTCCGAGGCGCCTTGGACGACGTACGTATGTTTCTATAGATTGTCCTTCTCCTGTGTACACATCCTACATGTCTTACGTATATCTCTCTATATATATATACACACACGCACACACATACATATATATATGTATGTATGTATATATAGATATATGTATACCCCTCCCCCAAGCCCTCCCGAGTCGTGCCACTTCCTTCCACGTATTTCAATATCTTCCGTATTTATATATACATATACATATATATATATATATATATACATACATACATATATGTGTGTATATGTATATGTGTATATATATATATATAGGCCGTCCAAGAGTCTCCCAAAACCGCTCCAAGACGGCCGAAGAGGCCCCCAAGACCGCCCCAAGACGACCCAAAAGACCCCAAAAATCGTCCCAAGACGGCCCAGGAGAGCCCCAAGATGGCCCAGGAGCCGCCCAAAACGGTTCCAGGAGAGCCCCGACAGGGCTTCAAAACTGCCTAAGCGAGCCCAGCGGGCCCCAAGAGGGCCCCGCGAGGCCCCAAGAGGCCCCAAAGAGGCCCGCAAGAGCCTCCCTGGAGGCCCCCGAGAGGCCCCCAAGATGCCCAAAAATTGCCCTGAGCGCGCCCCGAGACGCCTCCAGGAGAGCCCAACCGGCCTCCGAGAGGCCCCCAAGAGGCCCACTGGAGGCCCTCAGGAGGTCGTCCCCATCATGTTCCCGGAAGGCGGTCCGGGAACATGATTCCGCGCCTTGGAGGAGTATTCTGCGCCTCCGAGGCGCCTTGGACGACGTACGTATGTTTCTATAGCTTGTCCTTCTCCTGGTATACAATCCTACATGACGTACGTATGTTTCTATAGCTTGTCCTTCTCCTGCGTATACAATCCTACATGTCTTACGTATGTTTTCCATATATATATATACACACACACACACACACACACACATATCGGAGTCGGGCCCGGGGGCGGCCCGGGGTGGTGCCTGTAATCTCCATGGGGGGTGCAGGGCGCCCCCGGGAGCGTCCGAAGCGTCCCGGAGGGCCCCTGGGACCGCCAGGAACAGTTCGAGACCGCCGAAGACGGCCCGCGAGCGCTCCAAGACGCGTATAGATAGCCTCAGGAATGGCCAGGAAGCCCCGAAGACGTTCCAAGAGAGCTCCATGAGGCCCCGAAGGCATCCCAAGAGGCCTCCCAAGAGAGCCGCGACAAGCCCAAATCGTTGATTTTTATTGTTACCTAACAGCGAAGATTGATAGGTTTCTAGTGGTGTCAAAAGAAAGCATCTGATGACTCAGAAGGGAGGTCTGGGCGACATCCGGACAGCGAGGGCCGGGCTCAGGGCCGGGCTCGTTTTCACAACCGGTCACACACTTCGTGCTCTTCGACCTCCCAGAACTCCATTCCCGGGCCACATTTTGAATGCCCGAAGCCAACTGTAGGCCACTTCGTGCTCTACGACTTCCCAGAACTCCATTCCCGGGCCACATTTTGGATGCTCGGAGCCAACTGTAGGCCACTTCGTGCTCTTCGACTTCCCAGAACTCCACTCCCGGGCCACATTTTGGATGCCCGGAGCCAACTGTAGGCCACTTCGTGCTCTTGGACTTCCCAGAACTCCATTCCTGGGTATGATTTTGAATGCCCGGAGCAAACTGTAGGCCACTTCGTGTTCTTCGAGTTCCCAGAACTCCATTCCCGGGCCACATTTTGAATGCTGAGGCAAGCTGATGCTGAGGCTGAGGCAGGCTGAGGCTGAGGCAGGCTGAGGCTGAGGCCGAGGCTGAAGGCAGACTGAGGCTGAGGCTGAAGCAGGCTGAGGCTGAGGCTGAGGCAGGCTGAGGCTGAGGCTGAGGCAGGCTGATGCTGAGGCAGGCTGAGGCTGAGGCTGAGGCTGATGCAGGCTGAGGCTGAGGCAGGCTGAGGCTGAAGCCGAGGCTGAAGGCAGACTGAGGCTGAGGCTGAAGCAGGCTGAGGCTGAGGCTGAGGCAGGCTGAGTCTGAGGCAGGCTGAGGCTGAGGCTGAGGCAGGCTGAGGTTGAGGCTGTGACTGCGACTGCCGTTGCCGCTGCGACTGCCATCGCGAATGCGACTACGACTGCGAGAACAGCAGAATTCTACAACTGGATTTTCATCTGAATCTTAAGGGGAATGCTTTCAGATATGCTTCTACACATCGCTGTTAGGTTGCTTTGCCGGGATAATTTTTTACCTAACAGCGAAGACTGATAGGTTTCTAGTGGGGTCAAAAGAGAGCATCATGACTCCTCAGGGGGGTCGGGTCGGGACCCGGGGCGGGACCCGGCGCGGCTGCCGTCGAAGCCCAAATCGCTTGGGACATCCGCGCAAAATCGCTCTTGGCGCTGCTAGAACTCCATTCCCGGCGTACATGTTGGATGCCCGGAGCCAACTGTAGGCCACTTCGTGCTCTTCGACTTCCCAGAACTCCATTCCCGGCGTACATTTTGGATGCCCGGAGCCAACTGTAGGCCACTTCGTGGTCTTCGAGTTCCCAGAACTCCATTCCCGGGCCACATTTTGGATGCCCGGAGCCAACTGTAAGCCATTTCGTGCTCTTCGAGTTCCCAGATCCATTCCTGCGCATGATTTTGAATGCCCGGAGCCAACTGTAGGCCACCTCGTGTTCTTCTAGTTCCCAGAACTCCATTCCTGGGCCACATTTTGAATGCTGAGGCAGGCTGATGCTGCGGCCCAGGCAGGCTGAGGCTGAGGCAGGCTGAGGCTGAGGCCGAGGCTGAAGGCAGACTGAGGCTGAGGCTGAAGCAGACTGAGGCTGAGGCGGAGGCAGGCTGAGGCTGAGGCTGAAGCAGGCTGATGCTGAGGCAGGCTGAGGCTGAGGCTGAGGCTGATGCAGGCTGAGGCTGAGGCAGGCTGAGGCTGAGGCCGAGGCCGAAGGCAGACTGATGCTGAGGCTAAAGCAGGCTGAGGCTGAGGCTGAGGCAGGCTGAGGCTGAGGCTGGCGGAGGCTGAGGCTGAGGCAGGCTGAGGCTGAGGCTGTGACTGCGACTGCCGTTGCCACTGCGACTGTCATCGCGAATGCGACTACGACTGCGAGAACAGCAGAATTCTACAACTGGATTCTCATCTGAATCTGAAGGGGAATGCTTCCAGATATGCTTCTACACATCGCTGTTAGGTTGCTTTGCCGGGATAATATTGTTTTTGTTCGAGGCTTTGGGCCTTCTCGCTTTTTCAGGGTTCCGACGCTCCAAGACCGTCCAAGAGTCCCAAAACCGCTCCAAGACGGCCGAAGAGGCCCCCAAGACCGCCCCAAGACGGCCCAAGAGACCCCCAGAATCGTCCCAAGACGGCCCAGGAGAGCCCCAAGATGGCCCAGGAGCCGCCCAAGACGGTTCCAGGAGAGCCCCGACAGGGCTTCAAGATTGCCTAAGCGAGCCCAGCGGGCCCCAAGAGGGCGCCGCGAGGCCCCAAGAGGCCCCAAACAGGCCCTCAAGAGCATCCCTGGAGGCCCCCAAGAGGCCCCCAAGATGCCCAAACATGGCCCTGAGCGCGCCCCAAGACGCCTCCAGGAGAGCCCAACAGGCCTCCGAGAGGCCCACAAGAGGCCCACTGGAGGCCCTCAGGAGGTCGTCCCCATCATGCTCCCGGAAGGCGGTCCGGGAACATGATTTCGCGCCTTGGAGGAGTATTCTGCGCCTTCCGAGGCGCCTTGGACGAAGTACGATTCATATCCTTGACCGCTTTCCGGGAACATGATTTCTCACCATTTCGGAACGCTTTCCTACTGCTGCGGTGCTCTGGGGGGAAGGGACGGGGGTCCAGGAACATGATCGGGAGGTTAGGGAACGAGGGTTTGGAGAGGAGCAGTAGGACAGACGGACGGGGCCCGGGCGCGGGGGTGGGGTGGTGCCACCGGTTGGCATGGCCACCCCGGGCGTTCTGTGGGGTCCACGAAGCCGCCCAAGACGGCCCATGAGGCCCCAAAGACAGCCTAAGAGACCCACAAGACAGCCTCAGCGAGGCCCAAGAGGGCCCCAAGACGCTCAAGAGCGCCCCAACAGCGCCCGAGATGGCTTGAAGATGGCCGAAGAGGGCCCCAAGAGGGTCTTCAAGAGGCAAACACCGGCCCATTCCCATTCGTAAAGCATGCATTTTCAGCATATTCGTTTGCTTGGTCCTCACAGTGCCCCAGACGCCCCCGAGCCCCAAGACAGCCCAAGAGAGACCCAAGAGGGCCCACGACGGCCCAAACGGGACGTCCTGTGAGGCTCACGGAACCCCCCCAAGACGGCCCAAGAGGCCCCAAAGCCGGCCCAGGAGGCCCCCAAGACGGCCTCAGGAAGGCCCAAGAGGGCCTCGTTCGAAATCATGTTCCCAGAAGCCTCTCCGGGAACATGATTTCCGGGTTTCTAGGACGCCCAAGAGGGCCCCAGGACGGCCCCAAAAGGGCCTTAAAAGGACCTTCAAAAAGGCCCGGATGGCCACAGTTCGTTGATTTGCGTGAGATGTTGTTGGATTTCTCCCGCGCGGAGGAGACGGAGAGGGCGAAGGAGGAGGAGGAGGAGGAGGAGGAGGAGGAAGAGGAGAAGGTGGAGGAGGCAGGGAGGAGGAGTGGAGGGGAGGAGGGGGGGAGAGAGGAGGAGGCTCGAGGGCGATCGACGATCGGCGACGACGACCGGCGACGGTGATTGACGACGACGACGACGACGACGACGACGACGACGACGACGACGACGACGACGACGATCGACGACGGTCGACGACCGACGACGACGACGATCGACGACGATGACAATAGTCGACGGCGCCGATCGACGATCGACGGCGACGACGACGGCCACGCCGACGGCGGCGACGCTGCCCGCGTGACAGCCCAAGAGGCACACAAGACAGCCTCATCGAGGCCCCAGAGGGCCCCAAGACGTCCAAGAGCGCCTCAAGAGTCGAGGGCCCGAGATGGCTTGAAGATGGCCGAAGAGGGCCCCAAGAGGGCCTTCAAGAGGCAAAACTTTACCCATTCCTCGTGTAAAACGTACGATTTCAGCATACTCGCTTGCTTCGTCCTCAGAGTGGCCCCCGAGGAGCCCCAAGACAGCCCAAGACGGCCCCAAAGGCCCCAGAGCCCGCCCAGGAGGCCCCCAAGACGGCCTCAGGGAGGCCCAAGAGGGCCTCGTTCGAAATCATGTTCCCAGAATTTTCTCCGGGAGCATGATTTCCGGGTTCCCAGGACGCCCAAGAGGGCCTCAAGACGGCCCCAAAAGGGCCTAAAATGACATTCAAAAATTCCCAGAGGGCCACAGTTCGCTGATTTTCGCGAAATGTTGTTGGATTTTTTCCACGCGGAGGAGACGGAGAGGGCGAAGGAGGAGGAGGAGGAGGAGGAGGAGGAGGAGGAAGAGGAGGGGGAGGAGGAAGAGGAAAAGGAGAAGGACGAGGCGGGGAGGAGGAGTGGAGGGGAGGAGGGGGGGAGAGAGGAGGAGGAGGCTCGAGGGCGATCGACGATCGGAGACGACGACCAGCAACGGTGATTCGCGACGACGACGACGACCACGACGACGACCGATGACGATCGACGGCGATGACAACAGTCGACGGCGCCGATCGATGATCGACGGCGACGACGACGACGGCCACGCCGACGGCGGCGACGCTGTCCGACAGCCTCAGCGAGGCCCAAGAGGGCCCCAAGACGTCCAAGAGCGCCTCAAGAGGGCCCGAGATGGTTTGAAGCTGGCCGAAGAGGGCCTTCAAGAGGCAAAAATCGGCCCACTCCCGTTGTACAACGTACGTTTTCAGCATACTTGCTTGCTTGGTCCTCACAATGCCCCAGACGCCTCCGAGCCCCAAGACAGCCCAAGAGAGACCCAAGAGGTCCCAAGACGGCCCAAAAGGGTCGTCCTGTGAGGCTCACGGAACCCCCAAGACGGCCCAAAAGGCCCCAAAGTTGGCCCAGGAGGCTCCCAACACGGCCCCAGGGAGGCCCAAGAGGGCCTCGTTCGAAATCATATTCCCAGAAGCCTCTCCGGGAACATGATTTCCTGGTTCCCAGGACGCCCAAGAGGGCCGTAAGACGGCCCCAAAAGGCCTTAAATGGACGTTCAAAAAAGTCCGGAGGGCCATAGTTCGTTGATTTGCGCGAAATGTTGTTGGATTTCTTCCACGCGGAGGAGAGGGGGAGGAGGAGAAGGAAGAGGGGAAGGAGGAGGAGGCGGGGAGGAGGAGTGGAGGGGAGGAGGGGGGGAGAGAGGAGGAGGCTCGAGGGCGATCGACGATCGGCGACGACGACCGGCGACGGTAATTGACGACGACGACGACGACGACGACGACGACGGTCGACAACCGATGACGACGACGACGATAGAAGACGATGACAACAGTCGACGTCGCCGATCGACGAACGACGGCGACGACGACGACGGCCACGCCGACGGCGGCGACGCTGTCCGCGTGCGCAGAGCCACCCTGGACCCAGTCTTTTCTGCATCGTTCGAAATCCTGTCCCCTGAAGCGTCTCCGGGAACATGATTTCAGGAGGAGGAGGAGGAAGAGGAAGAGGAGGCAGATTAGGAGGAGGAGGAGGAAGAGGAGGAGGAGAGGAGGATGAGTGGGCGGGAGGGCTCGGGGCCGATCGACGATCGGCGACGGTGATCGGCGACGGTGATTGACGATGACGACGACGGTCGTCGACGGCGACGACCGACGACGACGACGACGATGGACGACGATGACAACAGTTGACGCCGCCGATCGGCGAACGGCGACGACGACGTCGTCTTCGCAGTGCCACCCCGAGGAGCCCCAAGACGGCCCAAGAGGGACCCACGATGACCCATAATAGCTACAAGCCAGCCCAAGAGAGCCCCAAAAGGCACCCAACAGAGCCACAACGGGGGCAAGCAGAGCTGCCTATAGAGATTCTCGGGAGGCCTCTTCCGCAGCGTCCGAAATCATGTTCCCCGAAGCCTCTATCGGAACATGATTTCGGGGGGTCCCAGGACGCCCAAGGGGGCCCTAAGACGGCCCCGACAAGTCCTAAAAGGACGCTCGAAAAAAAACCGGAGGGACACAGTTCGTTGATTTCCGCGACATGTTGTTGGATTGCTTGCACGCGGAGGCGGTGGAGGAGGAGGATGAGGAAAAGGAAAAGAGGAAGAGGAGATGGACGAGGAGGAGGAGGAGGAGGAGGAGGAGGAGGAGGAAGAGGAGGGCGAGGGGGGGAGGAGGGGGGTGGAGAGCGAAGGGGGACGGGGGGAGGAGGAGGGAAGAGGGATGATGATGATGATGATGACGATGATGATGATGATGCTGCTGCTGATGATGCTGATAATGATGATGCTGATGATGGATGCCCTTGATGATGATGACGACGATGATGATGAGATGCCTGATGATGAATGATGGGGAGGAGGAGGGGGAACGGAGAGGAAGGAAAAGGGAGGAGAGGTTTTTTTTCCGATGCGGCAGGAGTAAGAGAGGAGGGGGAGGAAGGAAGAGGATAGGAGGAGGAGGCGGAGGAGGGAGGAGGAGGAGGAGGAGGGTGGGCGGAGGGCGGAAGGGGGAGGAGGGAGAAGAGGAGGAGGAAGAAGAGGAGGAGGAGATGATGAGAGAAGGAGAGGAGAAAGGACGAGGAGGATGGAGGAGGAAGGGGAGGAGAAGACGAGGAGGAGGAGGAAGCAGGATGAGGGGAGGAGGATGTGGAGGGAGAGGAGAAAAAGGAGGAGGATGAGCAAGAGGGAGGCCTCCCCCGAGTGTTCCCTTTGTCCGATGTGGCCCAATGCTTGCGCGGCGTTGCACTGCCGTTTGGCGAGCCATGTAGTCTGAACAGGAGGAGGAGAAGGAGCAGGAGAAAGGAGGAGTGAGAGGAGGAGGAGGAGGAGGACGACGACGAGGAGAAGAAGGCGTGAATGCGGAGGAGGAGGAGGAGGGGGGAGGAAGAGAGGAGGAGGAAGAGAGGGAGAGGAGGAGGAGGAAGAGGAGGAGGAGGAGGAGGAGGAGGAGGAACATGATGAATGATGATGATGGTGTGGTGATGGTGATGATGAATGATGAAGGCTGGAGGAGGAGGAGGGAAGAGGAGGGAGGAGGACGAGGAGGGGGGAGGGGGAGAGGAGGAGTGTGGAGGAGGAGGAAAGATAGGAGGAGGAGGAGGAGAGGAAAGCGGAGGAAAAGGAGGAGAGGCGGAGATGAGGAAGAGGAGAAGGATGAGGAGGAGGGAAAGGAGGAGGAGGGGAGGAAGGGGGTGGAGGAGGAGGAACGGGGGGAAAGGAGGGGACGATGGGGGGAGGAGGAAGAGTAGGAGGAGAGGAGGAAGAGCAGGGGGAAAGAGGAGGACGAGGAAGAGGTGTCGTTTTCGGCCACCTCGGGCCGCCTGGGGGTGAGGAGCGCCCAAAAGCTTTTCGAGCCACGACCGCGAAACTCGACGAATAACCGAAGTGCATTTAGCCTTCAACCTCCTCGTCCGTTGTCAGGCCGTTGCCCTGGACGAAGCTAGAACCTAAGCGCGCGCGTAGCGCGCGTGGTTCTAGTATATGCGTGTATGTGTATATATATATATATATATACATGTACATGTATACGTACATCCATATATACAGACATACCTACCTACTTAGCTACCTACCTACCGACCTACATACATAGAGACAGACAGACAGACAGACAGGCATACATACATACATACATGCGTGCATACATTCATACAGACATGCAGTCCTAATCATTATTTTTTATAGGGCCAGGGACGCCGGAAAACGCCCCCACCGAACGAATTTGGCCCTCCCCGGGCCTCCAGGCAACCCTTCAGACGCCCCGGGAGAACCTCACGAGAGCCCGAAGATTGCCCCAGACGGATTCCAGGCGTTCCGGCGCGCTCCCGAAACGACCCCAGAGAGCCCCAATACTGTCCACGACGACCCCCAAGAAGCCGTCATACCCCCAAAGATCATTCCAAAACGTCCCAAGAGGCCTCCAAGAGCATTCCCAAGAAGGCCCCAAGAGGCAAAAAACATCTGTTGGTTTTTGATGAATTTGGGGGTTCTCCTCTTTTCGGCTTCCCGACACTCCAGGACGGCGGCCTTCTGGGCGTCCGAAGCCGCCTGGGAGGCTCCAAAATCGCCCCACAACCGTTCGAAAGGGCTTCCAGGCAGTCCAAAACAGCCCCAAAACGACACAACAGGGGTCCAAGATGGTCTTAAGAGAGCCCCATGGCGGCCCAAGATGGCCCCAAAACGCCCTCCGAAGCATTCCAAATCGTGACCCCGTCGTTCAGGGAGACCGCGGTTGGAGGCAGGGTGGCCCGAGGAAGCTTCCAGAGGCCCCCAGAACACGCCTAGGAGGCCTCCAGAAGGCCTTAAGGAAGCCTGAACAGCTTTTGTGAGGCCCCCAGAGGCTCTCCAAGGAGGAGCCTCCGCAAAAAAAAACTGAGGAGGATAGGGAGACTGCGCAGGGTATGGCGAGAATGAAGAAAAAAACATGGAGGAGGGAAACGAAGAACACTGCTATAACAGCGATGCCGGAAAGGGCAACAAGGAGTTATCGCTAAGTTGTTGGCTTGACCTTCTGCCATTCTGCCTGCATACCAAACCTCAAGGACCAAGGTGCATGGTGCGAAACGCCACTGCATTTTGAAACTGTATTGGCGTTTCGCGCTATGCACTTCGGTCCTTGAAGTTTGGCATGCGTGCGGATCGGCAAAAAGCTAAAACAGGCCCGGGCTGCCTGGGTGCGCAATGTGAAGCAATGGCAAGCCTTGCGAGTGAATGCTAAACAAAGCAAAGCATTTTCAAGCAATGCCGCAGAAAACCAAACAATGCAATGTGAAGTAATCTGCGATATCTTTGGGAATGCGCCGAATCCCTGGTTCGCCACGGATTTCAAGGGAATGTTGCTGCGAACGCGTGATTCGGATAAATGCGGGAAATGTCGTAGGAGACGCGTTCTGAAAAACGAACGATCGTGCAGCAAAACCAATGACGTTCGGGGTTCTTCACGTGGCCATCACACGGGTTCGCTCGTGGCCCAAGTCGCCTCACGCAATGCAAGGCAATGGAAAGCGTCGTTGCTCATCGTGTTTCTCTTTCATCCGCGCTCTCGCCTGGCATTGCGAACCATTTCCCGTTTGCTGCAGGTCTTTTTGCGGAGGGTCTTCGTTGGAAAACCTCGTGAGGGCCTCACGAATGCCTCTCAAAGGCTTTGGAGACCTCGGGAGGCCTCCTGGGCGCTTCTTTTGGCCGGGTTGGGTTTTTTTTTTCAGCCCGTGTGAGCCGTCTTGGGTCCCCCTTGGCCGTCCTGGAGGTTTCTTGGAAACCTTGGGCCCTCTTGGGAACCTCCCATGGCCCTCGTAGGTCTCTCTTTGGAGCTCTTGGGGGCCTCATGAGCTTCTTCTGGGCCGTTTTGGGCCTGTCTTGGGGTCATCTTGGCCCGGCTCGAAGACCTCTCGGGGGCCTCTTGGCCCGCCTTGGGGCGCTCTCGCAGGCTTCTTGGGCCGTATTGGACGCTGCTACGACAGGTCTTGGAGCCGTATTGCGCAGCCGTGGGGCTCTCCTGGGGAACTCGGGCCCTCCTGGGGACCTCCCATGGCCCTCGTGGGTCTCTCTTGGGAGACTTTGGGGGCCTCGTGAGCTTCTTTTGGGCCGTTTTGGGCCTGTCTTGGGGCACTCTTGGGGTCTTCTGGGCACCGCTTGAAGCCCTTCTGGCGGCTTCTTGGGCCGCCTCAGGGGGATCTCGCAGGCTTCTTGGGCCGTCTTGGACGCTGCTGCTAAACAGATGTACGTTTTGCGTCGGGAATGGGATGACTTTCCCCTCTTGGGGGCTCTCCTGAAGGCCTCCTTGGGTGTCTTTGGGGGCCTCTTGGGCCGTCTTGGGGGCTTCTTGGGCCGTTTTGAGGCCGTCTTGCGCTGCCGTGGGAGTCTCCTGGGGAGCTTGGGCCCTCTTGGGGACCTCCCATGGCTCTCGTAGGTCTCTCTTGGGAGCCTTTGGGGGCCTCGTGAGCTCCTTTTGGGCCGTCTTGGGGCACTCCAGGGGTCCTTCTGGGCCCGGCTCGAAACCCTCTTGGGGGCCTCTTGCGGGCGATCTCGCAGGCTTCTTTGGCAGTCTTGGACGCTACTACGACACGAAAGGCGATGTCGCTAAACATGCACATTTCCCGTAGGGGATGGGGCGAGGTTCGCCTTTTGGGAGCTCTTCTGAAGGCTTCTTGGGGCGTCTTTGGGGCCTCTTGAGCCGTCTTGAGGCCGTCTTGCGCTGCCGTGGGAGTCTCCTACGCCTCTCCGATCAATTCTCTGATCGCTTTGAGCTTGCTGGCAAGGCCCGGCAAGGCGCCCTGGGAGGCGCTGCAGGGCAGGGAGGCCTCTCCCAAGGGCGTCCAGGGGGCCCGAAAGCTCCAGATCCTGGAGGGTCGTTTCTTTTTAGGGGGGGATGGGCGGTTTTCTTGCCCCCCGGCTTGTGAAATCAGAAAAAGGAGAGTGTGTGTGTGTATGTGTATATATATACATATATATATATGTTTATATATATATACACATATATATATATACTCACTCCTCGAATATTCTTATGGCGAAAACCCCCCTGACCTCCCCCCCGTACATAAATTCGGTTTGGGCGTTCCCACCGTCGTCAAATTCGAATTTCGGTTTCGGGAGCCTTTCCAGGCCGTCCCCGGACGGTCCCGCAAAGCCCCAAGGCGGCCCAAGACCGCTACAGTGTGAAAGTTGTATTAGCAAGGATGTGATTTATAGGATGATGTTTAGAATTATCTATGTTGCTGCTCTCGCTCGCTCATGTTTGCACTCTCTTGTTCAGTATTGCCGTTTTTTGCTTGGACCCGCCAGCTGTAGCGGGAGGGTGGACGCATTCTACGATAGACTAGCTTGACATCGGAATAAGATCAGATCACACTCTATCTATTTCTTCTTGCATCAAGAGGTTGTGGGTGGAGAGATCACGATCAATATTTACACTGGTAGCGTGAGCTGAATCAGTCCACGGTACGAGGATTTCATACAGAGTGGCCGTGCAGATATATGCTGGCGCTCACTTACATCCTCGCGGTGCGAAACCACTGCGCTCAACAGATCACGGTGATCGACAAAACGCTCAAAATCATTACCTACAACAGCTTGGACGAGGATCGTTGCAACGACAGCATCCCGGGCGAGCAACAGAACTACAGCAGCAACGATCGAGCTCAGTAGCATCACGGTCATCAAGATGACGTCCAGGCAGCAGCAGCAGTTCAATGACGGCCCCCTCTTCGTTGACGAGGAGGGCGTGGTACACTACAACGGCGACCCATCCGATGGCGAGGAGTTCGAGGAGCGTGCAATATTCGGCTATACCACGCGAGCGATGAGAAAATCAAGAAGCTCTACGCGATCAAGCTCAAGAGTTCTCTAAAGGGACGAGCGTGGACACTTACACGAAAGAAGGTTGAGATCAGTACGCAAGCAGTTTTGGACGAAGCAGGTAATGACCCACTTGCTGCAGTCAAACTGGTGGTAACTACAGTACGACAGGCGTGCGAGAGAATCGCACCACTACAGAAGCAGCAGGCGTTCGAGGAATATGTCTTCCGAGGTTTTCGCAATCGAACGGAGCTTGTGCAGGACTACATATCGAGACGAGAGACGGAGTACGAGCGGCTCAAGTCACTATCAACGAACACAACAGTCAGCGAAGACCCACGGACATATTTCCTACTAAAGCTAGCAAAAATCAGCATGCAAGACCACAAGGCGATCCTTGGCCAATGCAACAACGAGTGCATCTGTGACGACGTGACGGCAGCCATGCTGATACAGCTGGGCAGCACAGGCCGATGCGATCGTGGACATGGACGATATGGAGCCTACACGGCGGGCTACGACGACGAAGAAGAAGATGCTCTACTCGGAGACGAATGTGCACCGTGCGACGAGGACGCGTTCCTGAGTGATGCGGACTACGACGCACTTGCAGCGGACATCGACGAGTTCGAGGGAGTGATTGATGACGTATACCCGGACAAGATCAGCCAGGAAGAGTGCGACACCCTGGCGACGGAGGCTCAACGTCTTGGCTGGAAAGCTGGACGGCGCAACCACAAGCCCAACTACAAGCAGGCCCGGGAGCGGCTTGCTCAGAGCAAGTCGAATAGAGGCTGGAAGGCCAACATCAACTAGCAGGGCTCCATTAAGATGGACAGCAAAGAGGCCGAGGATAATCTGAAGCAGATCAAGGCGCGCACGAAGTGCAACGCGTGCCACAAGAAGGGTCACCGGAAGGGTGACCCCGAGTGCGAAAAGACGAGGTCACCAGCAAGTGGATCCAGTACACTACAGCGTAGAGGACGAGGAGGCGGACGTGGAGGACGAGGCTTTCACGGACGACCTGGAGGTTTTCTACGACGAGCTGGATTCGCAATGGCGACCGCGGTCAAGCTGCTGATGGCGGACAGCTCGATGGATATGACCGCCATTCAGATTGTCAGCGACCAGCTGGCAAGCATAGACGCGGCGATGGAGGAGATCACGAGTCTGACGAAGGTGAGAATCGACACCGAGGAGCAGATCGTGAACACCTACGCGGTATCAGCAGCAGGAGACCAGCCGAACTTCCAAGAGAGGATCGACCAGGCACACGAACCATACCCAGTACCTGGATTGAATCAAACACAAGAATCTGACGAACCCCTGAGCACTCCAGTGAGCTCAACGAGCAGACCGACGCCAGGGACGTGGTCGAGGACAGAGCCCAGCAGACCAAGTACAGACTACCTGGAAGAAGACAACACAGAGACGGACCTACAGAAGATACGAGATCGTGCAGAGCAGATCGCAGCGTTGTGGGCAAGCTGCGAGAACATGGAAGCGGCCTACAGGGACTATATGGATTTCTGTCTGGACTGGGCCTTACATCGCTTCCAGCAGCTCATGCACATCACCATGGAGATGGCGCCGAACGGTCTCAGGAATATGGCCTACGATCTATGCCAAGCAGCCTGGGACAGGACCTCGAAGCTTCGTGACATCGTAAGGAGTACCTGCGAGCGCCTACCGATTGGAGTGCGACCGGCATGGTTGTGGACGCAACGCCGAGCTGGAACCAACTACGCTCCAGAGGGAGTTGGGCGGCAACAGCCTGGCGAGGAGCTGGAGGAAATTGAAGCCTACGCAGTGCGAGAAGGACCTATTCCAGACGGGCATGCTGTACTGGACACTGCGTGCCTACGTGGATGTGGAGGTTCACTATCACTGGACGGCTACACAGAGGACGGCAGAGTCACCACGCGGATGAGAGGATCACCCATGCGCTTCCGAGGCGTGAATGATAGCGCCCCGGTCATGGCAGAAGGAGAACAAGAGGTGACGGCTGGACTTGCTGGAGCTGACGTGAACCTACGCTTCCAGAGGTTGCCGAAGTCAAATACGCCAATACTGCTGAGCATCCACCAGCTGGAGGAGCTCGACACAGCGATAAGGATCAGAAGGCGGACTTCAAGGCGATCAACAAGTACGGAGCGCCTCTTAACAAGACGGAGAAGGGACACCTGACGATCTCGCTCAAGGAGTGGCCGAAGAAGGAGACGACAAAG
Organism: Prorocentrum cordatum; assembly: GCA_963575745.1. Taxonomy (NCBI): domain Eukaryota; class Dinophyceae; order Prorocentrales; family Prorocentraceae; genus Prorocentrum; species Prorocentrum cordatum. The sequence goes on from CAUYUJ010004459.1 coordinate 154,447, forward strand.
ATCGAGCCATCAGTCACGTCCGACGAGATCGACATCTGGAATGCGGAGGTCCAGGAGATCGATAAGGGCATCCTACGGCGGAAGCAGAGGAAGCAGATCGAGACGTGGGAGAAGGAGATTCAGGACAAGCTGGACCAGTGCCAGTAGATCGTGGACACGCTGAAGGCGGACCCGGAGGAGAAACGGCCCATCATCTGCGAGCTCTACGCAGGTGGCATGGCAGCCACATCAGAAGCTCAGCAGCGGCGGCATCCAGCGACGAGGCCGAGGGCCATCCTGATCGGGGACGACCTGCTGGACGCGAAGTCGCAGAATACCGTCCTGAAACAGCTGAACGAGGATGACCCCTACGTGACCATTGTGGGTTTCCCCTGCGACCCGTTCACGAACATATCTTACATGTCCCCGAAGGACACGAAGATGCGCAAGTTGGCGATCGGCATGAAGCACCTGCAGTTTGTCAAGAAGATCTGGCTCAACTGCAAGCGCCGTGGAGCTCATGTGCTACTGGAGAACCCATCAACGTCAAGAGCCCGGCAGCTTATGCCATGGCTGGGCTTAGAGTTCGCGAGCGCGATGATGCTCCAGTGCGCCGAGGGCAGCAACCTGGTGGACTTCATGGGCGATCTGGTCAAGAAGCCGACGAGGTTCCTGACGGCGGCCACCATGCTCGGCAAGAAGCTCAACAGCATCAGGTGTGACGAGCAGCACGGACACACGAGCGTGATCAACAGGCCGAAGGGAACAGCCTCGAGCCTTGGGAACTGGACCAAGGAGCTGGCCAAGACGATCTTGGACGGCATCGAGGATCAGCGAGACCTCGAGAAGCAGCATGGTGGCTACGCCCAGTACGCCAACAACTTCGACGACATCGACTGTGACGAGTTCGAGGCCAACCCTGCGGAGACGGAGGCGCCGATTCACGCTAGCGCGGCGACGATCTTCAGCAAGCATGGCGAGAACATCGAGATGGCGGAATGGACGACGGTGACACGACTCATGCGAGCAGCTATCAAGAATATACACGAGAGCCATTCACATGTACCCTACAAGGAGTCACTGGTACGGTATCTACAGCATGGTGGAGCTAGCCGGCGAGCGGTACAAGCAGCACGTCTCTTCAGATTCACGACATGTGAAGAGCAGGCTCGGACGGCAGCGAGACCTACGGCAGCTCAGCCTAAGGTTAAGGACTTTAACGAAGCCATCAGCATGGACTTCATGATCATACCCGACCTGGACAAGAACATGCACGTGGTGCTTGTTATCGTGGACGTGGCCTCAAACTTCACCGTGGCGATCTACGCGTGTCCCGGATCGAGACCTACGGCAGAGTTAGCAAAGAAGGTTTTCGTACTCGGATGGCTTACCTGGGCCGGGCCACAACGCGTCGTGGAGCAGGACCAGGACTCTACCTTTATGGGCGAGTTTGAGACGCTGTGCAACGACCTGGGCATTGTGATCAACAACGCGGCCCCAGAGGCTCACTGGCAAATGGCCAAAGTCGAGAGGAAGATGCGATACCTGAAGGAGATGGCGACAAGTGTCTTCAACGCTGGGGAAGTTCGTGGTCCAGATTCGGTTGCAGCAGCAGTGCGTGGCATGGCCAACGCATGCAATCAACTTGTCAGCACGGCAGGCTTCTCACCACAGCAATGGGCACTTGGAGCTGGACACCGACTGCCTGCAAGTTTGGAGAATCCCGACAACGACCCAGCAGTGGTTTCACGAGTGGCCGAGAACACGTCATTCTGGAACCGACTACACCTCCAACAGATCTTTTTCGGATTCCTCTTTCAAGGCAGCACATTCATCAGCATTGAGACGGACAGTTCTGACGAGGACGAGGCCCCAGCCAGGACCATTTCAGCAAGGTGATTTATTGATGTTTTGGCGATCTGATAACCTAAAATGCAACCTGCATGCACGATGGCATGGAACTGCCCGGTGCTTGGGCAAGGATGAGCACGTTTACTGGCTGATCCATAACAGGACCCCGATCCTAAGTTCACCCAGTCTCCTTCGAAGGGCGACTGAGCACGAGGTGACCACCATGCAGTTTACCGACCTGTTTTCAGATGGCGGACCTGCACGTGGACGAGCTGGTCAGCGGGGTTTTCTGGATCTTCGAGGTCAACAGTATAACCCAGCACGAGATGATCAACAGCCAGACCAGCAGCCAGATCAACGGCCAGATCAGCAGCCAGATCAACATCAAGATCACCGAGATCCAGGACATCAGCAGAATCCTGGACAGGGCGATGTTCCACCACAGCCAGCAGGTGGACAAGGGGATGCACCCTCGAGCGCACCGACGACGACACCAGCAGCACCTGCTCAGGGCAACGTGGAGCTGACGAAGCCAGCGGACAACAGGAAGCGACGATCGGAAGTGGTACACGATAACGACGTGATGCCAATGCGTCAGAGGCTGGACGACGAGTACGAAACAGTACCAGCTGATCAAGCTCAAGCGGAAGAAGACCTACGAGCACGACTTGATCGAGCGCACCAAGCTTGGGATGCCATCTTGGGAGCGGTGGCGGCCAGCAGCCAGGGCAAGACCGACCTGAGGCAGCTGGACAATGTCAGGAACGCCCCTCTTCTACCGGACCCGACACCTGGGTGCAAGATTGAGAGGCGGCGGCTTTTCAACTTGGACACGCGCGACCTGGTTCAAGATATCTCGAGAGTGGACTGGATAACCAATCCTCAGATCATCGACGATGTGGCATCACAAGACCCCATCACGATCATCGAGGAGATCACTCTGGGAAAGGAAGAGGATGCTGGAGATGGACCAGGATGTGGCCAACAGCCTGCAGCAGCCCCGCAAGAGCCTACCAACACGGACGAGACCATGGAGGAACCTAAGGAGGTGAAGCGCGGAGGCAAGAAGCACACCAAGAAGGACCTGAAGCTCAAGCAGACCAAGCGGGACGACGCTCAGGACGATCGAGCTCAGCTTCGAGTACCTGCCAGGATCCAGAGGCACATGGAGGAACGCCAGAAGGCGGAGGAAACGGCAGCAGCACCAGCAGAGGTACCGCAAGATCCGCCGGCTACACCATCGTCAAGTACGCGACAGCCTGCACAGGGCAAGCGCCAGGGACACCCAGTCACGATCAAGGAGTTCTTGCTGGACGATGTGCCGATCAGCATCAAGCGAGCCCGGGCACAAATTGGGCCAGTCAAGCAGCTGGCAGATACACCGCTGCTCGTCGAGGCGTTCGTGGCCGAGTGGATGCGCAGCCAACCGACGAGAGCCAACAAGCATCAGGAGATCAACTTGAAGACGCTGGGCGACGACAAGCTCAAGTGGAAGAAGATGCAGCAGGCGGTGGAGAAGGAATGGAACACGTGGTGCAAGCACGATGCAGCAACCCACATATCAGGAGCAGCAGTTGACAAGGTCGACCCGGACAAGATCCTGAGCTCCAAAGTGGTCTGGACCGATAAGGACCCCACGACCTTCGAGCCGAAAACCAGGATCAGTGGAAGAGGCTACGAGGAGGAGTTTGACGACAAGCTACGACGGGACTCACCTACAGTCTCAGCACAGATGACGTCACTCCTGTGCAGCATCGTATCGAGCCTCAACTTAGACCTAGTCATCGCAGATGTGAAGGGAGCCTTTCTGCAAGGCAAAGCCATCACACGCGAGCTCTACTTCCGTATCCCGACGAACCTCGGGAAGTGCAACATCCCGGGAGTGAAGGCAGGCGACCTGCTGAAGTTAAACAAGAGCATCTACGGGACCAACGATGCAGCTCGTGCGTGGTATGCGGCACTACGCGAGACGCTCGTGAAGCTTGGATGGGAAGGCCTGAGCTTCGAGCCCGCGACCTTCACCAAGCGCAACGCGGAGGGCACTATCATCGGGATCATGTGCCTGCACGTGGACGACTTCCTCTTGGGCATCAAGCAGGGCGACCCGGAGGGCGCCAAGATCATGAAGGACCTGCAGAAGGAGATCGACTTTGGCGAGGAGCTCCGACGGTGAAGGACCTACAGGACGGCAACGCGGCCGTCAGGCGGATGCAAAGGCGGGGCGACTTGCTGATCAGGTTCTCAGCAGGCCTGAACCTGTGGGAGACCATGGTGATCAATGTCACCGACAGTGCTTTCGACAACCTGCCGAAGCACAGATCACAACGCGGACACTTCATCATGCTTGGCGACCAGAAGATCAACGAGGACCACAGTAACAAGTACAAGGTACACTGCATTGGGTGGCAGTCCTCCAAGATTTAACGAGTGGTGCGATCTACTCTATCGGCGGAGGCCTACTCATGTGCGGATTCGGTGGACATGTTAATATGGACAAGGTCGACCCTGGCGGAGATCCTGTACCTGGAGATGGACATGACCGAGATTGTGCACGACACCTGCCCGGTGAAATGCATTTCGGTGACCGACTGCAAGAGCCTATACGACGCGATCACAAAGGAGAAGATTTCTATGACGGACAGGAGGCTTTTTTTGGAAGCGGCTATATTGAGGCAGTCACTCAAAGAGGTCAGCATCAAGTGGGTCAAGAGCGAGCAGATGCTAGCGGACTGTTTGACGAAAGTACTTACAGGAGGCTTCGCGAGGAAGATAGTTACATCAAACCTGTGGACTCTTGGGCCTGATGACAGGGCACCATCAATGCGCGGACGAAAGCTTGTTGGACCAGAGAAGGTGGCAGCCAACAAGGAGGTGGATGAGCTCAACGCGAAGATGGCCAAGTACGCCAAGCAGGAGCTGTACGATGACACCGGGAAGGACGACGAGGCGATCTCTACGTGGCCGGTGGAGACGCACAACTTCGTGGACGAGTGCTTCTACGACGACAAGGACGAGGTTCAAGGCGAGGACTACGTCGAGGCATTCTACACGGAAGAGCTAACGGACAACTTCCCGATGGAGAGGAGTGGCGCGCAGAGAACCATCCAGATACCTGACCAAGTTGTAGTTATGTTACAATTTTGTGCACTTGGACTGTATGGAGTTTGTCTTTCGATGTCTCCTGCGGTGGTGACAGTAGTCTCTATCATCGCGGGTATCATAATATTCATTTACGTAATGCAGCCTAAGCAGAACGACGATGAGGACTTGTTTGATCCGATGGAGGTGGATAGTTCAAGCAGCGACAACCAGTTCAAGCCGGAGTTGCCCGAGAAGCCGGTCAAGGTCAAATCCCGGACAGCGAAGGCTACGCCAAAAGCTACGACGACAACACTCGCAGCACGAGCCGATCCAGAGACTTACGATGATGAGATCATGGGAGATGCACCAATTATGCTGGGAGATAGTGCTCTACTGAGACAGTGGCTGGAGACCATGGGACCGACGATAATCAGGAGTGGCAAGTACGAGGGCGACAGCTACGAGACGATCTATACGAAGGACAGGCACTGCGCAAACTGCCTAGGGCGTCGTCTCAAGCTGGACGCAGACGAGAGCAGGAGTTACAACCTCGACCCGAGCATCAAGGTTTACATTGCATACAGCATCATCAAGTCAGCAGTACGTGTACGCTGATCCCTACCACTACATATGTGGCGATATCTGGGAGCCAGCCAAGGCAGTGGCTCAGATGTGAGCGGTGGTGAGGATGATGAGTGTTTTGGGTTACCATTTTCAGATGATGAGTGATGTTTGGTCACCATCTACAGATGAGGAGTGAAAGCGCCCCCATCAAGAGCGCAGGTAAATATTTTATATATTGATATATATTGCTCGGTGCGCAGACCTCAGGTACAGATTTATATGTTGATCAGTGCGTGGGTTTCTTCTATCTTAGTATACGTTGCTCGGTGCGTTTATTTCTTTTATTTTGATATTTGTTGCTTGGTGCACGGACGGTATATTGACCGTACGAGCCAATAATATTATTCAATATTCTGGAAGCTTGCTGCAGAATTTGCCAAGGCATTAGTTAGCAACGTTTCCTTTTCCTATGTGAAAGTTGTGTTGGCAAGGATGTGATTTATATGATGATGATTAGAATTATCTATGTTGCTGCTCTCGCTCGCTCATGCTTGCACTCTCTTGTTCACTATTGCCGTTTTTGGCTTGGACCCGCCAGCTGCGGCGGGAGGGCGGACGCATTCTACGACTGTCTAGCTTGACATCGGAAAAAGATCGAATCACACTCTATATATTTCTTCTTGCAACAAGAGGTTGTGGGTGGAGAGATCACGATCAATATTTACACCAGAACGGCTCATGAGCGCTCAAAGAGGCCTCAAGGTGGCTTCAAGACGGCCCAAGATGTTTTCAAGACGCAACAAGAGGCCCGCAAGAAGAACCCCCCAAGAGGTCAACATCGTCCCATTCCCTTCGGGAAACGCACATGCTTAGCACATCCGCTGCTTTGGCCTTCATCGCGTCCAAGACGGCCCAAGAGGCCCCCAAGATCGCCCCAGGACGGCCCAAGAAGTCCCCAAGGGAGCCCCAATACCACCCAAAAGGGCTCCAAAACGACCCAAGAGAACCCCAAGACGACCCCAAAGAGCACCAAAAGGCTTCCCAGAGAGCCCCAAGAAGGCCGCGGGAGGCCCCCAAGAAAAACCAAGAGGGCCCCAAGACGGCCCAAGCCACCCAGGACGGCTCAAAAGGGTCTCGGGACGGCCCAGGGGGGCCGCCACACAGCCCAAAAGAGCTTCAAACGGAGCCCCACGAGAGCCCCGAGAGGCCATACCCCTATCCGCTATATGAGGCCTCTCGCCCCCACAAGCCCCACGACCACCATGGTGCGTCATGGTGCCCCATGAGCCCTGTGAGGCCTGGGAGCCCTATGAGCTTTATGAGCCCTATGAGCCCCATTAGCCCGATGACCCCTATGAGCCCTATGAACCATGTGAGCCTTATGAGCCCTATAAGCCCTGTGAGCCCTATGAGCCCTATGAGCCCCATGAGCCCTATGAGCCCCATGAGCCCTATGAGCCCTATGAGCACTTTGAGCCCCCTGGGCCCCATGAGCCCTATGAGCCCTTTCAGCCCTATGAGCCCTATGGGCCCCATGGGCCCCATGAGCCCTATGAGCCATTAGGCCCTAGGAGCCCAAGGAGCCCTAGGAACGCTATGAGCCCAATGAGCCCTTTAAGTCCTACGAACCCATGAGCCTCATGAGGCCTATGAGCCCTATGAGCCCTATGAGCTCTGTGAGTCCTATGGGCCCCATGAGCCCTATGACCCCCACGAACCCTATTACTCCAATGAGCCCTAGGAGCCCAATGAGCCTTAAGAGCCCTACGAGCCCATGAGCTCCCCGAGTTCCATGAGCCCCATGAGCCTGATGAGCCCTTTGAGGCCTATGAGCACTAGAAGCCCCATGCCCTTCATGAGCTCACGAGCCCCAGGAGCCCCATGAACTCAATGAGCCGAGGCCCATACCCCCCTGACCCTCCATGACACCATATGAGCGCGATGACCCCTATGAGGCCTATGCGTCCTATGAGCTTTAGAACCCCCTCAGCAGTAGGAGCCGTGAAGCCTTGCGAGACCCATGAGACCCCCCTCTGAGCCCTACGAGCCCAGTGAGCCGTATACGGCCTATGGGCCTTACGAGCCCTATGACCCCGACTTGCCCCTTCACCCCAATCGGCCCCATGAGCCCTACGAGGCCTACGCGCTCTGTTAGCGCTGTGGGCCCGACGGCCCCCCGGAGCATTGCGAGCTCCATGAGCCCAATGGCCCCCAAGAGCTGATGACTCCAGGGAGCCCCAGGACCCTTCTAAGCACTATGCGCCTCCTATGAACCCCATGACCTCTGTAAAAGCCACTCAGCATTATGAGCCCCGTGCCCGATGTGCACAAACAGTTTCATGACCCCAAGGAAGCCCATGAGCCCTGTGAACCCTGTGAGTCTCATGACCCCCTGGAGCCGCATCGGCAGCATTACCCCTCGCTTCAAATGGGGGTTCCGAGCCCTTGGGCCCCATGACGGCAGAGACCCCTTCTGAGCTCTTTGAGCCGCAATATTCCCTGGGTCCTATCAGCCCTGTTTGCTCCATGGTCTCCATGGCCAAAACACACCGCGGCTGTGACGACAACCGATCTCATCGCGCCTCCCTGGCGCCATGCGACCAAGATTTTCAAGGCGAAGCGCAGCGGGCCGGTAAATCTGGTGTGTATATATATATATATATATATATATATGTATCGACAGATGTGAATATATAAACATATATACACATATCAGGGACAGGGGATCGAACGGTCATTCATTGTCCCTGGGTGCGTGGCTGAGTGGGCTTCCACGATGTGGACGATTATCATGGTTTTTCGTATTATTATGTCGCTATTATTATTATCATCATCATCATTATTATTATTATTATTACCAGTATTATTGTTGTTGTTGGTGGTGGTGGCGGTGTTGGTGTTGGTGTTGGAATGGTTGTTGTTATTGTTGTTGTTGTTGTTGGTGGTGGTGGTGGTGTCATCGTTCTTGTTATTGTTCTTGTTCGTGTTCGTGCTATCGTTGTTGTTATATAGCACCCCGAAGTCGCGGATAAGAGTGAGGGGGCGGGCGCGGGCGACGCGGGCGTCGAGCCGGCGGACCTCGTGGCCCTCACCTTCCCTGTCGATGGTGCCCTCCTCCTCCCCCTCCTCCTCCTCCTCCTCCTCGTGCTCCTCCTCCTCCTCTTCCTCGTCCGCGTCCTCGTCCTCATCGTCGTCGTCGTCCGCCTCCTCCTCCTCCTCCTGCACCTCCTCCTCCTCCTCTTCCTCCTTTTCCTTTTCCTCCTCCTTTTCCTCCTCCTCCTCCACCTGGAACGAATGCAAAAGAAACCCGCCGCAGGCGCCGAAGTTTTGGCTTGTTCAGTGAACGTATAGGTCGCGGGTGGGTCGCGGGCTCTCCACCTCCACCTGGAAGGAATTCAAAAACAGCCCGCCGCAGGCGCCGAACATTTGGATTTGTACACTGAACGCGGTTTGGGTCGCGGGTGGGTCGCAGGTTCTCCACCTGGAACGAATGCAAAAGAAGCCCGCCGCGGGCGCCGAAAATTTTGGGTGGGTCGCGGGGTGGATCGCGGGTGGGTCGCGGGTGGGTCGCGGTGGGTCGCGGGTGGGTCGCGGGTGGGTCGCGGGTGGGTCGCGGGGTGGGTCGCGGGTGGGTCTCGGGGTGGGTCGCCGGTGGGTCGCGGGTGGGTCGCCGATGCAAAAGAAACCCGCCGCAGGCGCCGAAGTTTTGGCTTGTTCAGTGAACGTAGTTTGGGTCGCGGGTGGGTCGCGGGCTCTCCACCTCCACCTGGAAGGAATTCAAAAACAGCCCGCCGCAGGCGCCGAACATTTTGATTTGTACACTGAACGCGGTTCGGGAGGTTCTCCACCTGGAACGAATGCAAAAGAAGCCCGCCGCGGGCGCCGAAAATTTTGGGTGGGTCGCGGGGTGGGTCGCGGTGCGTCGCGGGTGGGTCGGGTGGGTCACGGTGGGTCGCGGGGGGTCGAGAGGTGGGTCGGTCGCGGTGGGTACGGGTCGCGGGGTGGGTCGCGGGTGGGTCGCGGGGTGGGTCGCGGGGTCGCGGGGTCGGGGGCGGGGGTGGGTCGCGGGTGGGTCGCGGGTGGGTCGCGGGGTGGGTCGCGTGTGGGTCGCGGGTGGGTCGCGGGTGGGACGACGACAACAACAAACAACAAACAACAAACAACAAACAACACAAGAATCCGCATCGCGGAATTTCACTTCAGCCACGCACCCAGGGACAGCTAATGACCGTTCGGTTCAGCCCCGTCAGTCTGATTCTGATTGTTGTTTTTGTTGTTCTTGTTGTTCTCGTTGTTGTTTGTTGTTTCTTGTCGTCGTCTCGCCCGCGACCCACCCGCAACTGCGGGGTGCTACACACAGACACACACACACACACGTGTGTGGCACCCCGCAGTTGCGGGTACAAGTGATGGGGGCGGGCGCAGGCTGGGTCGCGGGTGGGTCGCGGGCGACTTGCGGGCGGGTTGCGTTGTGGGTCGCGGGTGGTGGGTCGCAGGCGGGTCGCAGGATGGGTCGCGGGCAGGTCGCGGGCGGGTCGCGGGCGGGTCGCGGGATGGGTCGCGAATAGGTCGCGGGAGGGTCGCGGGCGGGTCGCGGGCCAGGTCGTAGGCTGGACGACGACAACACACAACAACAATTCCAACAGCAAGAACAACAACATCAGCAACAATAACAACAACAACAACAGCCACAACAACAACAACAACAGCAGCACCAATAACAACAACAACAACAACAACAACAACAACAACAACAACAACAACAACAACAACAACAACAACAACAACAACAATTACTAGCACGTGGGGACACTCCGTTCTCACCAGTGCCAGGGTTTTCATAGGAGGCGGGCAATACCCCCACTTTGTGGGGGGGCCGGTTCAAGCTCTACCAAATTTCCAAACGACTCTTCGCCACCACCCACACCCAGCTTCCCGCCCTATGACGTTCGGACACTTCACTTCGTGGCATGCGGACGACCGTGGCTACTATTCAGGGCCCCGCGGCCGACGACGACGGCGTGCGCGCGCGAAGAAAAAACGAATGTGTCCCGCATGGTATTATTTGACAGGGATGATGGCCCTGGCAGGTGCGCAACCGTTGTCGCAGAAGTTCGAAAAGTTGCTCGCAAAAGCCCGTTTGACAGAAATGTTTAAAAAGTGTTGGGTTTCCTACGAATCCGCAAGAGCGCGCGGGATGAGATTTTGACATTTTTTTGTTGAAAAACCATTGGTTTTTTGATGTTTTTATGTTAAAATCGCTCCGAACACTAAGCTTTTGGAAGGATTTCGTCTTGCGCGCGCGAATGTCCACTTTACCTTATTTTTTGCAAGGGATTCTTGAAATTTGATTATATTAGAACAAGAAATCTCATTTTATAGTGTTTTTTGCAAGGGAAAACGGATTACAACAAAACAACCGGATCTTGATGACATCGTATTACTTGAGGCTTCCTCACGAAAATGATGAAAATGTAGCTGCGGCCTAGGCGGCGCAGGGGGGCCGTGCACCAGGGGTCCCAACAATAATTATTCTTTAGAATTAATAATGTTCAACAACAACACCAACAACAACAGCATTATCAGCAGCAGCAACAACAACAATAATTCTCACCGTGCCCAGGAACAGTGAATGACCGTTCGGTTCCCTCTCTGTGGCATAATTGCAGATTTCTGGTTTACATATCTCTAGAGAGAAAGAGAGAGGCCATCCCTGAATGTAGGCTACGGCTACATTGCAGAAGGCGCGCCCGGGGGGAAGTGAGGAGGAGAAGGCCTTCTCAGAAGGCTGCGGGGCTCCTCAGAAGCCCTCGGGCCTTCCGAGAGGTCTTCTGCATCTTCGGCGGAGGGCTCCGAAGACTTCTCAGGAGGCCGGGGGGCTTCCGAGCCTGCCGAGGAGGCCTTTTTTCTCTCAGTTCCCCCCCGGGGCGCGCCGCCGAGCATGGCAGAAGGCGTGTATGCACAGCGGCCTGTGCTTGGCAGGGGCCCACCCCGGGCCCCAGGATGGTGTGCGGACCTGCCTGGCCTCAGCCAGGAGGGCGTGAGGCACGACGCCGCCATGCCGGGGCCCAGGGTGGCGCTGGCCAGGCACGGTGGTGGCGCACAAGTGCCTCCTGCGCATCTTCTGCGCTTGTGGGTGGGGAGCCACGGTTCCGCCCAGAATCAGGCCCATCGGCGAGAGACCGAGCTGGTCGAATAGAGGTATAGTCTGACAATTCCGCGCATCACGGCTTGCATGTTTGAAGGCCACTTAATTCGGCTAGACTGCACGTTGCGCTCAATTTTTATGTTCTAATACCTAATACACCTCTCAGCGCTCAGAGGAGCCGCTTGGGCTTTCTTGTCAGGCGGGGACATACGCTGCTGGGCTTCGCGGAGACCCCGCGGCGGGGTCTCTCTCCGCCCAGCCCAGCCTGATATTCTTTCAGACGCTGTCTCCAGGTACAATACAATACCCGAGCGTTTGACACATGACCTGGGAAGCTTGCTAGATAGTTCCAGAAGAGACGTGCTGTTCAAAAGAGCGCGGTCTGGTGTGCGAGGCCTGTCCAAGGCAGGCCCGGTCGCTCGAACGAGAGCCTGAACTCGTTGCCACGGCGGCTCCGTGCGGACCTGGCGGATGAGGTGGGAGGCGGGGAGAGCAGGAGGAACGGAGGGGCATCCCGATGGGTTCGAAGCAGAAGCTCTGAAGGCAGTGCGGCAGCGCTCGGAAAGGAGGAAGGCCGCGAGGAGGAACGTGGGCCTTGCCGGCTGCGGCCCCCGCCACCACCGCTGCCTCGTGGCCGGCTGCGGCCGGCCACTCATGGGGGAAGGGGGGAGGCGCGCGCGAGGTCAGGGCTGGCGGGGCAAAGCGGGCGAGCGGGCAGACGGAAGAGGACACAGGCACAGACTTCCGATGTCTTCGGATTTTATCAATGCGGGGTCCCCGGAGCTCTGGGCCACCTCCTGGGGACCAGGTTTTCGTCCCAGATCGTTTTTTGACAGTCCCGGGGCCCGGCAAGCCCCCCCCGCCCAGACGCCGAAAGTTGCGAGAACCGTTCGTCTGGATTTTGTTTCGGTGTGTTGGAGGTCTGGGGACACGCAGCAGAGGCAAGGGGGCAGAGGCGGAGAGGGCTCGAGGGAGACGGGGGGGGCGCGGAGCGGGGCAGAGCGCAGAGCACCCGCCGGCAGACCGGGCAGCGTCGGGGGGCTGGGAGGAGAAGGTCCGCCTCCGCGGCGACGGCGGAGGCGTACCTCATGTGGTCGTCTGGGGGCTGCCAGGGCCTGTCGGGGGGTTCGAGGCTCGGTTGAGACGGCGGTTGTTGGCCTTCGGGGAACCTCTCGTCGCCACGGCTGGACGCAGCTCGGGCCGGGGCAAGGTGCCGCGCTGCGGCCTAATCGGGTTGGGCCTTGAACCCTTTTGTCGAAATTTGCCGAATCCTCACTGCCTCGTGCCTACGAGGTGGCGCTGGGTGTCGTTCGCCATGCACGTGCGTGCGCGTCTGAACGCCAAGCACACGCGCAGAGTGCTCTTCTACCTTCCAGCAATGGACAGGCCTTCTGCTAGGCTCACCCAGAAGGAGTACGACGACATGCGAGCCTGCGCCAACATCGGTGCGACCGCCAAGCTTGCTGGCGTCCTCCTTGTGTACGTGGGCATGGAGATGGTATTCACGGAGTCTTACTTGCCGCCTCGAGTGGTACGCGGCACCCTCGTGAAGGTCGTGGATATTGAGCTTCACCCGCAGGGGCCCCCTGTGGCCAACAGGCAGTCCATTCGCCAGCACTCTTGTGTGGTCTCGAAATTCACGCCAGTCGCCATTTGCGCCTGATTTTCAAATTGAACAAGAACTTCTTCAAAACGGATCTGGCGCTCCTCTGCTTGGGGGGCCAGACTTGACGGGCGCGCAGGCCGTGACGCCCGTCGCGCGATTCTGGTCGCATCAGCCCGCGGGCGCGCAGAACGCCGCCTCTGCATCCAGGACGCGACATGCATTTTTGCCCCAAAAGCAGCGCACATTTCATGGTATCCGAGGCAAAACAGCAGATCAAAACAGCAGATCTTGGCTTCGCTGCTCACTGGCAGTTCCCGGCCAGATGAGGGAACGATTGATTTGGCTCGCCTACTACGGCCCCCCTGCTGCGCGTCGCCCGTCGCTCGACGAGACCCCTCCCCAAGCTGAGTAAAGAAGCGTCCTTGGCACCGGGGGTACTCTTTCAATCCACCTGGGGAGGGCCTTGTCCAGCAGCGGGCGATGCGCAGCTGCCGCGCAAAAGCGCCATAGAAGGCGGGCCCGCGCCCCTGCCGCGCTCGACGACTTGTCCCAAGAAGGTCGAACCCGCAAAGCAGGCGCGCGCGAAACCCCCCGCCGCTATGAAACGGCCATCGCGGCCTTGCTGAACATGGAGCTGTAACCCAAGCATTCGCGATCACGGTGCTGCTCAGCCTGTTGCGCCCATGCTCTCGCGACAACGGTGCTGCAGAGGATGCTGCGCCCGCGCGCTCGTGACCGCGGCGCGTCGGAGATCCGCCGAACCGCTCAGCCTGCGACGCGCGTTCTGTTCCGCGAGTGCGTAGCCGATGAGAAGACCGCCATCATCTCCCATTCTCCTCTCCCCATCCGACCGCAGAGTCCATTGAGATCCTCTTCCTGGCGCAGAGGGGGGCAGTGGAGTTCCGTCAGAACTATCACCCGCATCATCATAACCATCATCAGCAACATCGCCCCCGTCGTTTGCAAATGTGGGACGTATCGAGATGTCAGGCGTTGAGTTGCCATTGCTGTCAGGTGCTTTGCTGGGATATGTGTTGAGGAGTGGTTTGGTGACTGTATCATGCCAATAATTCGCGGTCAGCGATATTACTCCTGGGGCGGGTGCTTCTGTTGTTGTGTTGTCGCTTTGTGAGGGGCTCGCCAGGTCTGCGAAGCAGTCCAGTAGCAAACAGAAGATATACGTGCAATGCGAGGCGCTCTGTATGGTCGCAGCATGATTCCATCAGCACGGCACACCGCGTTTTCCCCAAGACGCTGGATATCATCGTTGGCGCGCATTGGGGAACTGCTGATGGTGATGTTGTTGATGATGACGAAGAGGACGGGGAGGAAAAGGGGGAGGACGAGGAGGAGGATGAGGAGCAGGAGGAGGAGTGGAATATGGAGATGGAGGCAGAGGAGGGGACCATTCCACTGCCAGCGTTCTTCTGGACGCCAGCTCGCTACGACCAGGAAGACCTCCCCTCCACAGCCGTTGTGGCTCAGGCCGTGCCGCCACTGCGCGGCCTTCCCCGCAGTAGACGCACTCCTGCGCCGCCGCTCCCATCCCAGACCTCCGACGCCTTGATTTTGTCAGTGCGGGATCCTCGATGTTCCTCGATGCTGCTGCTGCTGCTGCTCCTCCTCCTCCTCCTCCTCCTCCTCCTCCTCCTCCTCCTCCTCTTCCTTCTCCTCCTCATCCTCCTCCTTCTCCTCTTCTTCCTCCTCCTCCTCCTCCTCCTCCCCGCGTTGGCCTGCGCGCCCCCAGCGGTGCCCTTGCCGCCGCTGGGACATTTGGGGTGGCCCGCCGCTGGATCCGCAGACGGCGCAGCTGCAGCACGAGCTGCTGCTCTGGACCACCTCCCGGGCATTCCCCAGGACGTCCCTGGTGCCCCCCACTCTCGCCGCACCGCGTCCTCGCGCGGGGCCGTGGCCTACCGCCCTTGCAGCAGCCTGCTACCACGCATCGTTCGACGTTGGCCTGCGAGCCGCAGCCCCAGACCCAGGCCGAAGGGAAAACCGGTCTCTGATGGCCACGCCCTGCCGCCTTCGGGGGCGGGCGCGCGCAAGGCGACGACGCCAATGCCCCACGACGGCTCGAGAGGGCCCCCCTGAGGGCCCCAGGACGGCCCAAGTTATCCCCGAGGCGGCCCCCCCGGAGCACGCCAAGACTCAAGATGGCCGGCGGCAGCCCCCTGGAGAACCACCTACGCGCCCGAGGATGGGCCCCTGGCCAGCAGCCTCCACCGGTCGCGGCTCCACCAGACAGGCGCGCGGGAGCCAGGGACAGCACGAGTTGCTGCTCTGGTGTTTCGTCCCAGATCGTTCTGTTGACGGTCACCGCGTCCCCAAACATCCGACGTCTTGATTTATCGATGCGGGGCCCCCGGGAGTCTCGACCCTCTCCCCATGGGCAGGTTTTTTATCCCCGAGTTGTTTCTGAGTCCCAGCGAGGACTCCTGGACGCCAAAAACGACGAAAAGGCCTCGGCCTTGAGGTTCTCATCCCCTGGCGATCACGGGCGTGACGAGAGGGAGGGGCCGAGGGGGCCAGTTACATCACGATTCGCGTGGGCGCCGCCTAGGAAAGCCTACATGAATGGCTATCCCTCACGGCGCCGGCGCGAATCGTGACGTGACCAGGGGGTGGGGGGGGGGGCGGAGCTTGTAACTGGCGTTACCGCGAAAAATATATAGACAGCTTCTTGGAGATCTGGGACCCTGAGATCCGACGCTGCAAAAACAAAACGCAGCATCGCAACTGATCCCGACCCGAGCCCCGGCCCCCATATTTCTGCTACATTTTTCGAGCTGGGTCGACCTGTGGCCTCCTAGATGAGGTCGGAGTAGACTGGGTCGGGGGATCGCACCGCATCGCCGATGCATCGCCTCTGCGGCTCGATGTGCAGCCCGATTTGCCTCACGTCGACGTCGCCGATGCATCGCCGATGTATCGGCGATGCGGCGCGATCCTCCGACCCCGTTTGCTCCGACCCCATCCAGGAGGCTTCCACCTGTGAGGGGCCCCAGGGCCCGAAGCAAGGCGAAAGCGCCTGTCGTGAACAAAATTGCGACGCACGGATCGCGCAGCGGCGCGGCGCGGCGCGATCTCAGCGGCGGCGGGGGCGGCGCCCGCAGCGCAGCCGCCGCCGCTGCCGCGCGCGAGCCGCGAGCAGCTGCAGGTAGGCCCTCCCCCTCGACGACCGTGCGCCGATCGTCGCCGTCGCCGAGTGTCGAGGAAGGAGATTTGATGCCGGACGAAGAGGAGGAGGAGGAGGAGGAGGAGGAGGAGGAGGAGGAGGAGGAAGAGGGCGACGAGGAGGAGGAGGAGGAGGACGAGGAGGACGAGGAGCAAGAGGAGGAGGAGGAGGACGAGGACGAGGAGGAGGAGGACGAGGAGGAGGAGGAAAAGGAGGAGGAAAAGGACGAGGAGGACCAGTGTAAACCCATGACCAATCAACGATGTTGGATGCACCCTTCCTCAAAGCTCTTTCTTAATTTGCCACATACAAGGATTCACACTGAGGGAAGTGCCCCGTTGGCAGACAACCTTGTGAACATCCTGAAGTGTGCCAAAGCACCATTCCCAGAACTTCAATGCCACGAGTCAACTTGACTGTTGCGTCTTGGCGATCCAGAATCGTGCTAGAACACATTTCCTGGGATTTCAACACCGCTAATCAACGTAATTGTATCCCCTCGTTTGAATACACCATATTTGGAAGGTTGACCATGAGAACGTGCGACTCTGCAAATGTTTAAAGCTAATGTGCGCGGCCCTAAGGCGAGAGCCACATTTTGAAAAGGAACTGCCCTCAATCCGTGAAGTTTTTGAAATTTGTTTAAACGAAGATGTGCGGCACAGGCGAAGGTCACATTTTGAAAAGGAGCTGCCCTCAATCTGTGCAGCTCTTAAGATTTGTTGAAACGAGTATGCGCGGCACAAGCCAAAACCACATTTTGAAAAGGAGCCGTCTTCAATCCGTAAAACTCCTGCAAATGTTTAAACGGATGTGCGCGGCGGTGAAGCGACAGCCACATTTTGAAAACGACCCGCCCTCAATCCGTGAGACTCTTGCAAATGTTTAAAATGATTGTGCGCGACGCCAAGGCGAGAACCACATTTTGAAAACGACCTGCCCTCAACCAGTGAATCTCTTGCATGTCTTAACGAATGCACGTGGCGCTAATCCGAGAGCCACATTTTGAAAAGGAACCGCCCTTAACCCGCGAAGGTCTTGCAACTTGTCTAAACGAATGTGCGCGGCACTCAGGCGAGAACCACATTTTGAAAACGACCCGCCCTCAATCCGTGAAGCTGCTGTAACATGTTAAGACATGTTAAGACGAGTATGCGCGGCCCTCAGGCGAGCGCCGCTTTGGAAGCGACCCGCCCTCAATCCGTGAAGCTGTTGCCAGCTTCTCAGCCTCAGGCTCATAAATTCCAACGAAGTTTAAGGCTGAACGCCCGGCCGCTCTTCCGACCCGCCTCGGGGTGCGATAGGGAGGAGTTGTTCATAAGGAAAACGCATGGAATAATTATGGAGGATAAGGATGGGAGGCAGGAGTGGTCAGGACGAGGATGAGGGCGGCGAGGAGGAGGAGGACGAGGACGAGGAGGAGGAGGAGGAGGAGGACGAGAAGGAGGAGGAGGACGAGGAGGACGAGGACGAGGAGGACGAGGACGAGGAGGACGAGGACGAGGAGGAGGAGGAGGTCTGGCACCGCGCCGCGGCCGCGGCCGCATGGCGCCCCCGGGGGCGGACGAGGCCGCGCCCCTCCAGGCCGCATGGCGGCCCCGGGGGCGGGAGGCGGCGCCCAACGTTCCCGCGGCGACCCAGAGCGCCCGCTCGCCGCGCGCGCTCGCCGCGTGCGGTGCCACGGCGCTGCTCCTCTGCGCGTGCGGCGCGGCGGCGGCGGCACCCCCGCCAGCGCCGGCGCCCGGCGCGACGGCGCCGCGGGGCGCGGCACCGCCGGGCGGCGGAGGGGGCCCCGAGGCGACGAATGACGACGACGACGGACGACGACGACGGACGACGGCGACGACGACGACGACGACGACGACGACGACGACGACGACGGACGACAGACGACGACGATGACAACGACGATGACGACGACGGACGACGACGGACGGACGGCGGCGGCGGCGGAGGCGACGACGACGACAACGACGAGGACGAGGACGACGACGACGACGACGGAGGACGATGAAGGCGGCGGCGGCGGCGACGACGACGACGACGACGGACGACGACGGACGACGACGACGACGACGGCGATTACGACGACTAACGACGAAAACGACGACGGACGACGACGGACGACGACGACGACAGCGCCGACGACGACGGACGACGATGACGACGACGGACGACGATGACGGGCGGCGGCGGCGGCGGCGACGACGACGACGACGGACGATGACGACGACGAACGACGAAGACGACGACGACGACGCACGGGGACGACGACGACGGCGACGACGGCGACGACGGCGACGACGACAGCGACGACGACAGCGACGACGACGACGACGACGGCGGCGGACGACGACGACTACGACGACGACGACGGACTACGACGACGACGTCGTCGACGGACGACGACAATGACGACAACGGACGACGACGCCGGACGGCGGTGGCGGCGGAGACGACGACGACAACGACGACGACGGACGACAACGACGACGACAGACGAACGACGAAGACGTCGGCGACGACGGCGCTGGACGACGATGACGACGACGACGACGGACGACGACGACGGCGACGGACGACGACGATTCCGACGACGGACGACGACGACGGATGGCGGCGGCGGCGGTGGCGACGACGACGACGGACGACGACGACGATGGACGACGACGACGACGGACGACGGCGACGGACGACGATGACGACGACATCGGTGACGACGACGACGACGACGACGGCGACGACGACGTTGACGTCGACGGCTGCTGACGACGACGACGACGACGGACGACGACGACGGCGACACGTCGACGGACGACGAAGGCGACGGTGACGACGACGACGGTGCCGACGACGACGACGACGTTGACGACGACGGCGGTGCCGACGACGACGACGATGACGGCGACGACGACGATGACGACGATGACGACAATGACGACGCACGACGGCGACGACGACGACGACGGCGGCCGACGACGGACGACGACGACGACCGACGACGACGACGTCGACGACGGCGGCGACGATGACAACGACGAAAACGACGGCGACGACGACGACGTCGACGACGGGTGGCGACGATGACGACAACGAAGACGACGACGACGACGACGACGACGACGGAGGACGACGACGACGACGACGACGGCGCCGACGACGACGACGACGGACGACGACGATGAGAACGACAACGTCGACGACGACGGACGGCCGTGGGGGCGGCGCTGTCGACGACGACGGCGCCGACGACGACGAACGACGAAGGAGACGACACACGACGACGACGACGACGACGACGACGACGACGACGACGACGACGGCGGTGGACGACGACGACGACGGCGGTGGACGGCGACGACGACGACGATGACGGACGACGACGACGACGACGATGACGACGGCGACGATGACGACGGACAACGACGATGACGACGACGTACGACGATCACGGACGGCGGTGGCGGCGGCGACGACGACGACGAAATACGACGACGACGATGACGAATGACGAAGGCGACGGTGGACGACGACGGTGACGGACGACGAGGACGAGGACGACGACGACGACGACAACGACGGACAACGACGACGACGACGACGACGACGACGACGACGACGACGACGACGGTGGCGGCGACGACGACGACGACGGCGACGTCGACGGCGTCGATGGCGGCGGACGACGACGACAACGAATGACGACGACGACGACGGTGCCGACGACGACGGACGACGACCATGACGACGACGGACGACGACGATGGACTGTGGTGGCGGTGGCGACGACGACGACGACGACGGACGACGACGACGACGACGACGAAGACGACGACGGACGACGACGACCGACGACGACGACAACGACCACGACGACGACGGCGGTGGCGGCGGACGACGAAGACGACGACCACGACGAAGACGACGACCACGACGACGACGACGACGACGACGACAGCGACGACGACGACGACGGCGACGATGTCGGCGCTGACGACGGCGGCGACTGCGGTTGACGACGACAACGGTCACGACGACGACGACGACGGACGACGACGACGACGGTGCCGACGACGGAAGACGACGATGAGGACGACGGACGACGACGACGGATGGCGACGGCGACAACAACGAACGACGATGACGACGACGGACGACGACGACGGGCGACGACGACGGCGACGACCGACGACCACGACCGACGTTGGCGACGACGACGACGACGACGAGAATGGCGACGGACGACGACGACGACAGCGACGATGACGACGACGACGATGGCGACGGCGACGACACCGATGGCGTTGACGACGACGACGACGGACGACGACGACGACGACGACGACGACGACGACGACGGCGACGACGACGACGACGACGACGGGCGACGACAACGGCGACGACCACGACGACGATGACGACGACGACGACGGCGACGACGAAGACGACGACTGCGACGACGATGGCAACGACGACGACCACGAACGACGACGGCGACGACCACGGCGACGACGACGGCGCCGCCGACGACGACGACGACGACGACGACGGCGACGACGACGACGACGTCGTCGACGACGACGATGACGACGATGACGACGCACGACGGCGACGACGACGACGACGACGATGACGACGGCGACGGCGACGGCGACGGCGACGACGAAGACGACGACGGACGACGACG
This sequence comes from Prorocentrum cordatum, assembly GCA_963575745.1. Taxonomy (NCBI): domain Eukaryota; class Dinophyceae; order Prorocentrales; family Prorocentraceae; genus Prorocentrum; species Prorocentrum cordatum. Next base: position 175,541 of record CAUYUJ010004459.1, read on the forward strand.
GCGCCGGCGACGGCGCTGACGACAACGGCGCCGACGACGACGATGTCGACAACGACGACGGCGACGGACGACGACGACGACGACGACGACGATGGCGCCGACGACGACAACGATGACGACGACGACGACGACGACGGACGACAACGACGACGACGACGACGACGAGGACGACGACGACGACGACGAGGACGACGACGATGACGAGGACGATGACGACGATGACGGCGACGCCGACGGACGACGACGACGACGACGACAACGACGGCGCTGACGACGATGGCGCCGACGACGACGACGATCACGACGACGACGCCGACAACGACGACGACGTCTATGGCGACGACGACGACGACGACGACGGACGACAACGACGACGACGACGAAAGGCGCTGACGGCGACGGGGACGACGACGACGACGACGAGGGGAAAGACGACGACGTCGACGGACGACGACGACGACGACGACGACGGCTACCACGACGACGACGACGACAACGACGAAGACAACGACGACGACGGTGACGACGGCGCCGACGGACGACGACGACGACGACGACGACGACGACGACGACTACGTTGTCGGACTACGACGATGACGACGGATGACGACGACGACGACGACAACGACGACGACGGTGCCAACGATGACGGCGCCGACGACGACGACGACGAAGGCGACGACGACGACGACTCAGACGTTGGCGAACCCGGACGACGACGACGAAGACGACGGCCGACGACGACGACAACGACGACGACAATGACGACGACGACGGCGACGACAACGGCGACGACGGACGACGACCATGACGTCGACGACGACAGCGCCGACGACGACGATGACGATGACGACGACGGACGACGACCACGACGACGACGACGACGACCGACGTTGGCGACGACGGAAACGGCGACGACGACGACGACGACCACGACGACGACGACGTTGGCGGCGGCGGCGGACGACCGACGACGACGACGGCGACGACGTCGACGGACGACGACGACGACGACGACGACGACGACGACGACGGACGACGACGACGATGACAAAGACGGCGTCGACGGCGCCGACGACGATGACAACGTCGACGACGACGAGGGGAAGGACGACGACGACGACGGCGACAACGTCGGACGACGACGGCGCTGACGACGACGATGGACGACGACGACGACGGTTGCGACGGACGACGACGACGACGACAAAGACGACGACGACGACGACGGACGACGACGACGGACGACGACGACGGACGACGACGACGACGACAGACGACGACGTCGAGGACGACGACGACGACGCCGACGACGACGACGACGACGGCGACGACGACAACGGCGACGACGACGAACGACGACGACGGCGACGTCTTTGACAACAATGGTGGCGACGACCGACGACGACGACGATGGTGGATGACGACGGCGCCGACGACGACGACGACGACGGACGACGACGACGACGGATGACGGGTTGTGATGGTGGACGACGACGGACGACGAACGACGACGACGACGGCGACGACCACGACGACGACGTCGACGACGACCACGACGTGGACGACGACGGCGATGGACGACGACGACAACGACGGATGACGGCGACGACGTCGGTACCGACGACGACAACAACGACGACAATGACGACGAGGACGACGACGACGGACGACGACGACGAAGACGACGGGTGCCGACCACGACGACGGACGACGACGACGATGACGACGACGACGACGACGACAATACCAACGACGACGATAATGACGACGGCGCAGATGATGGACGACGACGACGACGGAAGACTTGCGATTGTTGACGGTCGACGACGACGACGACGATGACGACGAGGACGGCGACGGACGACGACGACGACGACGACGACGGGTGACGGCGACGACGACGGCGCCGACGACGACGATGACGACGATAACGACCATGACGACGACGACGGCCGACGACGGACGACGGGCGATTGACGACGTTGACGACGACGACGACGGCGACGGACGACGACGACGATGACGAATGACGGCGGCAACGACGACAGCGACGATGACGACGACGACGGCGGACGACGTCGGAAGACGATGAGCGATGGACGAAGGACGTCGACGACGACGACGTCGACTGGCAACGGCGCCGACGACGGCCACGCCGACGACGATGACGACGACGACGACGGCGACGGACGACGACGACGATGACGGACGACCACGATGACAACGTCGGCGACGACGACGACGACGACGACGACGACGCCGACGGACGACGACGACGACGACGGACGACGACGAGGACGACGGACGACGACGACGTCAATGACGACGACGACGGACGGTGACGACGACGACGATGACGACGGACGACCATGAAGACGTCGGCGAAGACGATGACGAAGACGATGGGGATGGCGTCGACGGTCCATGACGACGATGACGACGACGATTGCGACGACGATGACGACGGACGACGGCGACGACGACGACGATGACGACGATGATAACGACGACGGCGACGATGACGACGGACGACGACAATGATGACGACGACGACGATGACGGACGACTGATTGGGACGACGACGAGGACGACGACGCCGGCAACGACGGACGACGCCGACGACAACGACGACGTCGGACGTATACAACGGACGATGGATAATGGACGATGGGCAACGACGACGACGACGGACGGTGACGACGACGACGACGACGACGACGACCACGGAAGATGACGACGACGACGACGACGAACGACGACGCCGCGGGACGACGACGACGACAAAGATGACGACGACACGACGACGACGACGGACGGACGACGACACCTTGATGACAAACGACGACGACGACGGACGACCACGACGATGACGGACGATAACGACGACGACGAGCGACGACGACGACCGACGACGACGATGAAGACAATGACGACGACGGCGACGTCGACGCCACGACGACGACGACGACGGCGACGACGGACGATGACGACGACGACGACGAGGCTGACGGACGATGCCGACGACGACGACGAACGACGACGCCGCGGGACGACGACAACGACAAAGATGACGACGACACGACGACGACGACGACGGACGGACGACGACACCTTGATGACAACCGACGACGACGACGCCGGACGACCACGACGATGACGGACGATAACGACGACGACGTCGATCGACGACGACGACCGACGACGACGATGAAGGCTTTGACGACGACGACGGCGACGTCGACGCCACGACGACGACGACGACGACGACGACGGTCGATGACGACGACGACGACGACGACGAGGCTGACGGACGATGCCGACGACGACGACGACGGACGATGACGACGACGAACACGACGACGACGACGTTGGACGATGGACAACGGACGATGGACCGACGACGACGACGAAAATGACGACAATGACGACGGACGACGTGGACGATAATGATGACGGACGATGACGACGGACGGTGACGACGGCGACGACGATGACGACGTCGCGGACGGTGAGGACGTCGACGACGGCGACGACGACGACGACGACGACGAAGGACGACCACGACGACGACGACCGCGCCGATGACGACGACGACGGACGATGACGATGATGACGTGGACGATGACGGACGACGACGACGACGACGACGACGACGACGACGACGACGACGACGACGGACGACGACCACAAAGACGACGACGACGACGACGACGACGACGACGGACGACGACGGACGACGATGACGACGACGACGTTGGACGATGACGACGGATGACGACGACGACGACGACGACGACGGACGACGGGCGATGGACGACGGACGACGATGACGACGACGACGACGACGACGACGACGACGGCGATGACCACGACGAAGGACAACGGGCGACGATGACGACGACGACGACCACGACGGACAACGACGACGATGACGACGACGACGACGCTGGACGACGACGACAACGACGACAACGGCGACGGTGCCGACTACAGCGACGACGACAACGACGACGACGGTTGGTGGACTGTGATGCCAAACGATGACGACGTTGACGACGACGACGAGGGACGACGGACAACGGATGACGGACGACGACAACGACGATGACGACGTCGACGGACGACGGACATCGCACCGCGGACGACGACGACCGACGACGACGACGACGACGACGACGACGACGACGGCGACGACGACGACGACGGCGGTGGCGGCGTCGACGACGACGACAACGACGGGGAGGGATGACCCTCAGCTCTGGTTTTTTTTTCGCACCTGGCATTCTCGTTCTGCAGTTTAAGGCCCCAGCGCCATCCCACTGGTGGACCGTGCTCGGGAGTATGCAGCGGGAAGATGGGGTCTCTGTTTTTTTGTTCGCGGTCTGATGCATTTTTCCCGCAGCGCCTCCAGACACCCGATGTCTTGATTCTTTAACCTGGGGCCCCAGAAAGTCCCGACCCTTTCCCCGGGCAGGTTTTTCGTTTCGACTTGTTTCGATAGTTGCAGACCAGGGCTTGACGAGGGCTCTTGGAGGTCGAAGACGACCCGTCCCCTGAGATCCGACGTTGCCCCAAAAAATGCAGCATCGCGCAACATCACGCCCGATGCCCTAGAGCCCATCATTCTGCGTCGTTCTTCGAGGGAGATCGATCTGTGAGGGCCCTGGGGCCCGAAGCTCGGCAGAAACGCCCAGTGCGCAGAACGTGGCAACGCTCCGGATCTCAGGGTGCTGTCGGTCTTCGTACCCACTCGTTCCGCACCCCTTTCGATCGTAGCGGGCGGAGCAGCGGCCGAGGGCGTCGGATCGTCGGCAGATCGGAGCCGATGAAGATCGGACCCGCCGAAATCGATATCGAGTATGGGTTTAATTCGGGCCTGTACCTCTAGGAATCGTCAAACTAGTCAAAAAACAGTCTGGGGGCGATTTTTTGTACATTTTTTGACTATTTTGGATCATCCTTTTACTATTGTCAATTTTCGTCCAAAATCCCCCTGTAAGGGGACACGCCCGACTCAAGTCTGGGTCGTGGCCGGGGCCGCCGGGGCGGGCCCCCAGGATCACAACCCACCAAACCACCCCAACCCAACCCGAAGGCCCCAATGTGCCTTCCATTCCCAGTGGGGGGGGTCGTCGGTCGTCGGGGGACAATGGAGAAAACTCGTGCGGAACCCGTGCCAGCCCCCCAAAGCCCACAATTTGGGTCTTCGGGTTAGATTCGGGTGGTCTTCGGACGGAGCTAGGACGAGGATAAATCCGTTCCAGGACGTCCTGGAACGCTCTCAGAGCGTTCTGGGACGCTCTGAGAAGGCCGCGGCGCCCGATACATCTTCCAGAGCCGCCGGATCTTAGAGATTTTCGATTTCTCCCCACCCGAATTTAACTTCGTCCTGGCTTCCCCGAGATCCGACGTTGCAAACAAATTGCAATGTCAACACAAAATCACGCCCAGACCCCTTGGATTCCATCTTTCTGCGTCATTTTTCAAGCCGGATCGATCTGTGAGGGCCCCGGGGGTCCGAAACCGAGCGAAGACGCCCGTGGTGAAAAGTTTGCAGCGCCGGGATCGGCGGCGAGCGAGGGGGGGGAAGTGAGAAGGAGAAGGTCTTCTCAAAAGGCGGCGGGACTTCTCAGAAGCCCTCGCGCCTTCTGAGAAGTTTTTGTTGCGTCTTCGGGGAAGGCTCAGGAAACCTCTCAGCAGGCCGGGGAACTTCCGAGCCCTCTGCGAAGGCCTCTTCCCTCTCGCCTCCCCCCCCATGCTCGCCGCCGACAGGACCTCGGGGCTCGTCTGAGGCCTGGTAGGCCGCCACACGCCACAGGACGCGGCCGTCCAGCACCAGCTCCTGCGCCGCAGGGCCGGACCTCCGGCGGGCGGCGCTCCTCCGCCGCGGGCGCTGCTGCTGGACAGGGTCAAGCGCGGGGCGGGCCCCGAGCTGCCCGCCGGCGGCCAGCGGCCGGCGGCCGGCGCGGGGGGCACGCCAGCGGGCAGCGGCTGGGCGTGGAACGTGCCCTGAGATCCTGGCGCTGCAGGCTCTGCACGGCGGGCGTCTGCGCTCGATCTCGGGCCCCGCGGGGCCCTCCCTCACAGATCGCGCGGGCTCGGAGAGTGGCGCAGGGCTTGGGTCCAGGGGGTCCCGGGCGTGATTTCTGGCGATGTTGGGTTTTGGATTGCAACGTCGGATCTCAGGGTCAGGGGGGGCGATAGGTGGGTGCCCAGAGATCCAACGCATTAAAACATCAAGACAGGTTTTTCGCCGTTTTCGGCCTCCAGAAAGCCTGTTTGGTGGGCCCCGTGGCCGTCACCGAACGACTCGGGACGAAGAACCGGCCCCGGGAAATGGGTCGGGACTTCAGGGGCCCCGCACTGAAAAAGTCACGACATCGGAGTGCTGGGTGGGTGGCGACAGGTGCATGTCTTGTGACCGACAGGGGCCCTGAAGGGCCCCCCTGGGGCCCAAAAGGGAGCACAGAAGGTGCTCACTTCTTCCCTTGCCATTTTTTGCCCCACCGCTTAAGCAACGCCCGAGGCGGCCAGCAGCCCGCAGGCGCCGGCTGCGAGGGCATGCCGCAGATGGACGCCTGCTCCGTGATCGTGGTCATGGAGGATCGGGGAAACCTTGAGATCCGGGCGTTGCGTTGCGATCTTTTCGCGCCAGGCGTTCTCGTCCAGTTTCGGGGCACCGGACCATCACAGGTCCACCCGGCTCGCAAAATGTAGCAGAAAGATGGGGTCTAGGGTTCCGGTCTTGATGATTCAAGATGTTGCAATTTTGTAGCAGCGTCGACCCAGGGAGCGAAACACATGAGCGACGGAGGTAAAACGGCGTCCACTGCGCGGACAATCTCGTATAAGCTTCCCGCGCAAGGGTGGCGCGTAAACGCCATCTTCTCCACGCTGTGTGCCACGCAGGCGGCCCGCGTAAGCCGCGGCGTAAGGCCGGTAGGTCTTCTCGCGCAAGCGCGTAAGACCCTCTGTCTTTCGGCGCCCGCATGGATTGAGGTGCCTGGCAGCCGGCCCGGTTTCCGCAAGACTTCGACTCGCTTCGTCGCCAGTTCAGGCGGCGTTGGCTTCACGCGTTGCCCCAGTCCGTGGATCTGGCGCCCTCGCGCCATATCCACGGAGCCGCAATCAATGCTGGCGTGTGACCGCGAGGAGGGCGTCACGGAGGAGCAGATGAGGCAGCTGGCGGCCGCGCAGGGCGCCGAGGCGGACGTGCAGGTCATGGGCAGCCTCGGCATGATGACGCTGCCCTTCGGCAGCGACAGGGCGAGGTGCTGCGAGGCGTACGAGCGGATCGAGGCCAGCGGCAGCCCCCTCGTCAAGGGCGTCGAGTTCGACCAGCCGATGTCGCTCCGCTGAGCTCGCTCGGCGCTCGAGCGGGCCCCACCATCTGATGGCTTCGGGTGCCAGTCGCCTGGTCTGATAGCCTCGGATGCCAGTGAGTCAGGGCCATCGGCGCGTGCCCGGGCACGCGGCTCTCTGCATAAGGCAAGAGTCAGCTGGTCTGGCCCGTGCGTGCGCTCATATCTGGAGCGGGGGGCGGCGTCGAAGAAGGAACAAGTGCATAAACTCACGTAGACTTTCGGAGGTCCGCGTGGGTTCCTTGGATGGGCGCTGGGCCCCCCCGCCCGCAGCGCCACCGGCGCCGCTCCTGGCGCGCTCCGCGCGCCAGGGAGGAGACTCAAGCGCCGATCGAAGACGCCGATCAAAGAAATCCGCCCAGAGCTCCGAAAGCCTAATTATGTTTATGCAGCCTGCTCGTCCCCTGAGGCGGGGGCGGGGCCGCGCTGGGCCAGCAGAGGTATCCTGTGGTGATCGGAGGAGCGCGCGGTGCCCTCGGCTTGTACAAAGTAGCTTGTCGTCGTCGTCGTCGTCGTGATCGTCGTCTTCGTGCGATGACGACGACGATGACGACGTCGACCACGACGACCTGTTCTCGTCATACACCCGATGTGCGACTTGAAAAAGTGTCGCTTGGCATGCGAGTGCCACGCCGAGCGCGTGGAGCGCGCCGCGCGGCGCCGGGTGTGCGGCAGCTCGGGGGCGCGTCGCGGCTCATGGCCCAGCCCTTGCGCGGTGCGCCTTCCGAGGAGGAGCGAGGAGGAGGAGGAGGAGGAGGAGGAGGAGGAGGAGGAGGAGGAGGAGGAGGAGCGAGGAGGAGGAGGGTGTCCAGCGCAATGTGCTTCTGAGTGCGCGTTCTGGTGCCAGGTGGCTCCCAGTACCAGGACGGCGCTGGCCTTGACAGGGAGGCCAAAGGCACGAAGAGTGAGCGTAGCCAGTGCGCCCGAATTGTCTCAGAGAGAAAAAACTGCTCCCAGCGCCCTCGATGTCCAGGCTGCCTGGCCTGACAGGGAGTGTGCAGCTTCCGCTCCTCCTCCGTTGCTGCTCCTCCTCATCTTCCTCTTCCTGCGCTGCGCAAAAGGCTCTGTCAGGGCACCCCTCGAAGCCTATTCCCTCCCAGGTACCGTAGTACGGCACCCAGGAAGGCGGAAACGAGGCAGAACAAATGTTCAGGCTGCAGCGGTGGGCAGCGTCGACGACAGGGGACGATACGAAGGCCGAGAAGTGGTGGTCGGGCCGAGGGGCCGAATCACGAGCGCTGGAGGGCGACGAGCAGGTAAGGCGGGTGCGGCGGGACCGATAGCCACAGCCACCAGTATCGTCAGCACTGTGCCTCGTCGTCGTCGTCGTCGTCGTGGTCGTGGTCGTCGTGGTGGCCGTCGTGGTCGTCGTCGTCGTCGTCGTCGTCGTCGTCGTCGTCGTCGTCGTCGTCGTCGTCGTCGTCGTCGTCATCGTCGTCGACGAGGCGGGGATGGAGCCACCGCCACGGGGGGTGCGGCGGAGCGACGGACGCAGACACGGCGCGGTGAGGCTGGAGGACAGCGAGGTTGGCGGAGGTGAGCGGGAGCGAGGGGCTGCTGCGGTCGGGCCCCCCACAGACGTCGTAGCCTGGGTGGTGCGAGTACAGGCGCGCGCCCACAATCACAGACCCATCCACCCACCCACACCCACACCCACCCACACACACAGTCATCCCCACCCTTCCATCCCTTCCACCTCTCCCCCTACAGTGGAAACCCATGCCAAGAAACACCCTGCTTGCCTCCAGGGTGCACTGCGCTTCTTGGGTTTCGATGGTTTTGCTGTGGAAAGCGTGACGCTCCAACACAAAAAAACGATGCACGTCCTGGGGTCTCAGGGTTGGGTTTCTTGTGGAAGGTTTCGTGCAGTTAAGCTCCTACTGTAGCCGAATGAGTGGGGAGAGGTGGCGGAGCTCGTAGGGCTCCCAATCTGTGATGCTCGTGCCCGCACAGGGCCTCCATCCCCTGAGATCCTGGTGCTGCATTTTTTCACAACAGGCGTCTTCGCCCGGTTCCCAGCCCCGGGGCCCTCACAGACCGATCCGGCTCGAGAATTGACGCAGATAGAAGGGTCTGGGGGTCCGGGCATGATTTGTTGTGCTGCATTTTTTGCAACGTCGGATCTCAGGGAAGCCAGGACAAAGATAAATTCGGGTGGGGGTGAATCGAGAATCTCTGAAATCCGGCGGCTCTGGAGGATGCATCGGGCGCCGCGGCCTTCTGAGCGCCCCAGAACGAACGCTCTGAGAGCGTTCTGAGACGCCCTGGAACGGATTTATCCTCGTCCTAGCTCCGTCCGAAGACCACCCGAATCTAACCCGAAGACCCAAATTTTGGGTTCTGGGTGGTCCCCACGAAGAGGCCGTGCCCGACAGGCCATGGGGGGCCCCGTCCAGCACAGGGAAGACCAGAAGGCAGGTTGGGAAGCCGTCGTGGCAAGAGCCAGGTGGCGGTCAAGGTGCAGTTGGCCCGTTGAAGGTGGCGCTGTGGCACTGATGGCCGAGAAGCAAAATCGGGAGTGGCGCGTGTGTGGCTGTGCCCGGCAGAAGGCAGGGCGGCATGGTGGCGCGCAGAGAGGGAGGTCGTGCTCATCAGTGGGGCAGTTGCAGCCGATGAGTGACGGGGTGGACCTGCGTGTTCGCGAAAGCCGCTGGAGTCGGAGTCGTTTGCAGTGCTCCTCGGAGTGAGGGTGGCCCGTGCCACCCGTCGCACGCGGGAGAGGGAGTCGAGGGGTTGGCCCGACGTCTCCACTGTCGTGGTGGTGGGGTGGCGTGCAGGAAAGAGGGCTCCCCGCGTTGGCTGCTGCTGCCAAGCGCTGCGTCTGAGGTGGCAGTCGTAGCAGTGCTGGTTGGTGTGAGGTGGTCGGTAGGGCCTGCCTGTCAAGATAGGTCTGGGCAGTCGGCATGCGCGTCCTTGGTGTGCATCCTGACCGTTCTAGAGTCGAAATTGTGGTTGTGGTGATCGTGAATGTAATTGTGAAGGCGGGCCTCTTTGTAGTAGACTCTGTAGTTGCAGCGCGGTGGCGCTTTCTCATAGAAGTCGAGATCGTTACTGTCATTGTAGTGGTGGTACTTTGTGGTGCAGTTAGCGGCAGCGGGGGGAGAGACTTGGATGGATGCGTGCGTGTGGGATAACGATAGGTCGGTGTGTCCGCGGTCGGGCACCTGGACGGCAACGTCGTAGTACTGGCTGAGGTTCATCCGAAGCGCTGGGCGACGGCTGTCCGCGGATGGTAGGGCCGGCGCTGTGTGGTTGGCCCTGCGGATGTGCACGGTGCTCTGGAGCGTTTGGTCGAAGCCCTGTAGGTCGGCGTAGTCACCCATCCTGCCCCTGGAGACTGCTGCCTCGCCCGCCGTGGTAACAACCAGGGTTTGTGGTCCAGTTTGGGGTTGAAGTACTTGTCTATTTCACTTAGCCTTAAGTCGGGCCTGTTCCTCTACAGGAGGAATATTCCAAACTAGTCAAAAAATAATCAGGGGACGAGTTCTGGAGTATTTGGAACCATTTTGGATTTTGTTTGACTATTTTTTATTCTTCGTCCAAAATCCGCTTCTAGGGGGACATGCCCGACCTAAACGTAGCCTCCGGTCGTTCAGCATGTGAGACATCCATTCGGTCGCGCGTCTTTGGCACATGGTGGAGCATCGGTCGCCGTGTCAGCTTCACTGGTGGGGCGCGGCAGTGCTCTGGAGGGGGCCCGTGGACGAGTGGCAGCTTCGGGTAGGCCGCCTCTTCGGGTGCACTTGTCGTCCTCGCCAGGCTCATGCAGCGCTGGAGGCCGTCCGTGTCCTCCTCGCGTGGTGCCTTGTCGCTGGGTGCCTCCCCCGTTGGCCCCCGTAGAGGCTCCCCTCCTCTTCGCCCTGCGGCTGCTGCTCCGATCCTCTCCAGCGTGCGCGCTCGTCGCCCTCCCGGTTGCTGCGCACCCGTGTCGCCCTTGCCGAGGTCTTTGTGGCCGTCCGTGCCGTCGCTGTCCCCGTCGCTGGGCGGGTCTTCTCTGTGATCTGGGATCCAAGGCATGCCCGCGCTGGGCTGGCCAAGCAGGTGGTCCACGACGGCCATGGTCGATCCTCGATCCTCGACCCTCGACCCTCGATCCTCCTCGATCCTCCTCGATCCTCGATCCTCGATCCGCCTCGATCCTCCGATCCTCGATCCCCGAGGAGCAAGAGCGTGGCGGGAGTGGTCGAGCATGGCAGTGGTCAAGAGCGTGGCGGGGAATGCGGGCAATCGCGCCCTGAGGGTGGCACGCCATGTCTGCGAAGCAAGCCTGTAGCAACCAGAGTCGTAGTTTGCAGTGCATGGTGAGGGAAGCTTCAACACAGTCAACGCAGCGCGCACCCAAACCGTAAGCATTTTGGCCCGTGAGCCGCCTCGCGCGGCGTGCGTCGCAGCCACCGTACTTTTAGCCTTGATCCTGAGAAAAACAGTGTATTTTGATCAAGTCGAAAACTGAGCATGTGCCTAGAAAAGTTGCAGAGTCTGGAAAAGTTTTGGTGTTGCCCCGCCCCAGCGTCTGCTGCGGCAGCTCCCTCGGTGGCTCGGCGTATGTATGCCCGCTGTGCCGCTGCGCCGTCGTTTGAGAGCTGGTCCTTGTAGGAATGCGTTGGTCCTCCTCGTCCTCATGCTCATCCTCATCCTCTTCATCGTCCTCATCGTCCTCAACCTGTTCCTCATCCTGTTCCTCATCCTCATCGTCATGCTCATCGTCCTCATCCTCTTCCTCTTCCTGTTCCTCCTCCGCAGGCCAGAGTGCGCCCCACCCATCTCACCACCCATGTCGGTAGATGGGCATGGTGATAGTACATGATGCCGCTCGTCTGCAGGTTGTTGCTCTTAGCTTGCTTTGCAGCCCTTGGTAGCAGCGCCCCAGAGCTCGCATTGTCTCGAGTACTAAACAACTGCGTGAACATAAACTGTCGCAGGTCCACGCGGATTTCTTGGATCTGCGCTAGACCCCCCTTCCCTAGCGCGCGGAGCGCGCCAGGGGCGGCGCCAGAGGCGCCGTCAGTGGGATCCAGCGCAGATCTGAGGGATCTGCGCGGACCTCTGTAACTTTCATGCTTACGCAGTTTGCTGTTCATTTGTTGTCGTTCATCGCCCGTCGCCTGTCGTCTCCCACCCCGTTCATCTTCTACGCATCGAAGACGCCTACGGCGAATCACCGTCGCCCCCTGCCTTTTGAAGTCGCCCATATGTGGCCGAGCGCTGTGGCAAGAGCTATGCCAAACTATCGGACAATATGTTCACCCAACCGTTGTGGATACCCTTCGGGACACACTTAGGGGAGGATGGCGGGGAAGATCAGGAAGAGGAGGAGGAGGAGGAGAAGGAGGAGGAGAAGGAGGAGAAGGAGGGGGTATCTTGGGAGCCTCCGGGGCACTCTTGGGGCCTCCCGGGAGCTTCCTGGGAGCCTCTTGGAGGCATCCTGGGGGCCTCCTTGGGCCTCTTCGGGGCCTTTGGGGGCTTCTCGGGGCCTCTTTGGCAGTCTCAGGGCATTCCTGGCCCGTCTGACGCCGTCGGAAGCCGTCTTGGGGGCCTCTCTGGGCCGACTTGAATGCATCTTGGGGTGCTCCAAGGCCGTCTTGGAAGCCATCTTGGGCATCTTGGAGGCCACTTGGGCCGTCTGGGGGCCCTCTTGGGGCCGTCTTGGGGGCCTCTTGGGCCGGTCTGGGGCCATCCTGGAGGCCTCTTGGGCGATCTTTCAGGGCTCTTGGGCCGTCTCGGGCCGTCGAATGCCGAAAAGAAGCAACTGCCCAAATCCTTCAAAAACCTAAGGGAAATCAATGATGTTGGCCTCTTCGGGCCTTCCTGGAGGCCCTCTTGGAGACCTCTTGGGCCGTCTTGGAGACCTCTTGTGGGCCTCTCGGGCCGTCTTGGGCCATCTTAGAGCCATCTTGGGCCGTCTTGGTGGGCTCCTGGCCCGTCTGACGCCGTCGGAAGCTCTCTTGGGGGCCTCTCTGGGCCGACTTGGGATCCTCTCGGGGTGCTCCAGGGCTGTCTTGGAGGCCATCTTGGGGCCCCCCTGGGGCGGTCTTGGGGGCCTCTTGGGCCGTTCAGGGGTCATCTTGGTGGCCTCTTGGGCGATCTTGGGGCGATCTTTGGGGGCTCTTGGGCCGTCTCGGGCCGTCGGAAGGCCGAAAAGAACCAAATGCCAAAATCCTGCAAGCACCCAAGGAACTTCAATGATGTCGTCCTCTTCTTGCCTTTCTGGAGGTCTTCTCGGATGCCTCTTGGGCCGTCTTGGAGGCCTCTTGGGCACCTCTTGGGCCGTCTTGGAGGCTTCTTGGACGGACTTGGAAAAGGCCGTCTTGGAGGCCATCTTGGACCATCTTGGGCGAAGTTAGAGGCCATCTCGGGTCATCTAATCCGTCTTGGAAGCCATGTTGGGCCATCCAGGAGCGGGAAAGGCATTGACAGGTAGATTTTCGGCGGCTCTCCAGGTGGCCGGCGGGACCGGCAGAAGCCCCAGGGGAGAGATCTTTTGGAAAAAGAATCCAAACCAAAACCGGTAGAAGTTTAGCACGCCGGGCACCCCAGTGGCAAGACTACAGGGGGCGGCGGATCTAAGACGCCTACGGCGAATCACCGCCGCCCCCTGCCTTTTTGGAAGCGCCTAGGTGGCCGAACGTTGCAGCCAGACCTGCCAAGCTGTCGGACCATGTGTTCTCCAAATCGGTTTGGAGAGCCTTCGGGGAACACGTAGGCATCTTGAAAGTCATCTTGACCGCCTGTAGGCCATTTTGACCCTTTGGGGCCTTCTTGGAGGACGTCTTGGAGGGCTCATGGGCCGTCTTGGAGGCCATCTTGAGCGTCGTGGTCTTGGGCCGTCTTGGGGGCCTCTGGGGGCCGTCGTCGGCCTCTTGGGCGATTGCACTTGGGCCATCTGGGGCCGTCGGAAGGCAGAAAAAAAGCAAATACCACAATCCTTCAAACACTCATGGGAAGTCAATGATTTTGACCGTTTCGGGCCTTCCTGGGGGCCCTCTTGGAAGCCTTTTGGGCCGTCTTGGGCCATCTTAGGGCCATCTTCGGTCGTCTTCGTGGGCTCCTGGCCCGTCTGACGCCGTCGGAAGCCGTTTGGGGGGCCTCTATGGGCTGACTTGGGGCCCTCTTGGGATGCTCCAGGGCCTTCTTAGAGGCCATCTTGGGCGTCTTAAAAGCCTCTTGGGGCCGTCTTTGGGGGCCTCTTGGGCCGTTCTGGGGCCGTCTTGGAGGCCTCTTGGGAGGTCTTTGGGCGATCTTTGGAGGCTCTTGGGCCGTATTGGCCGCAAAGAAACAAATGCCAAAAACTTTCAAAACATTGGAAAAAACAATGCTGTTGGCCTTCCTGGAGGCCCTCTTGGAGGCCTCTTGGGCCGTCTTGGGCCAGCTTCGAGCCAACTTCGGCCATCTTGGTGGGCTCCTGGCCCGTCTGACGCCGTCGGAAGTTCTCTTGGGGGCCTCTCTGGGCCGACTTGGGGCCCTCTTGGGGTGCTCCAGGGCCGTCTTAGAGGCCATCTTGGGCGTCTTGGAAGCCTCTTGGGTCGTCTTTGTGCCCTCTTGGGGCCGTCTTGGGGGCCTCTTGGGCAGTCCTGAGGCCATCTTGGAGGCCTCTTGGGCGCTGTGGGGGCGATCTTGGGGGCCTCTTGGGCCGTCTTGGGTCGTCGGAAAGCCGAAGAGGAGCAAATACGAACATCCTTCAAAAACCTAAGGGAAAACAATTAATTTGGCCTCTTCGGGCCCTCCTGGAGGACCTCTCGGAGGCCTCCTGGGCCGTCTTGGAGGCCTCTTGGGCACCTTTTGGGCCGTCTTGGAGGTTTCTTGGGCGGACTTGGAGGCATCTCCTCCTTTCTTGGGCGGACTTGGAGGCCATCTTGGACCATCTTGGAGGCCGTCTTGGGCCATCTTGGCCCTCTTGGAGTTCATCTTGGCCGTCTTGGAGGCCTCTTGGGGCCCTCTTGGGGCCCTCTTGGGGCCGTCTTGGGGGCCTCTTGGGCCGTCATGGGGCCATCTTGGAGACCTCGTCGGCGATCTTGGGGCGATCTTGGCGGCCTTTTGGGCCGTCTTGAGCCGTCGGAATGCCGAGAAGAAGCACATCCAAACATCCTTCAAAAACCTAAGGAAAATCAATAACTTTGACCTCTTCGGGCCTTCCTGGAGGACCTCTTGTAGGCCTTTTGGGCCGTATTGAAGGCCTCTTGGGCCGTCTTGGGTCGTCGGAAAGCCGAAGACGAGCAAATACGAACATCCTTCAAAAACCTAAGGGAAAACAATTAATTGTGCCTCTTCGGGCCCTCCTGGAGGACCTCTCGGAGGCCTCCTGGGCCGTCTTGGAGGCCTCTTGGGCACCTCTTGGGCTGTCTTGGGCCGTCTTGGAGGTTTCTTGGGCGGACTTGGAGGCATCTCCTCCTTTCTTGGGCGGACTTGGAGGCCATCTTGGACCATCTTGGAGGCCATCTTGGGCCATCTTGGCCCTCTTGGAGTTCATCTTGGCCGTCTTGGAGGCCTCTTGGGGCCCTCTTGGGGCCGTCTTGGGGGCCTCTTGGGTCGTCATGGGGCCATCTTGGAGACCTCGTCGGCGATCTTGGGGCGATCTTGGGGGCCTTTTGGGCCGTCTTGAGCCGTCGGAATGCCGAGAAGAAGCAAATCCCAAAATCCTTCAAAAACCGAATGATTTGTCTCTGACTCGTTTTCCTAAGTGCGAGTGGCCTCGGGAGTTTCAGAGCAGTGGAGCCGCGTCCGTCTCGTTCGCTGCTCTTGCTGCTGCTCTCTCCCTCTGCTCCGAAACCGCTCCTGCTCAAGCTCTATCATTCGAGGGGCCCCCGGCAGCGCATGGTGGTGCCGTGGGCCGCAGCCGGCCCGTGGGCGGCCTCCATCGCGACCGCGTGGCTCTCGCGCTGTCCCGCCTGCCCGGAGGCCCGCGTGACGTGCGGGGCCTGCCCCGCGTGCCCTCCGGCGGCGGCCGCCGCCCCCTGCCCGGGCTGCCCGGGTTGCCCGGACTGCAGTCTGACCTGCGGGACCGGGCCAGGCTGGTGGGCGGTCCTTGCCGCCCTGGCTGCTGGCCTCGCGGCCGGAGGCAGCTTCCGCGTGGCGCTGGGCTGGGCCGCCCGAGCCGCCTCGCTCTTCGTCGGCGGGACCGACCCGCCGCGGCGCGAGGGTGCGGCGCCCGTGACCCTGCTCGTCGAGGACGACGGAGCGGGCAAGGACGGCGGCGCGCAGCGCCGCTTTCGGGCAGTGCGAGCGTAGCCTGATCGTCGGCCGTCGTCGAGATGGCGGCGGCGGCGATGCGCACGCTCGACGTGCCCGAGGCGCAGGTGTGCGTGAACTACGACGACGACGACAACTTCCGGTGGCACCACAGGGTGCTCCTCGAGCAGCTCAGCCCTGGCATCTGGGTGGCGGCGACTCCCGACGGCGAGGTGCTGACGCTGGACCTCAGCAAGCACCTGGTCGTCCCCCTGCGCCGCGGGTCCGCGTTCCCGGTCCGGGTTCGTGGGCAGGTCTACGCGTTCGGCGATCAGTCGGACGAGGACATCGAGGCGCTGCGCGTGGAGGCGCGCGGCCTCGCCCTGGTCATGGGCGTCGCTGCCCCAGCTGGGACTGCTGGCGGCGCCGTGCCGCGCTGGATCGTCTCGGACCCAGGCTCGCCCGAGTTCGGGCGCGAGCTGGACCTCCACCTCATCGGGAACCCGGAGCGGCTGATCAGCCGCGACGCTGTGGGCATCGCGATGCTCAGCGAGGAGGAGGGCTGGGTCTCGGTCGAGAACGTGCAGCAGGCCGACGAGGAGGATTGGCGCGCCGAGAAGCGCCGAGGCCCGCTGATCCTCCCGCTGGCGCGGCGGGGTCGCGGGCTCCAGGTGACGCTCGGGGAGGCGATCGCGAAGATGAACGCGGTCGACTTCGACGACTGGCCCTTTCGGGGGCCGAAGGCCCTGCCCGAGCTGCTGGCCGCCATCCTCGCCACCGGGCTGACCCTCACGTCCTACTGGGGGTACTGGGTCTCGGAGTCGGGGGTGTCGCGGAACGCCGCGGTGGCCCAGGAGGTGCGGCACGCGCTGAACCAGCTGCACCACGCCGTGACCTACGACCTCGTGGACCCGTCGAACCTGGCGTCTCTGGAGCTCCTGGGACGCCGGGTGCTGCAGATCCAGCGGGCGGTGAAGAGGTGCCCGCGCCACCCGAGCTTCGAGGGCCTCGGCCTGATGCTGAGCAGCTCCTTGGACGAGAGCGGAGGCGTCGTGACGTCGAAGTTCGACGCGTTCGTGGCCGAGGAGCAGAAGTCGCAGGGCATCATTCTGAAGCAGGAGCGGATGTACCGGGAGGAGCAGGAGTCGGAGGCGAAGAAGTACGAGAGGCAGGGCGACGACAGGGAGAGGGGCCCCAGGGCGGATCTGAAGGGCAAGGCAAAGCCGAAGCCCAAGGCCGCCGCGAAGGATCAGGGTTGACGGCGCCATGTCGGCGCCATCATGGCTGGGCACTCCGCCCGGCCTCACTGGGCCTGGCCCTGACTCCGCAGCCGCGAATGCGAGTCGGGCCGGGCTGCCCTCCGAGGGGGTCTCCTCCGAGGGTCGGACTTCGTCCGCAGTTTTGTTTCCTCTGCCGCAGGGCGACGAGTTCTTTCGCCACCCTCATCGTGGAGAACGTGCCGCTCTGCCTCGGTATCTGGCCCAGCGTGCTGCTCGTGCTGACGACCGTGATCGCAGGTCTCTCGAGACTCTGGCTGCGCTCAACGCGCTGGCAGGCGCACGGGCTGGGGGGCGTCTCGAGCCTCGAGCGCCCGGCAAGCATCGGCCGACTACCGCCCAGGAGTCGGTCATCAAGCGAGTCCGACGTCGTGTCCGCGGCTTCGGCGACCGACCGAAAGACATGGACTGTGCTGGAGCCCTGCAGGAGCTCCTCAAGTGCAAGGATCTGTACTCGAACATGGGCGAGGCTTCTACTCGCCGCGACTATGATGCTGACAAACTCAATGTGTTACGACGTGCGCCACGTGACCGGCCTCGTCAGCTTCGGGGCGTTGCCCCTCGGCACGTCACCGAGGCGCTGGACCACTTCAACTCGGACGTCGTTCGCCCCGCGCCGAACATCCCCGAGGACGAGGTCATCGTGGAGCCTTACTGGGACCCTCTCCTCAACCCGCGCGACCCTCGGAACCGACCACGCCTCGTCGACTTCCTTCGACGACTCGCTGCACGGGGCCTGGTGGATGGCCGGGCGCGTCGGAAGGCGTGCGTCAGTACCTTCTTCGTCGCCAAGAAGAACGGGGACATCCGCATGGTCGTGGACGCTCGCCAGCCCAACCAGCTGCACAAGCTCCCCCCTCGGACCGTGCTGGCATCCGGTGAGGCGCTGGGCTCGATCAACTTGCTCGACGCCGTCGGCGCGAGCCCCGAGGACTTGGCGGATTTCGACGGCTGCTACGAGTCGCTCTGCGCAGGCTCCGTGGACCTCATGGACGGGTTCTACCAGTTCGCCGACCCCTCGTGGGGCAGCTGGATGTGCTTCGACGTGGAGGTCACCGCTGACGAGCTCGGGCTCGACTCGATCTACGACGAGAAGCTCGGGCGCCGCGTGGCCGTGTCAGGCGACGACGTCATCTGGCCCTGCTTCGCGGCGTTGCCCATGGGCTGGAGCTGGGCGCTCTGGATCTGCCACGAGGTTCTCGTCGACGCGATGGACGAGGCGGGCCTCCCAGGCGACGGTTGGTGCCTTGACAAAGCCCGTGCCCCGACTCTCGTGGGACAGGCTGTCGTCAGGGCGCCGTACGTCGACAACGGGAATCTTGTCGCGCTCAGCGCGCCGGCGCTCAACGACCGGCTGGACAAGCTCACTGCTGAACTGGATCGTCGCGGGCTTCGCTGGCACGAGCTCGAGCGCGCGCAGCCCGGCCTTGTCATCTTGGGGCTGGTGCTCGACGGGCGCGAGGGCCGACTCAGGCATACCGCCAAGCGCGCCTGGAGGCTCTACCTGGCGCTGCACCACGTGCTTCGGACGCCATGGCTCGCCCGCTGGCAGCTGCGGCGAATCGTCGGCCACCTGGTGCACTACTTCTCCGTCGTGCGCCCTGGGCTCAGCGTGCTGGGGTCCTGCTACACGTTCATCGGAGACGGCGACCTGTCCCCTGTCGTGCGCTTGCCTGGAGATGTTCTCGGTGAGCTCGCAGTTGCTGCGGGCCTCGTCTTCCTCGGCGAAGTGGACTTGTGCCGCGTGCCGTCCGACGTCGCCTTCACGACCGACAGCTCGCTGCGAGGCTACGCCGTCTGCGAAGCCCGACTGGAGCCCTGGGAGGTACTGGCGGCCACCAGATGGCGCGAGCGCCAGCGGTTCGTCGCCACCGAGCCCGAGGTCGCGCCCGACGACGAGCAGTACGAAGGGCGGGCCGCCGGCTTTTGCGACATCTCCGGGCCACTGCCCGTCGAGCTGCCGCCCCGGCTGCGGCACGCCGTGGCCAAGAGGCGCCGGGTCGAGTTGGAGATCGGGGTCCCGCCCGAGCCGTTGGCGGACGCTCTGCTGGACGCTGGCCGCTGGGTGGAGCGCCGCCGTGGCGCGTGGCGCCGGCCGGGCCGTATTCACGCCCTCGAGGCGCGCGCCGCCGTCGCACCGCTATGGAGAGCGGCAGGCGACGTCAACTTCCACGGGAAGGAGATCCTCAGTCTGTGCGACAACATGTCGTCGGTCCTCGCCTTTGAGAAGGGCAGGGCCACCAATTTTGAGCTCCTGGCGCAGTGCCGCCGGGTTGCGGCCGTCTGCTTCGGGTGCGAGATCCGCTGGCGCCCGAGGCACGTGCCAGGCATCTACAACGTCGCGGACCACGGGAGCCGGGCGGCTGACCGAGGTGAGCTCCTCCCCGGACGCTACCGCGGACGAGGCGCCCTGTCGGCGCCCACCAGCGGCAGCCGCCGAATTCCCGTGGTCCCGCCAGCCGCGGGCAGGGCCAAGGCCCCGCCGACCGCGGCTACCGAGTTTGAGATCGGACGAGAGCAGGCCGAGTTGCTGGGGCCTGAAAACACCGAAAGAGACCGTTGCATTCCGTCACCTCCGTCACCTCAGCTTTCCTCTACCACGCATTCCTCTTCTTACCAGAGTAAAAGGCATCAAGATGAAGTCTCGAAAGTACGCCCCAACGAGCGACCCCGACGAGATCGGATTGAGCATGTTCGAAGCCTTTCTGTTGCACTCGAGCCTCCTGGAGTTCCTCTACGGGGCCCATGTGTACATCTTGGGGCACGCGAAGATCCTCAACAGGACCCTCCTGAGCGCCCTCGGCCTCCTGAAGTTCTTCAACAGGGCCCACCTGTACACCTTGGGCCACACGAAGAGCCTCAACGGGCACTGGCTAAGCGCCCTCGGCCTCCTGAAGTTCCTCGACGGGGCCCCCCTCGTAAAGCCTTCCTCGAGATCTTCGCGGGTACTGCAAATCTCAGTGGTGCGTTGCATGAGCGAGGTTTTCGGATCATGCCCCCGATGGACTCCAAGTATGGGCCCCACTGTGACCTCACGAGCCGTCGAGTCCAGCGTCTCGTTGAACATTGGCTCAAATCGGGAGAAGTCTGGTGGGTCCACCTCGGCCTGCCTTGTACGAGGTGGGTGCCCGTCGGGGGCACGCGCGATCCATCGCCGGCGGACCACACGCTCGTGGCGTTCACAGTCCGTGTCTTGCGACTCTGCCGGACCCTCGGGATCTTCGTCACCTTCGAGAACCCGCCTGCGAGCCGAGTCTGGAAGTGGCCCGCGTTGCAGCGCGAGCTGCAGCGCCTTGCCTGGCCGAAGGTGCTGTTCGACTCGTGCAGGTTCGGCGCGCCCTTCAAGAAGCCAGGTGCGATCGCCGGGAGCCTTCCCGGGCTGGGTCATCTTGCACTGCGCTGCTGCTGCGCTGGCCGCCACAGGGTCGAGCTGCAGGGCAAGGTCCGGCATCCGACGCGAGGTTGGACGTGGCGTACGACTTTGGCCGGTGCTTACCTGCCCAGCTGGCGCCGCCTGCTGGTCTCGTTGGCCGGCCCAGACGCCCCTCAGAGTGCTTTCGGGCGCTCGACCCAGGATGACCTCCAGGCTCGGGCTCACGCGCTGGCAAGCGCGGCCGGGGTCGCCGAGCCTCGCGGAGTCACGGCGCCGATCTGCCCGCAGCGCTTTCGGCTCCCCTGGAGGCCAGGGTGGGCCACCGCGCTCGACCCGCGCCCGCGCAGCCGCTGACTTGGCGGTTGCACCAGCGCCGGCGCAGCCGCGGTCGCACTGGCAGCCGCGGACAGCGCCTGGCGTCGACGCCCGCGGGGCAGACGTCGAGGCAGACGCCGACTCAGCCGTGCTGACGCCCAGGCGCGCAGGGCGGAGCCAACGTGACCCTGTCCCCCGTCCAGTGGCCGTGGCCGCCCGGCGCCGCCGAGCGCAGGCTGCCGCACGCGGAGACGTCGCTGCTAGTCAGCGACAGGCCGCCCCTGGAGAGTACCTCCGCCTGGCCTCGCTGCGGCCAGCCACGGTCGACAGCTACACGTCCGCCGTGATCGAGCTGACCGACTACGCCAATCGCCGGGGCCTGCTGCTGACCACGCCGGAGCTGGCAGACGAGACGCTCAATTTGTACTTCGAAGACTTGTTCTTTGCAGGTGAGCCCCAGTACTTGGCTCGGAACGCGCTTTATGGGCTCTGCAAAGTTCGAGGATGGTCTGCTAGCCGACCTCGTTTCCACAAGGCCAAAGATGCTCTGACTGGCTGGGCGGCAAAACTGCCGGCTACGCCGCGAGAGCCGCCACCGTTCGAGGCCGTCCAACTGACCTGTGCTGTGCTCGACAACGGGACCACGTCCGACCTGCTGACGTGCCCGGCCTCCGTGACCGGGTTCGACATGTACTTCCGGCCTGGCGAGCTGCTCGCCATCAAGCCGGAGCACGTCTTCGGCTCTCGTACGTCAGGCCGGGCTTCTGACATTACCGTCGTCGTAGCGCCGCTAGGCGACGACAAGCCAGCCAAGAACAAAGATTTCGACTGCACGGTGAAGGCCGGCACTGACCTGCCTGTTCGCCGAATTGTTCCCGAGATTCTCTCTAGGCTGCGAGCCCGTGCCAGACGTTCGAAGCTGCCAACTCTGTTCCACCCTCTTTCCCTTCCTCTGTTTGAAAAGACTTTGAAGCAGGCCGCCCACTCAGCAGGAGTTGGTGATCTCCTGTCAGTTCCTCACCAGTTGCGCCACGGAGGGCCCTCGCACGACGCTCTGAACAGTATCCGACCGATCGAGGCCATCCAGCAGCGCGGGCGCTGGCGCGCCCGAGAGAGTGTTCGTATATATGGAAAGCACGGGTCTGCCCTTCGTCAGAGGTCGAAGCTCACCGAACTGCAGATCTCGTCAGCTGCCCGTTTTACTGACTCGACAGTTCGTGACATCCTCAGGCGCGTGTGCGCCACCTAGTCTTGTCTCTTCGCCCCAGCCTCGGACCTGTGCAGTGATAATGATTTAAACCCACCCGCCCTCCCGAAGGGCATTTGACGATGGGGATGGGACGCAAATGTACTCTGTGTGTGTGTGTGTGGCAATTTTTGGTGATTGCACTTAGCCGCAGAAGTGGTTCCACTTCCCCGGCTCGAGTCTTTAGAGTACCACCGTGTGTCCCACGGCGCTTGCCTGATGAAAAAAGGTTGATGATCCCTCGTCTCTCGGTTTAATCTGTGCGCTGTCGCTGTTTCCGCAGACCCTATGGGGTGGCCACGCCCTTATGATAGGAATGATTTGTCTCTGACTCGTTTTCCTAAGTGCGAGTGGCCTCGGGAGTTTCAGAGCAGTGGAGCCGCGTCCGTCTCGTTCGCTGCTCTTGCTGCTGCTCTCTCCCTCTGCTCCGAAACCGCTCCTGCTCAAGCTCCCACCCGCCGTCCCCCACACACCACGCAAATGTACTGTGTGTGTGTGTGGCAATTTTTGGTGATTGCACTTAGCCGCAGAAGTGGTTCCACTTCCCCGGCTCGAGTCTTTAGAGTACCACCGTGTGTCCCACGGCGCTTGCCTGATGAAAAAAGGTTGATGATCCCTCGTCTCTCGGTTTAATCTGTGCGCTGTCGCTGTTTCCGCAGACCCTATGGGGTGGCCACGCCCTTATGATAGGAAGGAAAATCAATAACTTTGGCCTCGTCGGGCCTTCCTGGAGGACCTCTTGTAGGCCTTTTGGGCCGTATTGAAGGCCTCTTGGGCCGTGTTGGGCCATGTTGAGACCATCCTGAGGCTATCTGAGGCCGTCTTGGGTACATCTTGGGCCGTCTTGGAGGCATCTTGGGGCCATCTTAGCCGTCTTGGAGGCCATCTTGGGCCGTCTTGGAGACGTCTTGGAGACCACATCCTGGGCCATCTTGGCCGTCTTGGACGCCATCTTGGGCCAACTGGAGGAAACAGAGGCACAACGGACGCGTTTTGAGATCCTTTCCGGGTGGCCGGCGGGACGGGCCGAAGCCCCAGGGGGAGTTCTTTTGGAAAAATAAGCAAGACCAAAAGTCATATCATCCGGCACGCCAGGCACCCCTTTGATAAATCAAAAGGGGACGGCGGATCGAAGACGCCTTCGGCGAATCACCGCCGCCCCCTGCCTTTTTGGAAGCGCCTATGTGGCCGAAGGTTGTGGCCAGAGGCCTGCCAAGCTATCGGACCGTGCGTTTCCCGAATCGGTTTGGAAAGCCTTCGGGGAACACGTGGGCATCTTGAAGGTCATCTTGGCCGTCTGGAGGCCATTCTGACCCTTTCGGGCCTTCTTGGAGGACGTCTTGGAGGGCCCTTGGGCCGTCTTGGAAGCTATTTTGAGCGTCTTGGACACTTCTTGGGCCGTCTTGGGGGCCTCTTGGGGCCGTGTCTTGGGCCTCTTGGGCGATCTTTGTGGGCCTTTGGGCCGTCTCGGGCCGTCGGAAGGCAGAAAAAATGCAAATGCCACAATCCTTCAAAAACCCATGACAAATCAATGATTTTGACCTTTTCGGGCCTTCCTGGAGGCCCTCATGGAGGCCTCTTGGGCCGTCTTGGGCCATCTTAGGGCCATGTTCGGCCGTCTTGATGGGCTCCTGGTCCGTCTGACGCCGTCGGAAGCCGTCTGGGGGGCCTCTATGGGCTGACTTGGGGCCCTCTTGGAATGCTCCAGGGCCGTCTTGGAGGCCATCTTGGGCGTCGTCAAGGCCTCTTGTGCGGTCTTGGGGGCCTCTTGGGGCCGTCTTGGGACCCTCTTGGGCCGTTCTGGGGCCATCTTGGAGGCCTCTTGGGCGATCTTTCGGCGATCTTTGGGCCTCTTGGGCCGTCTCGGGCCGTCGGAAGGCCGAAAATAAGGAAATGTCAAAATCCGTCAAATACCTTAGGACAACCAATCTTTTTGGCCTCTTCTGGCCTTCCTGGAGGCCTTCTTGGGGGCCTCTTGGCCCGTCGTGGGCCAGCTTCGAGCCAACTTCGGCCATCTTGGTGGGTTCCTGGCACGTCTGACGCCGTCGGGACCGTCTTGGGGGCCTTTCTGGGCCGACTTGGGGCCCTCTTGGGGCGCTTCGGGGCCGTCTTGGAGGCCATCTTGGGCGTCTTGGAGGCCATCTTGGGCGTGTTGGAGGCCTCTTGGGCCGTCTTGGGGCCCTCTTGGGGCCGTCTTGGAGGCTACTTGGGCCGTCATGGGGCCCTCTTGGGGGCCTCTTGGGCGATCTTGGGGGCCTCTTGGGCCGTCTCGGGCCGTCGGAATGCCGAGAAGAAGCAAGTCCCCAAATCCTTCAAAAACCTAAGGACAATCAATGATTTTGGCCTCTTCGGGCCCTCCTGGAGGACCTTTTGGAGGCCTCTGGGGGGCCGTCTTGGACTCTCTTTGGCCGTCTTGGAGGCCGTCTTGGACCATCTTGGGCGGACTTGGAGGCCATCTTGGACCATCTTGGAGGGCATCTTGGGCCATCTTGGCCATCTTGGACGCCATCTTGAGCAGTCTTGGAGGATTTTTTCAGGACGTTGGGGCCCTGGGCAATCCTCCCGGGACCCCGGCGGGATGGGCCGAAGTTCGTTTGGAAAAAGAACCAAAACCAAAACCGAAAGGATCCAGCACGCCAGGCACCCCTGCGATGAATCGACAGGGGGCGGCGGACCGAAGACGCCTACGGCGAATCACCGCCGCCCCCTGCCTTTTTGGAAGCGCCTATGTGGCCGAACGTTGAGGCCAGACTTGCCAAGCCATCGGACCATGTGTTCCCCGAATCGGTTTGGAAAGCCTTCGTGGAACACGTGGGCATCTTGAAGGTCATCTTGGCCGTCTTGGAGGCCTCTTGGGCGATCTTTCGGCGATCTTTGGGGGCTCTTGGGCCGTCTCGGGCCGTCGGAAGGCCGAAAAGAGGGAAATGTCAAAATCCGTCAAATACCGTAGGAAAACCCATGTTTTTTGGCTCTTCTGGCCTTCCTGGAGGCCTTCTTGGGGGCCTCTTGAGCCGTCTTGGGCCAGCTTCGAGCCAACTTCGGCCATCTTGGTGGGTTCCTGGCACGTCTGACGCCGTCGGGAGCCGTCTTGGGGGCCTTTCTGGGTCAACGGGGGACCCTCTTGGGGCGCTTCGGGGCCGTCTTGGAGGCCATCTTGGGCGTCTTGGAGGCCATCTTGGGCGTGTTGGAGGCCTCTTGGGCCCTCTTGGGGCCATCTTGGAGGCCACTTGGGCCGTCATGGGGCCCTCTTGGGGGCCTCTTGGGCGATCTTTGGGGCCTCTTGGGCCGTCTTGAGCCGTCGGAATGCCGAGAAGAAGCAAATTCCCAGATCCTTCAAAAACCTAAGGAAAATCCATTATTTTGGCCTCTTCGGGCCCTCCTGGAGGACCTCTTGGAGGCGTCTTGGGCCGTCTTGGAGGCCTCTGGGGGGCCTCTTGGGCCGTCTTGGGCCGTCTTGGACTCTCTTTGGCCGTCTTGGAGGCCGTCTTGGACCATCTTGGGCGGACTTCGCGATTTTTGGAGGATGACCCGAGCGAAACGGCCGTTTCAGGGAGGATTGTTCGTGGAGTTTGCGGTCCTGGAAGAGCCTCCCGGGACCCCGGCGGGACGGGCCGAAGTGCCAGGGGGAGTTCTTCTGGAAAAAGAACAAAGCCAAAACCGAAAGGATCTAGCACGCCAGGCACCCCTGCGATGAATCGACAGGGGGTGGCGGACCGAAGACGCCTACGGCGAACCACCGCCGACCCTTGCCTTTTTGGAAGCGCCTATGTGGCCGAACGTTGAGGCCACACCTGCCAAGCCATCGGACCATGTGTTCCCCGAATCGGTTTGGAAAGCCTTCGGGGAACACGTGGGCATCTTGAAGGTCATCTTGGCCGTCTTGGAGGCCTCTTGGGCGATCTTTCGGCGATCTTTCGGCGATCTTTGGGGACTCTTGGGCCGTCTCGGGCCGTCGGAAGGCCGAAAAGAAGGAAATGTCAAAATCCGTCAAATACAATAGGAAAACCATGTTTTTGGCCTCTTCTGGCCTTCCTGGAGGCCCTCTTGGGGGCCTCTTGGGCCGTCTTGGGCCAGCTTCGAGCCAACTTCGGCCATCTTGGTGGGTTCCTGGCACGTCTGACGCCATCGGGAGCCGTCTTGGGGGCCTTTCTGGGTCAACGGGGGACCCTCTTGGGGCGCTTCGGGGCCGTCTTGGAGGCCATCTTGGGCGTCTTGGAGGCCATCTTGGGCGTGTTGGAGGCCTCTTGGGCCGTCTTGGGGCCCTCTTGGGGCCCTCTTGGGGCCGTCTTGGAGGCGTCATGGGGCCCTCTTGAGGGCCTCTTGGGCGATCTTGGGGGCCTCTTGGGCCGTCTTGAGCCGTCGGCAGATCCTTCAAAAACCTAAGGAACATCAATGATTTTTGCATCTTCGGGCCCTCCTGGAGGACCTCTTGGAGGCCTCTTGGGCCGTCTAAGAGGCCTCTGGGGGGCCTCTTGGGCCGTCTTGGAGGCCGTCTTGGACCATCTTGGGCGGACTTGGAGGCCATCTTGGGCCATCTTCGCGATTTGTTGAGGATGTCCCGAGCGGAACGGCCGTTTCAGGGAGGATGTTTCTTGTAGTTTGCGCTCCTGGGCAATCCTCCCGGTACCCCGGCGGGACGGGCCGAAGCGCCAGGAGGAGTTCTTTTGGAAGAACCAAAACCAAAACCGAAAGGATCCAGCACGCCAGGCACCCCTGCGATGAATCGACAGGGGGCGGCGGACCGAAGACGCCTACGGCGAATCACCGCCGACCCTTGCCTGGGTTGTGGGTCGGAGTTCTCAGGGATGCCTGTTCAGGTTCCTTCGGAGTGCTCTCGGGGGCCTTTAGGGAGCAGCTGTGGGGCCTCTCGCGAGCCTCTTGGGGGACTCCTGGGGGCCCTCTTGGGGGTAGTTTTGGGGCCTCTCGGGAGCCTCTTGAGGGCCTCTCGGGGGCCTCTTGGGAGCCTCTTGCGGGCCTCTTCGGGGCCTTTCGGGCCTCTGGAGGGCCTCGTCGGGGCCCTCTTCGGGGCCCTCTTGGGGGCAGTTTTGGCGCCTCTTGGGGGCCTCTCGCTCATCGTCCACGTATCGCCCCCCGCCAACTCCACTGGCCGCGGGCCCGCGCCCGTGGAGTCCGAGCGCGCGGGCCGCGGGCGAGCGCGCCCTGCGGCCTGTCAGCAGCCGCCGCCCTCCCGTGGGTTCGAGCAGGCGCCCCCGGGGCAGCAGCAGGGCGGCGGGTGCTCTCGGTTCTCCGCCGTCTGTGCGTGACTCTTCGTCTTCCTCCTCCTCCTCCTCCTCCTCCTCCTCCTCCTCCTCCTCCTCCTTCCTGCCTCCTCCCGCTTCCTGCCACCTTTCCTCATACCTCCTTCCTGCCTCCGTCTCCTCCTCCCCCTCCTCCTCCTCCTCCTCCTCCTCCTCCTCCTCCTCCTCACGCTCGTTTCCTCTCCCCCCTCCTCCCTACGCTCGTATCCTCTTTTGGACACCTTCTTACACGCTCGTCTCATCCGCTTCCTCCTGAGGTATTGAGGCACTGACCGCTGCGGTGCGCAGTGTCCTTCGGACGTGGTCATCCCCTCCCCCCACGGCCGGTCGGCCTTGGGGGGGATGATAAACCTAGTGTTAAGTCGGGCGCGAATATTCAATTATGCTAACGGAGTTCCCAACATAAAAAATATTAACGGTTTTGTGGGACCCATGGGGTACGACAACATCAACACGAAGGAGAAGCTCATCGAACGAGTAAGCACGCACGAAAACGCAAACGAAAGAAAGGAGAAGGGAGGACACGAAACGACGTAACTAGTATGGGTTTCCGATACCCTCCTCGCTCAGGCGGGGCCTCCCTGGAGGGATGGGAGGGGCACGAAACCATGTAAATACTATTGGTTTCCGATACCCTCCTCGCTCAGGCGGCGCCTCCCTGGAGGGGTGGGAGGAGCACGAAACCATGTAAATAGCATTGGTTTCTGATACCCTCCTCGCTCAGGCGGGGCCTCCCTGGAGGGGTGGGAGGGGCGCGAAACCATGTAAATAGTATTGGTGTCCGATACCCTCCTCGCTCAGGCGGGGCCTCCCTGGAGGGGTGGGAGGGGCGCGAAACCATGTAAATAGTATGGGTTTCCGATACCCTCCTCGCTAAGACGGGGCCTCCCTGGAGGGGTGGGAGGGGCGCGAAACCATGTAAATAGGATTGGTTTCCGATGCCCTCCTCGCTCAGGCGGGGCCTCCCTGGAGGTGTGGGAGGGGCACGAAGCCATGTAAATAGTATGGGTTTCCGATACCCTCCTCGCTCAGGCGGCGCCTCCCTGGAGGGGTGGGAGGGGTACGAAACCTTGTAAATAGTGTGGGTTTCCGAAACCCTCCTCGCTCAGGCGGGGCCTCCCTGGAGGGGTGGGAGGGGCGCGAAACCATGTAAATAGTATGGGTTTCCGATACCCTCCTCGCTCGGGCGGGGCCTCCCTGGAGGGGCGGGATGAGCACGAGGCGGGAGGCGGGAGGGAGAAGGAGAGGATGTTCTGGGAAAGCAAGAACCCCACTCAGGATGTGGGGAAAATGGTATAAACAAACAATTGTACGGGGACGATGTTTATTTATTTTCGAATAGTTGTAGGTATTTTTTCCCGGCCACTATCCGCCTGCAGGGGGACATGCCCGACCTAAACTTAGTGAGCCAGGCAACTCCCAGGGGCGGTCGCCCTTGTTAGTCGTGGGTTGGACGGAGAATCCAGCAGCGCGGAAAAGAACAAAAAAAATACGGCAGGACACAGAGGAAGGGAAGCAGAGGAAGGGGAGAGCCAGGACCTCGAGGAAGGAGACGGAGAAGGTGACGTGATGGCGGCAGCAGCGGGTCAAAGGAACGGCAATTAGAGGCGGTTGCAGCGATCGGTAGGGGAGCATTCTCGGCTTGGCGGTGGCAGTGTCATCCCAGAGGTATCGGAAGGTAGTAAAGGGGGGTGCGGGGCCGAATCACCCCCCTGCGTCCTTGAAAGTTTTGGCTTGCTGTTCAGTTTCGTTTTTTTTGTGGTTGGGGCGTTCGTTTGTTTGGGGGGGTGGGGGAAGGGGGGTTCTGTGTGGATAAGTTTCGCTTCCGTTTGCGTCGCGGCCCACGTGCGTTGCGTTTCCGTTTGCGTCGCGCACCCCGCAGAGCCGTGGCCAAAGGGGAATGGTTTACAACCTAGGGGGGGGGGCAAAACAAAGATAGTACAACAGTTTCTAAATAAGAATCAACATGATTTTTTTTTTTGGGGGGGGGGGGGGGGTGTTGCCCCCCCCCCCCCCCCCCCCCCTCCTCCCCCTCTCCCACCCTCCCCCCCAAACTCCCAGTCTCCCCTTCCCCCCTCCCTTCCTGCCCCCCCTCCTCCCTCCCATCCCCCTTGCAGTCGCATTGCAAAGACGTCGCATAGCACTATTGGGAAGTAGTGCTGCTCTGTTGTAGCAGTGGCACTGTAGAAGCAGTATTCGAATACAGTGTTCGTGTGAGTTGTATTCTTACGATTGCTTGCAGCGAGTGTAGTATTGTACTGTCGTAGGAGTACTCTAATGACGTAATGTCGCAACATCGTTGTAGTAGTACAGTATTGTAGTGCTGTAGTGGTGACACTGGAATGATCGTAGTACCACAGTGCGTAGTACTGCAGTAGTGGCACTCTAGTACTGTACTGGTGGTGTTGTGGTACCGTGCTAAACCAGTAATAGTAATGCATTAATCCAGAGGCAGCACTGTAGCAGTCCTGTAGTTGCAGTGGTATGACTCAGGTCTTGCAGTAAAGGTCATACTCTAGCATGTGCTGTAGCACTCGAACTGCCGTATTGATGTAGAAGTAAGCAGTCCACTATTGTAGAACTCGGGCACGGTACTAGTAGCATCCTCCATTTCTACGACTTTAGTGGTGGTGATGTTGGAATACGGTTGTACTATTGTGGAATGGTGTTGCACTGTTGTAGTAGCGGCACTGAAAAATCACGACTTGAATACAATATTCGTAAGAGTAGTACCGTACGATTATCTGCAATGGGTGTGCTACAGTACTGTAGTAGGAATACCCCAATGCCGCCGTATCGCAGCATTGATGTAGTTCTCTAATACTGTAGTGCTGTGGCGGCGGCATTGCGCTAGCCGTAGAACAGTACTCTAGCAGTAGTATCGCAGTAGTGGCACGCTAATACTATACTGGCGGTGCTTACCGGTACCGTGTTAAGCCAATAGTCGTATTGCATTTATGAAGTGGCAACACTGTAGTAGCCCTGTAGTTGTAGTAGTGATACGAATCCTAGTACTAGTAGTAGTAGTAGTAGTAGTAGTAGTAGTAGTAGTAGTAGTAGTAGTAGTAGTAGTAGTAGTCGTAGTCGTAGTCGTAGTCGTAGTCGTAGTAGTAGTCGTAGTAGTAGTAGTAGTAGTAGTAGTAGTAGTAGTAGTAGTAGTAGTAGTAGTAGTAGTAGTAGTAGTAGTAGTAGTAGTAGTAGTAGTAGTAGTAGTAGTAGTAGTAGTAGTAGTAGTAGTAGTAGTAGTAGTAGTCGTAGTAGTAGTAGTAGTAGTAGTAGTAGTAGTAGTAGTAGTAGTAGTAGTAATGATAGTGGTAGTGGTAGTAGTAGTCGTAGTGGTAGTAGTGGTAGCAGTAGTCGTACCAGTACTCAGGCCTTGCAGTAAAGGGTATGTTCTAGCGTTTGCCTTCGGAGCCGCGCAGTCATATTGCAGTAGAAGTAGTCCACGATTGTAGTGCTCGAGTACAGTCGTAGTATTCTCGGTCTCGAACGTTCTAGCAGTAGTGTTGCAGGACGGGCGCTGCAATATTGGGGGGGTGATGCTGTACTGGTGTTGCAGTGAAACTGTAGAAGCAGTACTCCAGTACAGTAACCGTGTGAGCAGTACTCTACTACTGCCTGCAGCGGGTGTACGATTGCACTGGGAAAGAATCACCCTGCAGTATCGCAGCATCGTTGTAGTATTCTAATACTGCAGTGCTGTAGTGGTGACGCTGTGACAGTCGCAGCACAATACTGTACCAGTAGTACCGCAGTCGTGAGTATCTAGTATTGCATTGGCGGTACTTCGATGCCATACTAAGCCGGTAGTCGTATTGAATTAGAGAAGCCTCAGCACGGTAGTATTCCTGTAGTTGCAGTGGTAGTACTCGGATCTTGCAATAAAGATTTCCGTGTCGTATTTGTTGTAGTAGTCCCACTGTTGTATTGTAGTAGAAGTGGTCCACTACTGTAGTACTCGAGCACAGCAGCAGCATCCTCGAACTGTAGTGGTTTAGTGGTAGCGATGCAAGAAAAGTGCTGCACTATTGTGCAATCGTGCTGTACGTAAGCAGCGGCACTGTAGAACAGTACTCTAGTGGAGCATTCGTGTGAACAGTGCTGTACGATTGTCTGCAGTGGGTGTACTACAGTGTTGTGATAGAACTTACCAAATGCCGTATTATTGCAGCACGGTTGTAATATCATAATGTTGTAGTGTTGTAGTTGTACATTGGCATAACCGTAGTACAGCACGGGGGCAGTAGCACTGCAGTACTAGTACTCAAGAATTGTACGAGAAGTGTCTTGGTACGGGCAGTAGTAGTAGTGGAGCTCTAACATTGGAGTGCTCAAGCAGGGTAGCCGTACCATAGTACTGTCGTACCGCCGTAGTCTTATATTAGCAACACTTCATCGAAGTCGAACTAATACTTTGGTACAGTAGCAGTGGTAACGCGAGAGTGGTGGCTGGAGGAGCAGCGCAGTATTGCAATACTTCAATAGTGTAGCAGCATGGTAGTACCCGAGTAGTAGCAGTAGTAGGGCTGAGGGTCAGGCTAGGCTTTGGCTAAGGCTGAGGCTGAGACCGAGGCTTAGGCCGAGGCAGAGGCCGAGGCTGAGCCTTACTTGGCTCCAACAAATTTTCCTTGGAAACTCACAACAAGAAGTATATGTGTGTACGCCCATCGGCGACATGAGTTGTCGCGCGCGCGTGCTCCGCGCTCGCGCGCGCGAGATCCCAAGACGCCCCCATGGCCGCAAAATGGTTTCAAGAGGGCCTGAGGCCACAGACGATAACGTCCAGACGACCTTGGGATGACGCCACCCCAGCACGATTCCGCCACAGATTCTGGACCGTCCCAGGCCTACTCGAAGATGACCGAACAGGAGCCACGAGTGACGCCGAGATGGCCCGATGGCAACAAGATGGATCCACGCGCGCCCAGAGTGGCCCCAGAATGAACACGACGGCTGCGCGATCCAAGCATGACCGAGATTTGATATCAAGATGATCTCAAGGCGACCCTCACATGCCAGGAATGTTGCAACTTCGGAGCCGCATCTTACTTGGAAACGATCCCAGCATGGCGGGATCTGTAGACGACCCGGGATAAGTGTTTACCCTGTGTTTAATGGGTGGGATGTTGGTCTGGCTGGGCTAAGATGATCATACTAAAAGGGGAGTAAGCTAGGCGGGATCCCGTTCGGCCCACGGGAGAAGACTATATTGCTAGGCTTCTACGGGGGGTGAAGGGGGTTCGGGCAAGGCGTCATTTACTTCCGCTGTCTTCCGCAAGCCTTCCAACGGCCTTCCGACGTCTTCCGCCTCGTTTTATGTTCGTCGGCTTCCGCTAGCGGGCGACATGACGAACATTCAAGGAACTTTCATGGGGCCGATGTATGTTAGGCTGAGGTTGAGGCTGAGGCTGAGGCTTTGACTGAGGCTCAGGCTCGGCTGAGACTAAGATGGGCTTCGGCTAGGCTGTTCAGGCTGATACTTAGGCTAGGCGGAGGCTGGCGCTTAGGTTTAGGCCGAGGTTTTAGGCAATGCTTAGGCTGAAGCTTCGGCTAGGCAGAGGTTGAAACGTACGAGTAGGCCAGGCGTGGGCTACGCAGAGGCTGAGGCTAGGCTGGGCAGCGGCAGAGGCTGAGGCTGAGGCTAGGCTGAGGCTGAAGCTGAGGCTTAGGCTCAGGCAAGGCTTCGGCTAAATTCTGGCTGGGGTTTAAGCTAGGCTGAGGCTTACGCTAGTCTTGGGCTGATGTTTAGGCTGAGGACGGCGGAAAGAGAGAGAGAGAGAGAGGTGAGAGGGGAAGCAACGCCGAGGAAAAGCACAGCGGGTATACCGCGACGGTACAAGCAGCAAGGTGACGACGCGTTCCGCCCCTCACAAAACATAATCCTCAAAAACGCAGGGGGGGAGTCGGCCCCGAAACCAGTAAAGGGCGCCTGTGAGTTGGAGCACGCGGCAATAGGCCACTCTCGCCCAGCAGGATAGAGCAAAGGAGTTTCCCAGTCCATAGGAAACTCCCAATGTGACAACCCCCACTCCTACCAAGGGGATCCTCGCCCACCCAAGGGGAGTGACGTATTCCCTGGGAGGGAATGGGGGTAGAGCCAAGCTTTCACCGGGCTTGGGGAGTGGGGGTTGTCGCCTAAGGGGTGTCCTATGGGCGGGGGGGGTACCTTTGCTCCATCCTATTGGGCGGCAGTGGTCTACTGCCGCGTGCTGCAACTCATAGGCGCCCTCACTACCTGTCCCTACGCTCTCGAAACATGTTTCCTTCGCACTTTTGCTCCACCCTGCTCGCCAAGACGCTGCTGCCCTTGTGCGGTGTCGCACTACAGCTGCGCGGCTGCGCCAGCCGCGCTCTACCAACACTAGAGGAGGGGTTATCGCGGTCGGAGGGGAGCCATGCTCACGACCACCGCCAATGATGGTGCAAACCTCCCGTAGCACCAGGGCGTTCACCAGGCTTAGGGAGGTTTGCACCATCCATGGCGGTGGCCGTGAGCGTGGCCCCCCCTTCCGACCGTGATAATTACCCCCCCCTCCCAGAGTTGGTAGAGCGCGGCTGGCGCAGCTGCAGTGCGACACCGCACGGGGGTAGCAGCGGCTAGGCGAGCAGGGTGGAGCAAAAGTGCGAAGGTAAAATACGCCGAGAATAGGAGAAGGTAGTGAGGGGCGCCTGTCTGCAGCACGCGGCAGTAGGCCACCCTTGCCTGGCGGCGGCCGTGCGTGTAGCGCCCCCTCCGACCTCCATAATCACCCCCTCCAGTGTTGATGGTGGGCGGCTGGCGCAGCTGTACTGCGACACCGCACAAGGGTAACAGCGGCCGGGCGAGCAGGGTGGAGCAAAGTGCAAAGGTTTGGCCGAAGAGGTGGGTAGACTGTGCGTACGGTGAATTGGAGTAGCGGGGCCTCCCGACCCTTGCCAGGGGCATTCGGCCGTCGGCCGTGCTTCCCCGACCCCTCCCGCTCCCACATAGAACCCGCCACCCGTCCCTCCGCCACAAGAGTGGGTAGGTGAAGGCTAGTGGGGCAATGGTGGGGGTAGCAGGGGCTGCAGCGAGGAGGTGAGCCAGGAGGGAGTGAAGGTTAAATGAGGCCCTCTCAGGGCCAGTGGAAAGGAAGCTCTTCGTGTTGCCACCTCCGAGGCCCCAGATCGCAGCTGGTGCTCAAGGCCTCACCAATCAGGTGCATCAGGGAGCTCTATCCACTGGTCTGGTGCGGCATGAACTCTCGCGGCACGTGGGTTGGATAGCATACGTGGATGAGACAGCCACGGCGGGTTGTGAAGCCATGTATTGCCGTGGGCCCGCTGCATAGCATAGCCTGTTGTAGGTGTGCTCGCCGTACGTGCTGTGCTACGTGGTGAACACTAATGTGCTCGTGGAGGTGGATGTGTGCCGTCGCCAGGGAGCGGTGGAGCGGGAGTCGCAGAGGGTGGGTAGTCGCTGCGGGCCAACTGCTGCTTTTGCTGGGCGCGTAGGTTGCCCAGTTAATGCGGCATGTTGGTATAAGGGTAGTGCCGAGAAGTGGATGTGGAAGTGCGCAGCTGGCCGCTGGAGATGTCTGCCGCCGATCGGCCGGTCTAATCTTTAAGCGTAAGCTTCAGTATGCTTCAGTGGTCTTGGGTGACCAGGGGGGAGCCTCCTGATGAACCAGAGTAGTCGGGTATTTGGACTGGTAGACCTTTGCGAAGGCGGCCATGGTGTCCATGGCGGCGCCGCTTCGGATACACTGGCAGCGTCGCTGCTTGCCAGCTGTTGCAGTAGTGTCTGGTGTGGACTGGTGTGGGTGGTCTCGGCGGCGTCGATGGCCTGCTTGGCAGCGTAGTCCAGGTTATCGTAGGCGAGGCATGCCGCGTCTTCGCTGTCGTTGTGAGTCTATTCCGTGTCGGCTACCGTCAGTGGGTGGCTCACGTCGTCGATGTCGTTGCCCGTTGTTTGGATGCTGCCGTTCGCGATCACGATGCGAGTTGGTGCTGGCTTCCGCTGCGTAGTGTCCGTAGCGGTCACCAGCCATGTGTGCTTCTCCTCGGTCAAAGTCTGGGAGAGAAGATGTCCAAGTCCTTGTTGATGGTGTCAGTGATGCGGGGTAAGTCTCGGCTCTGCGGCGTTGGTCTTGCCGGTGCTGGGCCTGAGTGTGTCAGCTCTGCTGCGCTGTCGTTCTGCGTCGCAGTGTTTGGCTCTCCTGACGTGTGGTTGCCCGTGTTGTCTCCCGCGTCTGGTGAACCTTCCCTGTCACCTCCGTCGTGGGTTGTAGGTTGCATGACAATGTTACTCGGTGGGGCGACTCCCTGGGTCTCGATCAGCTCGTAGATCTTGTCGATTGCCTTGGTTGGTGACTTCCCTCCAGAAGGGCGAGATCGCGAATGGCGCCACCGCCTCTGACGTAGGTTTGTAGCGCATTCCCAGCTTGATGTTCGTGAGGCGGTCGCGTCGCGTGCCCGAGCGGCTGCTGCTGGCGGCGGCAGTTCCGTGTGGTCGTCAGCGATCGGGTACGTAATCATCGTGGTCAGCTGGTGGTTGATGAAGTGAACCAGGACGATCTGCTGCGGGATCATCGTAAATAGTTAGTCGTGTTGCTGGAAGTGCGCCGTAGCGCATGAAATATTTGAAAGAGGCGTTTCCTCCTTTCTCCTCCTTTCTCCTCCTCCTCCTCCCTGTCTTCCCTGTCGTCCTTAGCCTCGTCGTCTTCGTCTTCCTCCGCCTTCATTTCCTCCGCGTTGCCTTCGTCGTCTTTGCCTTCCTGCGCTTCGTTCTCGTCCTCCTCCGCTGGCGCTCGTCGGGGGTGGCCCGGCGGCGTAGGGCATCCATTGTCGGCCCTCAGCTTTGTCCACACGCGCGCGCACACACACACACACACACACACACCCATGAATCGACGATCGCCCGACGATCGTCTATTGTGGGGCGACCGTCGATCGTGGGGCGACCGTCGATCGTTCTGCGCATCGCCCGACGGTCGCCCGCCCCGCCTCCCTCCCCCTGGGCTCCTTGTCGGGCGCCGGCGGCTCTTTGCCGCGGAGAGCGCGCGCGCAGAGCGCCCTTCCCCCCTCGCGAGAGGAGCCGCCGCCCGAGCGCAGCCTGGAGCTCCGCCGCGGGCGCCGCGGAAGCGACCGCGGCTGGCCGGCGGCGCGCTTTCCCGCCGACGCAGGCGTCCTGCGCGGAGCCCGGCAGCTCCTCTCCCGCAGAAGGGCACCGCTGCGCCGGGCACGGGGCCCGAGCTCGGGCGCCGGGGCCTGGAGAGGAGAAAACGGCACGCCGGAGGCAGGGAA
Organism: Prorocentrum cordatum; assembly: GCA_963575745.1. Classification (NCBI taxonomy): domain Eukaryota; class Dinophyceae; order Prorocentrales; family Prorocentraceae; genus Prorocentrum; species Prorocentrum cordatum. The sequence goes on from CAUYUJ010004459.1 coordinate 212,803, forward strand.
GGGGGGCGTGGTGAAGAGAGCGTGTGGCGCCGCTGCTGACTTTTGGCGACGTGACCAGCCGCAGATAGCATCGCCATTCCCACGATTGGCACCGCGCCCCTTTCTGCTACATCCCTCTCCGACCTCCCGAAGTACAGACTCGGCCACGCGCAGAGGGAGGGTAGCGGGATAGGGTGGAAGGCTTCTGAGACGCACCCCTGCTTCTTAGAAGGCGCGTGCCTTATCTAGAGATGCAGGGCCGGCGCCTTCTAAGAAACGGCCTCCTTCTGAGAAGCCTTCCCCCCTCCCCCTCTCCTTCTCTGCGCGCCGCTTTTCGACATGAGCTCTCAGAGACTCGAGCGGATTTCTTGGATCGGGTCTGGGTCCCCCCCGTGCGGCGCCTCCTGCGCCGCTTCTGGCGCGCGAAGCGCGCCTGGGAGAGGGGTCCGGCACCGAGCCAGGAAAGGCGCGTGGAGATCCGAAGGTTTGTCTGTTTCTGCTGCCTCGTGCAGACCTGCCCTGCCTCGGCCAAGAGGGCGTGCAGTGACCAGCCGAGTGTGAAAATCAGATAGGCGAGGATGTGATATTTAGAGTGATAATGAATTATCTTTCCCTTCCGCCCATGGCCGTTGTGGCTCATAAGCTGAGCGGGAGGGTGGACGCACCTACTCACATTTTCTTGGCGGGAGGGATATTGTGATCTGTATTTGCACTGGTAGCGTGGACCTGTATCATTTTTACGGTTGCGAGTTCTATATCAGAGTGGCCGTGCAGACCTACATGCTGGCGCTCAAAGTTCTCGCGGTGTTTTACCACTGCGCTCTTCATATTTCAGCTATCGATGCGCTGAACATCATCACTTGCACCCTGGCCGAGAATCGATGCCGCGAACCAGACAGCTGCAGCGACAACAACAACAACAACATCAACAACAACATGTACTACGAGCTGGACGGTGGTCCCATCACTACAGACAAGATGGCGATTAGGCAACAGCAACCCGACGACGGACCCTTCTCCGTGGACAAGGAGGGCGTCGTGCATTACATCGGCGACCAGCCTACGGCGAGGAATTCGAGAAGCGTGCGATCCTCGACTATCATGCGAGCGAAGTGAAGCTGCAAAAAATCTGCGCCATCAAGATCAAAAATTCCTTGAATGGGCGAGCGTGGAACCTCACGAGGAAGAGGGCCGAAATTGCAACGCAAGCAGTGTTGGACAAAGCAGGTGATGACCCACATGTTGCAGTAAAGATGGTGGTGGCAACAGTACGGCAGGCGCGCGAGCGGAACGCCCCACTTCAGAATCAGCAAGCGTTCGAGGAGTATTTCTTTAAAAGGTTTTTGCAACATATTGGAATCTGTGCAGGACTACATCTCGAGGCGGGAGGCGGGGTATGAGCGGCTCAAGTCTCTCTCAGCAAACACGACAGTGAGCGGAGACCAACGGACGTATTTCCTATCAAAGTTGGCCAATATCAGCATGGCCGAACACGAGGCTATTCTCGGGCAGTGCAATAACCAGTACATATGGGAGGACGCGACGGCGGCGATCATCATCCAGCTGGGCACGACGTGCAGAGACGAACTTGGCCACGGACGTTATGGAGCATACCCGGTGGACTACGACGATGACGAGGAGGACGCCCTACTTGGATACGAGTGTGGCGTATGCGATGAGGACGGGCTTCTGAGCGATGCAGACTATGACGCGCTGGCAGCCGATATCGATGAGTTCGAAGGGGTGATTGACGACGTCGGTCCCAGGGAGGTCAGCCAGGAGGGGTGCGACACTCTAGCGGCTGAGGCACAGAGTCTCGGGTGGAAGGCTGGACGGGAAGGTCACAAGCCCAACTGCGAGGAAGCCCAGGAGAGGCTTGCGCAGAGCAAATCCAATCGAGGCTGGAAGGCCAACATTAACAAGCAGGGATCCATCAAGATGGGCGGCAAGGAAGCCAAAGAGAAGCTGAGTAAGATAAAGGCTCGCACGTAGTGCAACGCACGCCACAAGAAGGGCCGCTGGAAAGGCGACCCGTGGCGCGAGGCGACAAGGCCATCAGGTGGCGGATCATCGAGCAGCCTACAGCGTGGAGGACGAGGTGGTGGCCGAGGCTTGCACGGGCGACCTGGAGGTTTTCTACGACGGACTGGGTGTGCGATGGCAGCGGCTGTGAAGCTACTGATGGCGCACAGCTCAATGGATTTGACTGCCATCCAGATCGCGAATGACCAGCTGGCGAACATGGAGACCACGATGGAGGAGATCACGAGTCTGACGGAGGCGAGGATCGACACCGACGAGCAGATCGTGAACGCTTGGGCGGTAACAGCACTTGGAGACGACCAAGGTGCACGAGAACCTGAGGGTAGTGATGACCAAACGCCAGGATCTGGATCAGGACAGACATGGCCCGGCAGATCGAGCACCGACTACCATGAAGAGGATGCCACAGCGGCGGACCAACAGAAGATCAAATAATCGAGCAACACATATTGCAGCATTGTGGGTCAGCTGTGAGAACATGGAAGCAGCCTACAGGGATTGCGTGGATTGGCGCGTGGACTGGGCACTGCGCCAGATCCGCCAGCTCATGCGCATCACGATGGAGATGGCACCAGACTCAGGAACTTGGCGTGCGACCTATGCCAAGCATCCCGGGACAGTGCGTCGAAACTACGAGACGTCGCAAGGGGCACCTGCGAGCGCCTACCTCATGGAGCGCGACCGACATGGTTGTGGACGGAACGAAGGGCGGGCGCAGACTACAGGCCCACAGAGGACCGTGCACCATCGTCTGACCTGCAGGTGAACTACGAGGAGCTGGAGGAGACCGAGGCCTACGCGATAAAGGGGAGGAGCTATTCCAGATGCACATGCTGCACTGGACACGGCGTGCCCACGAGGAAGTGGAGGTTCACTAGCGTTGGACGGCTGCGCGGAGGACAGCAGGGTCACTTCGAGGATGAGGGGCTCATCCATGCGCTTCCGAGGCGGGAGTGATAGCGCCCCGGCCACGGCAGGAGGCGAGCGGGGGGAGACAGCTGGATTTGCAGGATCCGACGTGAATCTACGATTCCAGAGGCTGCCGAAATCGAAGACGCCAATACTGCTAAGCATCCACCAGCTGGAGGAGCTAGACACAGCGCTGTACGCGAAGGAGCGGAAGGCGGACTTCAATGCGATCAACAAATACGGGGTGCCGCTCAACAAGACCGAGAAGGGGCGCCTGACGATCTCGCTCAAGGACTGGCCGAAGAAAGAAATTACCAAAACAGAGCCAGCAGTTACGACGGATGAGATCGACGTCTGGACCGCGGAAGGCGCAAGAGATAGACGAGGGCATCCCGCGACGAAAGCAGAGGAAGCAGATCGAGAAGTGGGAGAAAGATTCGCAGGACAAGCTGGACCAGTGTCAGCAGGTCGTGGAGACGCTAAAGGCGGACCCAGAGGAGAAACGGCCTATCATATGCGAGCTCTGTGCAGGCGGCGTGGCAGCCGCATCGGAAGCTCAGCAGCGGCGACGCCCTACTACGAGACCAAGGGGCATCCTGATAAGGGGGCGACCTACTGGACATCAAGTCACAGTGGAAAGTGCTGAAGCAGCTGGACGAGGACGACCCCCACATGACTATCGTGGGCCCCCATGCGACCCGTTCACGAGCACATCGCACATGTCTCCGCAGAAGACGAGGAGGATGAAGCCAGCAACTGGCGCGAAGCACCTGCGGTTCGCCAAGCAGATCTGGCTCAACTGCAAGCGTCGAGGAGCACGCGTGCAACAGGGGAATCCGCTGACATCCAATGCGCGGAAGCTCACGCCGCGGCTAGGCTCAGAGCTCGCGGCCGCGATGACGCACCAGTGCGCCGAGGGCAGCCATCTGGTGGACTTCATGGGCGATTCCGTCAAGAAACCGACGCGCCCCTGGCTGCGGCCATCATGCTTGGCGCCAAGCTCAACAGCATCAGGTGCAACAACACGCACGAACACACGAGCGTGACCAACAGGCCGAAGGGAACAGCATCGAGTCTTGGCAACTGGACGGTTCACCTGCCAAAGACGACCATGGACGGCATCGAGAATCAGCGGGGCCTCAAGAAGCAGCATGGTGGGCGCGCCAGGTACGCCAACAACTTCGAGGACATCGAGCTCGACGAGATCGAGGCCAATCCTGCAGAGGCGGAGGCGCCCATGCACGCGAGTGCAGCGACGATCTTCAGCAGGCGCGGCGAGAACATTGAGATGGCGGAATGGACGGCGGTACTACCACTTATGCGAGCAGCTATCAAGAGGATGCGCGAGAGCCATTCATGGACCCTACAAGGAGTCATTGGTACGACACTTACAGCACGGCGGAGCTAGTCGACGAGCGGCGCAGGCAGCGCGACTCTTCAGATGCACAACGTGTGAGGAGCAGGCTCGGGCGGAAGCCGGACCTACAGCGGCTCAGCCCAAGGTGGGTGATCTTAACGAGGCCACTGGCATGGATTTCATGATCATACCCGACATGGACAAGAATATGCACGTGGTGCTTGTGATCGTGGATATTGCATCGTACTCTACAGTGGCTATCTACACGTGTCCCGGATCAAGACCGACGGCAGAGTTGGCTAAGCAGGCTTTCGAGCTTGGATGGCTGACCTGGGCTGGGCCACCTACTGTGGTTGAGCAGGACCAGGACTCTACATTCATGGGCGAGTTCGAGACACGGCGCAACGACCTCGGCCTGGCGATTAACAACGCTGCGCCAGAAGCTCACTGGCAAATGGGCATGGTCGAGAGGAAGATACGAAGGAGATGGCGACGAGTGTCTCCAATGCTGGAGAAATTCGTGGTCAGGATTCAGTTGCAGCTGCAGTGCGAGGCATGGCCAACGCGTGCAACCAGCTGGTTAGCACAGCGGGCTTTTCACCGCAGCAGTGGGTGCTGGGATCTGACATCGACTACCTGCGAGTTCGGCGAATCCCGACAACGACCCCGCAGTGGTTTCCAGGGTAGCTGAAAGGACATCGTTCTGGAATCGACTATACCTTCAGCAGATATGCTCGGAGTCTTTTTTTTCAAGGCAGCTGACTCATCTGCTCTGAGGCGGACAGAGCTGGCAAGGACAAGGCCCCAGCCAGGGCCCTTCCAGCAAGGTGATCTACTGATGTTCTGGCGATCGGACAATCTACAGAGAAACCTACATGCTCGATGGCATGGACCTACCTGGTGCCTGGGCAAGGCTGATTCACAATCGGATTCCGATTCTGAGCTCACCAAGTTTACAGCGGAAAGTGACTGAGCACGAGGTGGCGACCATGCAGCGCACCGACCTGCTCTCGGACGGTGGGCCAGCCCGATCTCGAGCTGGACAGAGAGGCTTGATATACCTTCGAAGGGATAATATAATCCAGCGCGAGATGCTCAGCAGCCAGATCAATCGCCTGATCAACAGCCAGATCAACATCAGCATCGGGAGCCTCCAGAACGGCTCAATATTATCATCAGCAGCTATCTGGACAGCAAGAAGCCCCACAACAACGGCCGGTGCAAGGACAACCAGACACACCAGGAGCAGCACCAGCTCAAGGCGGCGTGGGTCATCCGAAGCAGTTGGACAGCAGAAAGAGACAATCGGATGTGGTGCACGACGATGACGCGATGCCGATGCGGCAGAGGCTGGACGATGAGTACGAACCAGTACCAGCTGATCAAGACCAAGCAGAGGAATATTTACGAGCGCGACTACGTCGAGCACACCAAGCCTGGGACACCATCCTGGGAGCAGTGGCATCTAGCAGCCAGGGCAAGACCGACCTGAGGCAGCTGGACAACATCAGCAATGCACCTCTACTACCCGAACCGGCGCCAGGGTATCAGATCGAGAGGAGGCGGCTGTCCAATCTGGACGCACGCGACCTGGTCCAGGACATCTCGAGGGTGGACTGGCCAGCTAACCCTCAGATCATCGACGATGCGGTGGCACAGCAACCGATCACGGTCATCGAGGATTGCATCGATGATGGAAGAAGGAACTGAAGATGGACTGGGGGGTGACCGACAACCTGCAGCTCCACAGCATGAACCTCCAAGTGGTGGCAGAACCGACAATCATGGAGGGGCCGGAGCAGCCCAAGGAGGTGACACGCGGTGGTAAGAAGCATTCAGTCAAGAAGGACTTGAAGTTCAAGCAGACCAAGAAGGATGATGCTCACGATGGCCGAGCTCAACTTCAAGAACCTGCCAGTGTCCAGAGGCAGATGGAAGAACGCAGGAAGGTAGAGGAGACGGCAGCAGTGCCGATCACAGCAATGGAAGATCAACAAGGGACAACAATATCGAGCACAAGACAGCCGGGGCAGCATCAGGGCAGCAAGCGCCAGGAACATCCCGCGACGCTTAAGGAGTTCGTGCTGGACGACGTGCCCATCAGCATCAAACGTGCGACGGGGCAGACGGGGCCAGTCAAGCAGCTGGCAGAGACACCGCTCCTGGTTGAAGCATTCGTGGCCGAGCGGATGTGCAGACAGCCGACAAGGGCTAACAAGCACCATCAGATCAATCTGAAGACGCTGGGCGACGACACGCTCAAGTGGAAGACGATGCAGAGTGCAGTGGAAAAGGCGTGGAATACCTGGTGCAAGTACGATGCAGCAACCCACATATCAGGAGCAGCGGTTGAGAAGATAGGCCCAGACAAGATCCTCAGCTCCAAGGTGATCTGGACGGACAAGGACCCCACGACCTTCGAGCCGAAGGCGAGCATATGTGGACGGGGTTTCGAGGAGGAGTTCGACGACGATCTACGTCGAGACTCTCCTACAGTCTCAGCACAGATGACGCCACTTCTGTGCTGCATCGCAGCGAGTCTCAACTTGGACCTAGTCGTTGCAGATGTGGAAGGAGCCTTTTTACAGGGCAAGGCAAACACACGCGAGCTCTACTTTCGGATCCCGACGAACCTTGGGAAGTGCACCATCCCAGGTGTTAAGGCAGGCGACCTGCTGAAGCTTAACACTAGCACCTACGGGACCAACGACGCGGCAAGAGCTCGGTGCGTGGCGCTGCGCGAAACGCATGTGAAGCTTGGACGGGAAGGCCTGAGCTTCGAGCCCGCGACCTTCATCAAGCGCAACAAGGAGAACGCGATCATCGGGATCATGCGTCCACACGTGGACGTCTTCCTCATGGACATCAAGAAGGACGACCCTGAGGGCGCCAAGATCATGAAGGTCCTTCAGAAGGAGATTAACTTTGGCAAGGCCCAGCACGCGAGGCAGGAGAAGGCGGCTTTCTGTGGCCGGGCCTATCAGCAGGACAGGGGCGGCAGTATCAACGTCACCGTGGAGGCCTATGCGAAGTCTATGCAGATTGCGCGCGTCTCCAGGGAGCACAGCACAGCACCTGCCAGTGCACTTACCCCTGCAGAGCATCGAGGACTGCGAATGGTGGCTGGACAACAGCAGCGGGCTGCGCGGATGATTTGTTTCGAAGAGGCGTTCGAGGCATCCCGATTGGCATCGACGCTGGGGGCTCTGACGGTGAAGGACCTACCGGACGGGAATGCAGCTATCAGGAGACTCCTGAAGCGGGGCGACCTACTGATCCAGTTCACAGCTGGCCTGAACCTGTGAAAGACCATGGTGATCAACGTGACCGACAGTGCTGTCGACAACCTGCCGAAGCACAGATCGCAACGAGGACACTTCATCATGCTAGGTGACGAGAAGATCAGCGAGGATCACGGCAACAAGTACATGGTAAATTGCATTGGGTGGCTGTCTTCAAAGATTCAACGAGTGGTGCGATCTACTCTATCGGCGGAGGCATACTCATGTGCAGATCCGGTGGATATGTTGATTTGGACAAGGTCAACCTTGGCGGAGATCCTGTATCCAGAGATGGATGCGGCCGAGATCGCGAATGACACTTGCCGGGTGACTTACATTTCGGCGACCGGCTGCAGGAGCCTGTATGACACGATCACGAAGGAGAAGGTATCTATGACATATCGGAGGTTTTCTCTGCAGGCGGCAATACTACGACAGTCACCAAAGGACGCCAGCACCAAGTGGCTCAAGAGTGCTTCCAGGAGGCTACGCGAGGAAGATTGTAATATCTAACCTGTCGACTCTTGGGCCTGATGACAGAGCGGCATCAATGCACGGACGGAAGCTGGCTAGACCAGAGAAGGCAGCAGCCAACAAGGAGGTCGACGACCTGAAAGCGCAGATGTCTAAGTACGTCAAGCAGGAGCTGCACGACGATACTGGGAAAGATGAGACATTTTCCTGGCCAGTGGAGACGTACAACTATGTAGACGAGTGCTTCTACGATGGCAAGGACGAGAATTATGACGAGACCGAGTGTGTCGAAACCTTCTACATGGGCGATGCGATGGGCAGCTACCCAGTGGATAGGAGTGGCGCGCAGCGAACCATCCAGATACCTGACCAACTTTCAGTTCTGCTTCAGTTCTGCGCACTTGCAGTGCATGGAGAGTGTCTTTCGATGTCTCCTACGGCGGTGACGTTGGTTTCTATCATTGCGGGAGTCATCATGTTTATCTACATCATGCAGCCTAAGCAGAGCGATGACGAGGATTTCGGCATGGCACCAATGAAGGTGGACAGTTCAAGCAGCGACAACTTTTCCAGGGCGGAGGTGCGCAAGCAGGCAAAAGTCAAGACAGCTAAGCTACGCCTGAGGGCCGAGCATGAGGTGGAGACGTACTCCGACGAGGTCACGGAGGATGAGCAGATCTACCTGGGGGACAGTGCTCTCCTGAGGCGGTGGGTGGCTACGCTGGGGCCGACGCGCATCAAGAGTGGCAAATACGAGGGCAGCAGCTTCGCATACATATATATATATATATATATATATATATATATATATTGATATACTGCAAGGACAAGCGCTGCGCCAATTGCTTGGGCCGGTGTCTGAAGCTGGACGCAGACGAGAGCAGGAGCTACAGCCTGGATCCGAGCATCAATAATTCCATCGCCTAAAGCATCATCAGGTCAGCTCAGTTACGCTTCGATATCACTACCACTTTCGTGTTGACGTTGGATGGTGGAGAGATTGCATTGAGATTGCACTGCCAACTTTGTATTTACGTTGGGTGGTGGAGAGATTGCATTGCGATTGCACTACCAACTTTGTATTTACTTTGGGTGGTGAAAGAGACTTCGTTGAGATGTGCTACCAACTTTGTGTTCACGTTGGTTGGTTGAGATGCTCGTGCGCCGTCTCATGCGAAGAGAAGATTAGTGAGCCCCATTCAAGTGCGTGGAGGATGCTTGCATCGATATTTGATTTGGATGTTGAAAATTGGATTGGGTATATTTAGATTTGCTGTTCAAGCTTGTACTTTATCTCTTGATAGTGGTTGTTCGGTGCGCGGGCGGCTTTTGGCTGGTCAAGCCGACAGGCATGTTCATCAATATGCTGGAGGCTTGCTCCAGAAGTTGCTACGCATTCTTTAGCAACATGTTCTTTTTCTTATGTCAAAATCAGGTAGGCGAGGATGTGATATTTAGGGTGATCATGAACTATCTTCCCCTTCCGCCCATGGCCGTTGTGGCCCACAAGCTGGGCGGGAGGGTGGACGCACCTGCTCGCGTTTTGCTATGAGTACGGGGGCGCATAGATCTTATTTATCTTATCTTGTGCTTGCATCAAGTGCTTGGCGGGAGGGATGTTGTGATCTGTAGTTTCACAAGAAACACACTGCTTGCCTCCAGGGTTTCTTGGGTTTCGATGGGTTTGCGATGGAGCGCGTGACGTTCCCGCGTCTATCAATGGACGTCCTGTGGTTTCAGGATTAGGTTTCTTGTCGTCAAAACTCATTTTGCATTCGCCGTGCCAGGCCCAGGATGCGAAGGGCCAAGCGCGGCAGTGGTGTACTACAACTACGGCGACTACTATTCTGACGACGACGACGACGACTACTACTACGACGACTACTATTCTCTGTATTACAACTACCACTATTACTATTACTTTTACTATTACCACTTCTACTACGACTGCTACGACTGCTACGACTACTACTACTACTACTACTACTACTACTACTACTACGACTACTACTACTACTACCACTACTACTATTACGACTACTACTACGACTACTACTACTACTTCTACTACTACTACTACGACTACTACTACTCCTACTACGACTACGACGACTACTACTACTACTACTACTACTAGTAGTACTACTACTACTACTACTACTACTACTACTACTACTACTACTACTACTACTACTACTACTACTACTACTACTACTACTACTACTACTACGACGACGACGACGACGACGACGACGACGACGACGACGACTACTACTACTACTACTAACACTACCTCTGGCAGTATTACTACTACTGCTACTACAACTACTTCTACTACTACTACTACTGCTGCTGCTACTACTACTACTACTGCTACTACTACCACTACTACTACTGCTACTACTACTACTACTACTACAACTACGACGACTACTAGTATGATTACGAATATCACTGCTACTACTACTACTACTACTACTACTACTACTACTACTACTACTACTATTTCTTTCTTCTATTACT
>CAUYUJ010004459.1:228368-237685 GCA_963575745.1 Prorocentrum cordatum
GTCGTCCAGGGCATAGCAGGCGTGGCATTCTCTCGACACCGTAGGGTGTGCGCAGGGGGTGGTCTCTCACCGGGGCCGTTATGCGCGACGGTCGTCCAGGCACAGCAGGCGTGGCATTCTCTCGACACCGTGGGGTGTGCGCACTGGGTGGTCTCTCACCGCGGCCGCTATGCGCGACGGTCGTCCAGGGCATAGCCGACACCGCAGGCGGTGCACAGGGGGTGGTCTCTCACCGCAGCACCACTAGCGCGACTCAAATGTAACGCGACTTGGGGGTTTTCTGGCCGCGCCGTCGTCAGTTCACTTTCGGCAAAGGGGACTAGCGGGTCGGGCGGCCGCGCCGTCGTCGGAATTCCCAGCCCCTCCTCTTTGCTGCAATATCCCCGCAGCTCGCCAGGTGGCGGTCGACAGTTGTTTGTGACCCTCTCTTAGTGGTGGGGGAGGTGTTTCCGTCAGTGTTGCGACCCCCCCTTCATTTTTTCTTGGTGAGTCTACGTCGTCGGTTCTGACGGTTCTTGGGTTTAATATTCATGATTTCACCGTGATGCCGCAGCCGCTATGCTCGACGGTCGTCCAGGCACAGCAGGTGTGTCACTTTCTCGGCACCATAGAGGGTGCGCAGTGGGGGGTCTCTCACCATGGCTGCTATGCGCGACGGCCGTCCAAGCACAGCAGGCGTGGCATTTCCTCGACACCAGAAGGGGGTGCGCAGAGGGTGGTCTCTCACCGGGGCCGCTATGCGCGACGGTAGTCCAGGCACTGCACGCGTGGCATTTCTTCGACACCATAAGGGGGTGCGCAGGGGGTGGTCTCTCACCGCGGCCGCTATGCGCGACTGTCGTCCAGGCACAGCAGAGCAGGCGTGGCATTTTCTCGACACCATAGGCGGTGCGCAGAGGGTGCCCTCTCACCGCGGCCGCTATGCGCGACGGTCGTCCAGGGCACAACAGGCGTGGCATTTTCTCTGCAATATTTGGTGCGTAGGGTGTGGTCTCTCACCGCGGCCGCTGTGCTCGACGGTCGTCCAGGCACAGCACGCGTGTACAATGAGTTGCCGCGTAAACGAGGCGCCGACATGCGCCGACGATGCCAAGAGGCAGTGCTTGGCTAGGTACTTGCTGAACCTTTCGCCTGCATTGTTCTCACAAGTTTCACGTCAGTTCTCATCACGCCAGACATACTATAAGTATGTGGGGTTCCTCGGTCGCGTAAGTACTACTTATTTTCTTTTTCTGTATTAGTATTACCGCTATTATTTGTAGCATTACATTGATCATCATGATGGATTGTATGATTTGTATTCGTTTTATAATTCTTATCCTATTACACATGTTTGTTAATTCGTGTTCGCATTCGCTTTCTTACCATCGTATCATCATTCTTATGGTCCGTATTAGTACTATCAATAGTACTCATACTAGTAGAAGTTTACGTGTTTCATATAATTTGCCGTATGACGAATAGTATGATGTTTTCTGTTATTATCATTGTTTGTATACCAACAAGAATGATTAATGTCATGATTACCTACATGCTCATCTTTATTATGATTATGCTTAGCGTCATCATGGTTATTCGTAATATTTTTCGTCGTACGATTGTTATGGTTGATGTAATTAACTATAAACTCGTAAGTGTACATCTGATTTTTTAATTATTCACCACCTTATTCTTAGAATCATAACTCTAATTATTATTCTTACGACTATACTTCGACACTCCGTGCATGCTGCGACCCTCAGGAACTTGGTGTGACTTGCCAGGAGTCCATGCAAGCGAATCAGTGAAATGCCTGGCGGGCGGGGCCCTCGGTGCCAGGAGCCGCCAGAGAACCCCGAAACGGCGCCCGAGGGCCCCGGCCCAAAACGGCACCGGAGCTTCCCAGAAGAGCTCCGAGACAGCCCAAGGAGGCCCCGAGACGACCAAAGATAGCTCCGAAATAACCCAAGACGGCCCTCAGACGGCCCTCGATGCTCCCAAGACGGCCCCAGCCCCGGAAGGGCTCCGAGGCGACGCCCCAGAGTGCCTCAAGGGGCCGAAATCGAGGATATCAAAGATTTCCTATGGGATTTCCGCGGATTTTGAATTTCTCGCGCCCCGTTTGGACCCCCAAGACGGCCCACGAGGCCTCCAGGATCGCCCCGAGACGGCCCAAGACGCGCCAAAGATAGCCCCAAGACAGCCCAGGAGGGGCCCAAGGGGCGCCCAAAAGGCTCCAAGACGGCCCAATTAACTTCCAAGAAGCCCCCGAGACGGCCCGACAAGCCCCCGAAAGGCCCCCAAGACATGCCAAGGGGCCCCGAGCCGGCCAACGAGGGCCCCAAGACGGCCCCAGAAGGCTTAACACGCCCCAGAAGTGCCCCATGAGTACCCCGAAGAGGGCCTGAAGAGCCGAAAATCATCAACTTCGCGTTGGTTGCCCATCGCACACCGCAGCTTGCTGGTATTTGCGCGCCAGAGACAGAAGCGCGCCGCGTCGCGCGTCGCCAAGCTTCGACTCACGCAGCGCAGTGGCCTTTATCCACGGGTCCACACCAGTATGTTTCTTATCCCCCCGGAACTCCGAACTTTATCATCCCCAGGGGAGTATTCTCATGGACACCGTTGTGTATATGTAAATGTCCGTGAAGGTTTCGCCCCCTGCCGCCGGCCCCCTCTCTCGTAAAATGGACCATGCAAGAGCTACGTCGTGAGATCTGGGCGCCGTCTTGAAGCAGTGTCGGAGCCTCATGCGAGGACGATAAGTAATCGGCAAGAAATGTGCATATTCAGATGAGATTGTTGAATTCGGTGTTGCATTTTGGACTTGCCCTCACATGCTGTGCATTGGCGGCCCTCTTGGAAAGACTGGGGGCTGCTTGAGGCTAGAGTGGGCAAAATCGTGCGGCTGGGGCGGTCTGCGGGCTCCTCGGCGCCTGCTGTAAGGAACTGGGGCTTCGGGGGCGCGAGTACGCCGTAATTTAGAATCTCATGGAATTTGCAGCGGGCTTACGGCCTCGGGGACGTACATATTGTATGATCTAGAACGTTCCGTGACCTCGGGGACGCGACTACGACGTAATTTACGAGGGTGTATGACGTTGGGGACGCAAGTATTCTGTAAGTTACGACGAGGGTTTTATGTTCCGGTTGCGCGAACATTGCGTAATTGACGCAGGTTTATGGCTTTGGGGACGCGAGCATTGCGTAATTTTCGAACGTATATGGCCTCGGGAACGCGAGTATTGGGAATTTGCCAGGGTTTCTGGCCTCGTGGAAATACTGAATAAATTACGAAAGCTTACAGATTCGGGGGGCGCAAGTATACCGGAAGCTACCCATGTTTATGGCCCCGGGGACGCGAACATTGCGCAACTTACGAAGATTTATAGCCTCGGTGACGCGACGATTGGGGAATTTACAAAGGTTTATGGCCTCCAGGACGCGAATCTGGTATAGGTGTAGAGAATTTATGGCTTCGGGGACGCAGCTATTTTTTTATTTAGAAAGGATCGTGGCCCCGGGGGCGCGAATGCTGTGTAATTTGCTAGGGATCGTGGCCTCGGAGGCGCGAACCACATATGTTTGTACATAACCCAGGGCCCCCAACAAAAATCTGAAAACCTTCCTCGGGGAGGGTAACGCGGGCCCTTTTCGGCTCACCCCCCTCGCGCGGACAGTAACATGTTACAGTAGGAAGCAGAAAGCAAGACTGTAACCCTGGAGATTTGAAATTGCAAGTGGCGCCCTACAATTTGGTGGCCCTACAAAGGGGGCTGGCGGATATTCATTTGTCTATATATATACACACCTACTGATCTGCTTGCCTCACTGCCTGCCTGCCTGCCTGCCTGCCTGCCTGCATACATACGTGCATGCATGTACGCATGCATACATACATTCACACATAATGCACATATGTACACGCAGACGCGCGCTCTTTTCCTCCTCTCTCCCTCTCCTTTATGACACGCGCGCCCTGCGCTCTCTGCCTCTGGCGCTGTCTGCGCTGTTCACGTTCGGCGCGCCGCCCGCGCTCGTCTACACTCCGCGCACTCTACAATGCTCAGACCCCCCATTAGCTCATTTGTTCTCTACGCTTTGGGCATTGCTTTCACGCTCGAGACCTTCTGCCTTGCTTGCAGCTTCCGCATCCTCCGCACTTTATACTTCGTCCTTGCATATCCACTCTGCGTATTCCTCTTTTTCGATGCCACCCTGCACTCGCTGCAGTTGCTGCCCACTCCATGCACTGTGCACTCTCTGTCGAGCTGCCTGCGGCAAGTCCCGCCACCGAGCCAGCTCAGCTCTCTGAGCGATGCACGCCGCTGGGCGCCACTGGGAGCAGAGAGGGAAGCACCCTCAGAATCTGGCGGGTGGTAGCGGAAGGTGAACACAAGGGCCCCGGAGGGGCCTTCTAGGACCCCTTTCGGGGCCAGCAGGGGCCTGAAAGGGGCCGAAAAGGGCCCCTCCAGGGCCCTTCTCTCCACCGCCCATTGAGGTCACCCCCCACTGCCACTCGACCGATGGAAGATCTCAGAGACCCGCCGGGCAACACCTCGCATCCTGCCACGCTTCAGCGGGCCCGGGGGGGCACGGTGGCGGAGGCGCTCTCTGCGGGGCCGGCACGCCGTGGGCGGCGCACCACACCAGGGTTCAAGAGTTTGGGCCCAGGATCCCGTTGCCCCCGACGAGGGAAACACGCCATGAACATAAATTGTCGGCGCTCCGCGCGGATTTCTTGGATCCGCGCTGGGCCCCCCCGGCGGCGCCTCCGACGCCGCCCCTGGCGAGGGGGGTCCAGCGCAAGCAAATCCGCGCAGAGCGCCAACAGTTTGATTATGTTTATGGCGTTGTTCTGTTTCTTCCATGCCCACCGAAATCGGCGGCAAGATCTATTTCAGTGCCAGCGCCGAGTGAGGAGTACCGGGATTTTAGAACGTTTTGCACACGTGAGGCCATACGGTTCCGCACAGCAGGTTTCATGCCATCGGATTCAATGTCGCCGCCGATGTTGGCGACTGCCATTTTTTTCCCCCACATGCTTCGTGGGGTTCTGGTTTTCTTCCCTTCCGCGTCTCACCCGCGTCTCCTCCTTCTCCTTCTCCTTCTCCTTCTCCTCCCTCTCCTTCTCTTCCCTGCCGCGCCGCACCCGCGCTCATTCACCTCACTCAGCTCAGCTCAGCACAGCACGGCACAGCACAGCTCGGCTCAGCTTAGCTGAGTGCGCAGGGGGTGGTCTCCCCTATGCGTGCCAGGGTCGTCCAGGCATAGCAGGCGTGGCATTTTCTCGACACAAGAGGGGGTGCGCAGGGGGTGGTCTCCCTATGCGTGCCAGGGTCGTCCAGGCATAGCAGGACACCGTGGCATAGCACACCAGAGGGGGTGCGCACGGTGCCAGGGTCGTCCAGGGCAGGCTGGCATTTTCTGGTGCGCTCCCTATGCGTGCCAGGGTCGTCCAGGCATAGCAGGCGTGGCATTTTCTCGACACCAGAGGGGGTGCGCAGGGGGTGGTCTCCCTATGCGTGCCAGGGTCGGCAGGCGTGGCAGGCGTGGCATTTTCTCGACACCAGAGGGGGTGCGCAGGGGGTGGTCTCCCTATGCGTGCCAGGGTCGTCCAGGCATTGCAGGCGTGGCATTTTCTCGACACCAGAGGGGTTGCGGTTGGGGTGGTCTCCCTATGCGTGCCAGGGTCGTCCAGGCATTGCAGGCGTGGCATTTTCTCGACACCAGAGGGGGTGCGCAGGGGGTGGTCTCCCTATGCGTGCCAGGGTCGTCCAGGCATAGCAGGCGTGGCATTTTCTCGACACCAGAGGGGGTGCGCAGGGGGTGGTCTCCCTATGCGTGCCAGGGTCGTCCAGGCATTGCAGGCGTGGCATTTTCTCGACACCAGAGGGGGTGCGCAGGGGGTGGTCTCCCTATGCGTGCCAGGGTCGTCCAGGCATAGCAGGCGTGGCATTTTCTCGACACCAGAGGGGGTGCGCAGGGGGTGGTCTCCCTATGCGTGCCAGGGTCGTCCAGGCATTGCAGGCGTGGCATTTTCTCGACACCAGAGGGGGTGCGCAGGGGGTGGTCTCCCTATGCGTGCCAGGGTCGTCCAGGCATAGCAGGCGTGCATTTTCTCGACACCAGAGGGGGTGCGCAGGGGGTGGTCTCCCTATGCGTGCCAGGGTCGTCCAGGCATAGCAGGCGTGGCATTTTCTCGACACCAGAGGGGGTGCGCAGGGGGTGGTCTCCCTATGCGTGCCAGGGTCGTCCAGGCATAGCAGGCGTGGCAGTTTCTCGACACCAGAGGGGGTGCGCAGGGGTGGTCTCCCTATGCGTGCCAGGGTCGTCCAGGCATTGCAGGCGTGGCATTTTCTCGACACCAGAGGGGGTGCGCAGGGGGTGGTCTCCCTATGCGTGCCAGGGTCGTCCAGGCATAGCAGGCGTGGCAGTTTCTCGACACCAGAGGGGGTGCGCAGGGGGTGGTCTCCCTATGCGTGCCAGGGTCGTCCAGGCATTGCAGGCGTGGCATTTTCTCGACACCAGAGGGGGTGCGCAGGGGGTGGTCTCCCTATGCGTGCCAGGGTCGTCCAGGCATTGCAGGCGTGGCATTTTCTCGACACCAGAGGGGGTGCGCAGGGGGTGGTCTCCCTATGCGTGCCAGGGTCGTCCAGGCATTGCAGGCGTGGCATTTTCTCGACACCAGAGGGGGTGCGCAGGGGGTGGTCTCCCTATGCGTGCCAGGGTCGTCCAGGCATAGCAGGCGTGGCATTTTCTCGACACCAGAGGGGGTGCGCAGGGGGTGGTCTCCCTATGCGTGCCAGGGTCGTCCAGGCATAGCCTCTAGTGCGGGATTGCGTATTACCTCTCGTATCCAAGTGCCAGGCGACGCCGGATATGACCGTCACAGATGACTCCTCAACCCCTCCTCTCCCCCCACACGTCCTCCCCCTCCTTTCAACGACCACAGGGGGCACCTGAGAGCATGTCGGCGGTGGTAGTGGTAGCACGGTTCACACAAGACATAAAATCAGTATGTGGGGTTCTTCGGTAGCGTAATTGTTGCTCCCGCGGGCAGCGCTGCGCGCGTCCATCATTATTGAAATTTTGGGGCGAGGGGTTAGTACAAAGCTTGCGATTGATTTCGGGAGGGGGTGTAGGGCTTCGCACACACAGGGCTCTGCTCGCACCGAGTTCCACACGCATTTGGGTATCACGCGTGCCAGCATTGGCCATCTCTTGGCGCTCATCTGCGACCCGTCCGCCCATGGAAGCAGATCTTTGGGGTCACTGTTGCTCTTGACCCTTCATGTCCTCGTTTTCTCCGTCCTTAGTTCCGCAGGAGTTTGCGCTCAGTTGGGCTCAGCTGCTGGGCCAACCAACATCTACAAGAAACGGGAGGGACGAGCCCTCGTGCCGCGGGTCGTCGCCTCTCGTCACAGAGCAATGCCCAGAGCATTCGTCTTGCTTCATGTGTTCGCGCCTTTCCTGCAGTGTGTTGAAGCGGCGATAGCTCTCGACGGTGACGGCAAGGAAAATGAACGGCTCATCGTAGAGGTCAACCAGCATGCGGAGCTTTCGATGATGACCAGAACGGGAAGTGAGAGGGCCGCGGCACTCGCCTTCTCTGGTTCGTCAGTCTCGTGCAGTACCTTGAACAAGCCAGAGACTCTGCGGGCGTACTCTAGCGTCTGGGGCAACAACAGGATTGGGACTGGTCACGCCCGGTCCGCCCTCGACTCGGCGCAGGCATGGAGCGCCAGAATCAACGCTCGAGGCCAGTGGATGCAGATGGACCTGGGGTCTACCATGAAAGTCAGCGGCGTGGTGACACAAGGTCGTGCGAATGGGAACCAGTGGGTGACCAGCTACCAGGTGGCCATCTCCGTGGATGGCAGGTCCTGGAAAACCGTCGGCACCTACACAGGCAACAAGGACCGCTCGACGAAGGTGCAGGGAAAGTTCCCATCCCCTGTGTCGGCGCGCTATGTCCGCATCTCCGCTTTGGCCTGGACTGGACACATTTCGATGAGAGCCGCGGCCCTTCTCTGTGCTGTCTCTTCGGGCTCGTGCTCGGGTACTACGACGAACAAGCCAGAGACTCTGCGGGCGTACTCTAGCGTCTGGGGCAACAACAGGATTGGGACTGGTCACGCCCGGTCCGCCCTCGACTCGGCGCAGGCATGGAGCGCCAGAATCAACGCTCGAGGCCAGTGGATGCAGATGGACCTGGGTGTAACAATGACAGTCGTCGGCGTGGTGACACAAGGTCGTGCGAATTGGAACCAGTGGGTGACCAGCTATCAGGTGGCCACCTCCTTGGATGGCAGGTCCTGGAAAACCGCCGGCGGCATTTACAGGGGCAACAGGGATCGTTCGTCGAAGGTGAAGGGGATGTTCCCGTCTTCGGAGTTGGCGCGCTACGTCCGCATCTCCGCCTGGACATGGCTCGGGCACATCTCGATGAGAGCCGCGGCCCTTACCTGCCCAGCGCCGACCCAAGCGCCGACCCAAGCGCCGATCCCAGCGCCAACCAGACTGGTCAGGAAAGTTGACCCTCTTCCCGTGCCCGCGCCGACGCCTGAGGCAGCGCCTCCCGTTGTGCTAGAACCAGGGCCGCAGGGGGATCCTGGAAGCCGTGGCCGCGCCGGCGCGAAGGGAGCAGATGGCGGCTTCGGACCTCCTGGCCCGAAGGGCCCTCCAGGCCCAAAGGGAAGCCCCGGCGACGAGGCTCGAGGAAGAAAGAAATGCTCGAACACCAGATGCTCGAAGGTCCGCGCGGATTTCGTGGGTCGGCGCTGGGACCCCCCTCCCTGGCGGAGCCTCCAGCGCCGCCCCTGGCGCGCTCTGCGTGCCAGCAAGGGGGGCCCAGCGCAGGTCCGACACATCCGCGCGGACGCTCGAAAGTTTATGCTCGTGCCGCTTTTTCTTCTTCTGGAGGCCTCGATGAGCACTGCTGGGCTCGCGACCATGCCCGTCTTCGCCGGCGCGGAGGTTTATGATGTTCCAACCGACTTTCAGAAAGAGTGTCGAGCTCCAAGAGAGTACCGAAACTTGAGGGTTTTCACGTGTCGGGCTCTGGGAGACACTCGTTCGACATTGTTTCAACACCGTTTCGACACAGTTTCGACCTTTTTTCTATATTTTTCTGGGTGCTCGAAATTATTTCTGTGATGTGGCCTTTAAGTACGATGGAAGCAACATAAGCGGAGGTCCTCTACCTGGCGGCCCTTGTGGCCGCCTATTTCGTGCTGGCCTCGAAGACGAAGAAGGATCGGCGGCGCGCACCCAGGAGGAGAAGGGGGAGGAGGAGGAGGAGGAAGAGGAGGAGGAGGAGGAGGAGGAGGAGGAGG
>CAUYUJ010004459.1:237785-292476 GCA_963575745.1 Prorocentrum cordatum
GAGCAGGAGCAGGAGGAGGAGGAGGAGGAGGAGGAGGAGGAGGAGGAGGAGGAGGAAGTGCATCCTTTGTGTGCCCGCTCGAAGAATGTGCGCCCCGGGAGTGTGATATTCTGACTTGGGACGTGCTCCCGGAAGAGGAAGAAGTGCATCTCGGGCGTGCCCGCTCGAGGAAATTGCGCCCTAGGGGGGTGGTATTTTGACTCGGGGCCCGCTCCCGGGACGCCTCTGCGGGAGGAGGAGGAGGAGGAGGAGGAGGAGGAGGAGGAGGAGAAGGAGGAGAGGAGCAGGAGGAGGAGGAGGAGGAGGAGGAGGAGGAGGAGGAGGAAAAGGAGGAGGAGGAGGAGGAGGACCAGGAGGAGGAAGTGCATCCCGTGCGTGCCCGCTCGAGGAAAGTGCGCCCCGGCGGGCGTCGTATCTGCCCCGGGCCCCCCCCCCTCCCCCCCCCCCCCTGCGGGGAAGGGATCAAAGGGAAGGGGCTTCCCTTCGACTCCACTACGACGTCGTTTAATTTCGCTTTGGATAGCGCGCTTGAGGAGGAGAGCCCTGGGAGGGGGAGAACGGAGACGACGGAGACGACGAGTCGAACGGAGAAGCCCCTCACACACGCCGACAGGGTCGGCGGATTTGTTTGTGTGCCCCTGGGCCCCTTCAAAGGTCGGCGACCGGGGGGAAGACGAACATCCAAAAGATGTGGGAAACTATGGGGGATCCTGGGATTAGTGTCTATTTATTTGTGTCCCTGGGCCCCTTGGAGGGACCCCTTCGCCAGAGTGACCTCTGGTGCGGGCCCACAGGGGGTCCCCCGAGCGCTGCGTGCGGTGGCAGCAGCGGCGGCCTGCGCGCTGGGGTCTGGCCGCCCGACGCTCCCCCAGGCCGCGCAACAAAGGCCACCCTTGTCTGACCCTGAGATCCTGGCGTTGCAATTTTTTCGCAACGGGCGTTTTCGCTCGACTTCGGGCCCCGGGACCCTCACAGATCGATCCGGCTCGAAAAATGGCGCAAAAAGATGAGGTCCGTGGGCCCAGGCCTGATTTTTTGCCATGTTGCGTTTTTTCTGCAACGTCGGATCTCGGGGGAGGTCACCGCTGCGTGTACGGCCGGACCACGGCTGCATAGGGACATCCATATCCGCGTCCTCGCGGTCTGGATTCGGGGGCGCGGTCCCGTGGCCGCGTGGTCGCATGGACACGTCGCGTGGATGGCTTCTCCACCTCCTCTTCCTTCCCTCCCACTCCTCCTCTTCCTCCTCCTCCTCCTCCTCCTCACTCCTCACTCCTCCCCCCTCCACTCCTCACTTCTCCTCGCTCCACTCCTCACTCCTCCTCCTCCCCTTCCTCTTCCTCCTCCTCCTCCTCCTCCTCCTCCTCCTCCTCTTCCTCCTCCTCACTCCTCCTCCTCCTCACTCCTCCTCCTCACTCCTCAATCCTCACTCCTCTTCCTCCTCATCCTCCTCCTCCTCACTCCTCCCCTTTTCTCCTCCTCACTCCTCCCCTCCTCCTCCTCCTCCTCCTCCTCCTCCTCCTTCTCCTCCTCCTCCTCCTCCTCTTCCTCCTCTTCCTCCTCCTACCCCTTCTCCTGCCTCCGCCTCACTCGAATAGGATGCCATGTCGCCGTTTGGTGCAGCGCCGGCGCGCGCAAACGCATACGTTCCGAGAAGGGAAGGGCCCACCTTATTACATCATGGTCGCCTTCTCGTTGCCACCACCACCCGCAGTTCTAAGTTGCATCGGAGCTGGGGGCGATCCCAGCTCGCGATCCACAGGAACTGTGCAGAGTGCGATGTGGGCGCGCATCCGCACTTCCCTCATTCTCCGCATTGGTACCACCCTCCATTCCTTGAACAGCTTGTGCTAATGGCTGTTCTGCAGCTCCGCGGGCCGTTCACCCTGGGCGCTCACAGGCACGACAGGGCCAACGCCAGGCCGTGCAAGTCCTTGTGAGAGCCCAGGTGCCAGGGGCAGCGGCAGCTGATGGCCATGTGCAGGCCACTGGCCCACATGGGCGCCGCGACGCCCAGGTTTCCGCGCAATCGCCCAGTACTGGCCGCAGAACTCAGTCTCTTATCGTTGGCCAAATGACTGGGCCAGTGCTTGGATTCGGGTTGTGCGCAGTAATGCTGGCTTACATCCTGGTGAGCACGCTGCGCACCTCGAATGACATATGATTGGTTCGTGTACCTGTTTCACCACCCTTAGCACCCACTAAGGGCCTTTACGCCACAACGGCTGTCCAAAGCTTCGAGCTGACGTTCGTCCCTGTGCAGGTTCGAGTTCCAAGGCTCCTGCGCCGCTCATATCGTGGTGGAGTCCGATAGAGGGGGATATCCACCTTGGCGCTATGGGGCGGCATCATCATCCCTTCCGTGGCCGCCCTGCTCTGGCTCACATGCGTGAGTTTGGAGGAGCCAGACATGCCCAGCAGCGCGCCGCCATCATTTTGAACCTTGGTAGCGCCGCTCGCCATTTTGGCTCAAGAACCAAGGTGGCCCAAGAACCAGGGTGGCTCAAGCAAGGTTGGCTCCATCGAGGCCCCAAGCATTTGTGCCAAGCATTTGCCTCATGCCAGCAGCAGCGGAAGGTCGTAGACCCCGAGGCCGATGGCTAGTTCCGGGGGGTGGGGGGCCCTGTCGGCTGGACCCGCCCGAGGAGGGGGGGGACAACCAGTTCTCATGGCTCCCTCTCCCTCTCCACGTGGCTCTTCCCTGTTATGGGCGGTGAATATCCTCCTCGTTTTCCTCCTCGCCATCGTGTTCCTTCTTTGCTGTGCCTTCTCCCTCCTGCTCATCTCTCCTCGTCCTGATTCGTCGTCGTCCTCCTTCTCCGCCTCGCTCCTCCCCCTGCTCCTCGTCCTCCTGCACCTCCCCCCCTCCTCCTCATGCTGTTTGGTCCTCCTGCCTCCTGCTCCAAGGGGTTCCGCTCATCCTGCTCACTCCTCCTAGTCCTTTTTCCTGCTCGCTCCTCCTGCTCACATCTGCCCTGCGTCCCTCACCGACCGCCCGCCCCACCCCTTCCTTCCGGGCCCCGATCAGGCCCGCTGGCTGCAGGCGAGGAGGCCCCCCCCCACCCGCGCGCGCCCCCGTCGAGGAGGAGGAGGAGGAGGAGGAGAAGCCGAAGGAAGAGGATGAGTACGATGAGGCGGCAAGAAACGAGGCGAGGGAGGAGGAGGAGGAAGTGGAGGAGTAGGAGGACAACTTACCTGCCGACGCGCTACATACCTCTGGAGCTGCAACTCTACACTCACCACGGGCCACGTTGATCATAGGCAGGACGCACAGGCACTCACATCACACCACCGACATCACGACAACAGCCACGCAACGTGGAGCTCAAAACAGCACCCTGCTACATCAGCGGACGACTCAACCAGGGGTCAGACATTGTACGACTTCAATCATCACTACTGCAGCCTACCACGCCTCCGACCCACTACGAGCTACCGGCACCGATCCCAGCACCCCCCGTGGCCCCCGACAGTATGGCGCCACTCAAAAACAGATGTACCCACAGCAAAACATGGTACCACTCATCCCGCCAGCCCGCACGATTCAACCCACACTCACACTACATTTCCAGTTACCATCCCTCTAGTAAGATTCGCGGGGTCGACACGAACATCAACCACGACCACCAGTACTACAACTGGTTGCAGCAGAAACTGGACGAACGGCGACAGGCAGAGCAAATCGAATATGAGCACCAGCACATGGTTCGGAAGCGCTGCACTGGACACATACTGCCAGCACCTCCACATAAGCTGTTACCGAAATCGACTCTAGACAGCAAATGCCACCTCAGGACCAATATGACCGATCTGACGTACCACTTGCACCACCTCACCCTACACCACCACCTAAACCTAAGATGCCTGCACAAGCATCTTTCACAACTGCACCTCCTGCTACAGCAAAAGCGAGTCCACCAGCACCAGCACCGAGCAATATTCCGCTATACCATCAGGCCAAACCACCGCCAACGACGACGCCCAAGACATTACAAATGGCAGCACCACGCTACGACGACATCGAGAGCGACGACGAACGCGACAGCGACACCTATAGATACCGTCCCACGCCCTTCATACTGGAACCCCTACCTCCACACCCACAGCATGACATGCACTGTCCGGCAGTGTTGAAGGCATACAAAGAAGCCGAAAATGTTTGGGATGACGATAGTTGGCATTACGTCGCCTACTACAGCGAGAAGGACAATATCTATACCTACATATTTCCCAGCGGCCATGTATTTTTCGACGATTCGGCTCATGGTGTAGATATCTCGACCAGTATAACCGCGAGTACATCGTCAGCAACTCATACCCGTTCGCGTTACCACACCCACCGTGAAGGCCATATGCGACAGCAACACCACTCTCTCACTACTAATTCCCACCAGCAGAGCATACTACACATTTGGTTCTCAAGAACGCCACATTCATGCGGACACGTACATACCACCATCACTTCTTAGGCCAGCGAGACATAGCGAGACGCGCCAAAGCTGCAGCTAGGTGTACCACTCGTCGACATGAAGCTCTTTTGCAAAGAGGCCGCAACTTTGTTCAACAAGTGCGTCCAAGATAAGCTCAACATACCCACGACACTTCTGGGCTCCAGAATTGCTGCGGCAATCGTTACGGTCTCACAGTGGCCCCACTCTGGCCAGGAGAGCGACGGACGGTCAATTTACACGGCGCGGTGCGACTGCTACAGTAGATCAGCGGCCTAAGGGACGCACCACCAGATCACAATATTGACGCTTCATCGGCGAAACCGTCGCCACTTTCAAGGGCTGCTGGCGGGTCCAGCGGAATGAGACACCACGCAGATCTGAGCGGGACCTCGCCGTCCTTTGGGGGCTGCGATCTGCGAAACCGTCGCTACTTTCGAAGGCTGGTGGCGGGTCCAGCGGAGTGAGACACCACGCAGATTTGAGCGGGACCTCGCAATCCCTGGGGGGCTGCGAGCCTCACGAATGCCGCTCGCAGAAGTATATGCGCCCATGTCACGTCATCACCTCCGTATAACGTCTCCCAAGCTACTCATGCCCCGCATTGCGCAGGGGTTGGGTACGTCGCCAGGGTAATTGTTTTTCGCTGGGTCGTCTTCTCTCCCAACTGCGCCGCGTGGTCAGTGCATTATTATGCCAGTGCGCCCACATTATTCATGGTTGTCGCTCATGCACTGTCCTTCCTTGTATCTGCTGCGCTGGTCACGCTGAATTTGCCGCGCTATGCCTAAGTCGGCACGTATGTTTCTCGTCCCCTGAAAAGCTTCATCCCTGCGGCTCGAGTTCGCCCAACGTCCAAAAGGAGAAGGAGAAGGAGGAGGAGGAGGAGGAGGAGGAGGAGGAGGAGGAGCAGCAGCAGCAGCAGCAGCAGCAGCAGGAGCGGGAGCAGCAGCAGGAGGAGCCAGGAGGAGCTAGGGATCAAGCTGGCCAAGTCGAGCAAGTCAGGCGGTTTCGCCTATTCCCGCCTGTTCCCATGCCGTGCGTCGCGCCGGCGCGTGGACGCCAGTTCCGAGCGAGATGCGCACGGAGCTTGGGCGAGGGCGACAAGTCGCCCATCCGCGCGGACCCCCTCAAGACGCGTCGCATTCGAACGCTCACGCATTCGAGCACTCACGCACTCGAGGGAGATTCTGTATCGCCCCCGCGCCCCAGACATCAATGTTGATCTCAGTAAAGGCGGTGCTTCGGGGTTCGAATATTTCTGTCCATTCACGCCCCCCCCCGTCGCGACGCCATCAATATTCATTTCGGGGGTTCTGGGGGGCATCTTGGGCCACAGGGTTCGAATATAATGTCCATGTGCGGGAGTGCCACTTTCAGACGAAAGCTGCGCGGCACCCAGGTGAGGGCGACATTTTCGTCCGCCCGCGCGTCCATGAAATTGCGTCCGAAAAGTGCGAGCCGCACCCAAGCGAGGGCTCAGTTCTCTAGAGAAGTGAGCATGGCGCTCAGGCGACAGCGACATTTGAGCCGATCGCGCGGGATGCGCGCCGCGTCCCGTTCGTGCCGCGCATGTTGCAGCGTCGGCGACGGAGTGCCCATGTCCAGACGGAACAGATTGTTGTTACGTGTGTTGTCTAGCTGGTAGGATGGGACCAACCGGATCCGGCTGCCATCGGCCAGTTTTGTGGCAGAGTGGAAGTAGATAACAGCAAATTGATTGAAAAACAAACGACACCACCCCACCTACGGCCCTCCATGTTGCGCTACGGCCTATCGAGCGCAGGATGGATCAAGCTAGTCAGCTCGAGCGAGTCCGAGGGCCCCGCCCGTTCCCGCCCATCCTCCCTCAACAACAGAAAAACCGATGCGGGCACCACTCGCGCGCGCTCGCCGCCCCGCTCCCGACGCCTCGGCGAGGGCAAAGCACTGGCTGCGGACGAGCACGGCGCGGTGGCGAGAGCGGCGGTTCGCAAGTTCGCCCGCGATGTGCGCCGCGCCCCCTTCCTGCCACTCCATGGCGCATCGTCGACGACACAACGCTCACGTCGACCGGGGAATGAACTTCGGCACTTGGCTGTTTGTTGACTGGGTTGGGCGGAAGATGGAAGAGCATGGGTCGAGCGGCCATCCGGTGGCCAATGATGCGGGCAAGGAACATGTTGTTTTCATGAGAAGGCACCAGAGGAGATGGAGGAGCGACAGGAAGGAGGGGCTGGAGGATACAGCGGAAGAGGCGGAGGACGCGGAGCATGAGGCTGTGGGGTCGATGGGGCAGCCGCGCTCTCCCGAGGCTGCCGCCGGGTCCCCGCCCGAGCCGGACGCGGCCAGGATCGTTGCCAGCAGGAGGGCGTTCTCTCGCCCCGTCGCCCCGCCGCGGCGCCGCCGCCGCCCCGCGCATGCCGCCGCCGCGGCCGCCTCCGTGCTGGCCAGTGGGGGGTATAACATGATCGGCCTACGAGCCAGGAAAAGGATTGCGAGGCATGGGAACGTCTCCAAGCACCTCCATTGGGCGATGGGCAGTGGCAGTGCTGACGATAGTCATCAATGGTGATGATGTTCTGCCAAGGGCTGTGCTGTGCTGCTCTACGCTATGCCGGGCCGCATGGTGACGTGCCAGGGACGCGCCAGGGCACATGCCAATAGAAGTGCCAGGGGACGTACCAGAGGACATGCTGCGTTGAATGCCAGACGACCACATGTTGGATATATCCCTGTGTAGCTTGGACGCGTGAAGACGTGGTTCCAGCTCGGGACAACCATGTTAGACACCCCCCTGGGCGGCCTGGACGCGTGAGAACACATGGTTCCAGATCGGGGCAGCCATGCTAGATATCGTTCTAAATAGCCTGGACACATGACAAGACGTGGCTCCAGCTCGGGACCACCATGTTAGATATCCACCTGGGTGGCCTGGACAAGTGGAAAACACGCGGCTCCGGCTCGGGACCACTATGCTAGACGCCCCAGTTGGAAATCTGGACAGTCACCAGCCGAAGAAGGTGTGTCAGGTTAGTACACATCTGGTGCAGACGTATTGGTTTCGTCTGGCTCTTGTGGGCCCCCACGGGGGCACCCGGACGACCACATGTTGGATGCCTCCCGTGGGTGGCCCGCCGCATACGAAAAAAAAACGCTCTGGGTGGGCGCAGCGTGGGCCCCTGTCGCCCCAGGGCGCAGCAAGCGTGAAAACACGTGGGCTCCTCTCGCCCCAGAGCGGAGCCAGCTCGCCCCCGAGCGGAGCAAGAGTGAAACCACGCGGGCCCTTGTCGCTCCAGAGCGGAACAAGCGTGAAGACACGCGGGTGCGTTTCGCTCCAGAGCGTAGCAGGCGTGAGTTCCATGAGTCCCGCTTCGCCCCAGAGCGAAACAAGCGTAAGCACATGTGGGTGCCTTTCGCCCCAGAATGCACATGTGCGTGAAAACACGTGGGCCCCCTCCAGGAAGCCCCAGGAGGCCTCCCCAGAGCCCCCAGACGGAACGTGCCAAGTGATTCTGCGTCTAGTGCCGGTTCGTTGAGTTTGCTCTGCTTCTGTGCCCTCCCTCACAGCTGGGAAGGGGGAGGCCGCCCCTGGGTGGCCAGGACGCGTGGCAGCACGTGTGTTCCTTTCGACCCAGACGCGGAATAAGCGTGAAACCACGTGGGCCCTGGTCGCTCCAGAGCGCAGCAAGCGTGAAAGCACGTGGGCCCCTTTCGCCCCAGAGCGCAGCTAGCGTGACAACAGGTGGGCCTCTTTCGTTCCAAAGCGGGGCAGGCGTAAGGGAGTGCTTGCACGCCTGCTCCGCCCTGAGGCGAAAGGGACCCACGTGTTTTCACTCTTGCTCTGCCCTTCGGCGACTGGACCCACGTGATGTCACGCTTTCCGCGCCCTGAGGCGCAAGGGACCCACTTCTTTTCACGCTTGTTCCGCCCTGAGGTAAAAATGACTGGGGCGAAAGGGACGGCCTCTCCACTTCGCCAGAACGAGCGTTTCGCTAGAGACATCCTCAAAACTTCTTCGCACAGAACGCGCCATCCTCGAGCGGGGGCGCAGCAAGCCAACATGTCCATGTTTTTGTTGTAAGGTTTTAGTGTCTCCAGATCACATTATTCATTTCGGATTCTGCGGAAAAGGCTCCGCACCTTGTTAACGAGGGACAACGAAGGTCAGCGGACCTCGTTATTGATCGCGGATCCGAAATGGGGAGCACACTTTTCTCGAGCGGGCACGCGCGAAACGCATGTTTTAAAACAACATGGGGCTTGACCTTTTTATTTGTCGTAGACAATTCCGCCGGCCGACCCCCAACATGGCACCCGGGGACAGGTTTACCTACTAAACGAGAACACAGGGCAGGAGCCCACTTCTTGGGAAAAAAATTGGGTATATTCATATTATACCCAGGGTTTTGATACCTTCGTTATTTTATATCCCACGTTTGTTATTCCCTCGCTTGTTTAACCCTCGCGTTTCTACACTCGGCGGCAAGCGAGGGGGGAAGTGAGAAGGAGAAAGCCTTCTCAGAAGGTTCGGAAGTCCCCCGGCCTTCTGAGAAGTTTTCTAAGCCTTCCCCGAAGACAGAAAATCTTTTCAGAAGGCGCGAGGGCGGCGGCAAGCGAGGGGGGGAAGTGAGAAGGAGAAAGCCTTCTCAGAAGGTTCGGAAGTCCCCCGGCCTTCTGAGAAGTTTTCTAAGCCTTCCCCGAAGACAGAAAATCTTCTCAGAAGGCGCGAGGGCTTCTGAGAAGTCCCGCCGCCTTCTGAGAAGGCCTTCTCCTTCTCACTTGCCCCCAGGCGCGCCGCCGAATATTGTTGGTTGGGTCATAACTAGGGTCTCCGGCGACCGTTCGGGACGACCCCAGCACCCCCGAAACGCTCTCGGCGAGGCGCAGCCGCTGGCAAGCATCCCTGGGCTAGAAGCCCGCCGAGAACCGACGAGAACGCCCGAAAACCTGGAACCTCGAAGTTCGAACCCCGAAGTCCCCCCCCTCGCCAGCCGCTGATACACCCTCGTTTTTTACACCCTCGTTTCTATACGGGCCCGCCGCCGCGCCAGGGCCCGGCACCCCCCCCTCGAGGGCTTCGCCCCCGGGGCTCGGCGGCGCAGTGCCTCTGCGGAGCTCGCCGGCCAGTCTCAGAGCCCCGAGAGGGGCAGGCCCGGGCGGGAGCTGCCCCAGACCGGAGCAGTCCCGCAGATGTTCCAGGTCCAAGTCTCCAGGCCTCCCAGATGGGGTCGGAGTAGTTAGATGGGGCCTCCTCCTCCTCCTCCTCCCTCCTCCTCCTCCTCCTCCTCCTCCTCCTCCTCCTCTCTCCTCCTCCTCCTCAGCCCACTGGCCCGCAGGACAGCGCCCTCACGGGCCATGTACTGAACTTCGCGGCGCCCTCCAACCGCTACGAGCCAGGGAAGGGCTCATTTCTTTCTCGCACACACCCTTTTTTTCGGCTGGTCACTAACTTACATCTTGATTCGGCAGTTGCCCTCGGCGTCCAGAGGGGTGGCGAAAGCTACCAGGGGCGTGCGTTGGTGACGCACGTCCGCACCTTTGCGGGGGCGGCTAGCATTCTTCTCATACTGTTGCCCCCGTCTTCCAGAGGGGTGGCGAAAGCTACCCGGTGCGAGCATGTGTGACGCTCGTCCGCACCTCTGCGGGGGCAGCTTGATGTGGAACCACCTCTTACATATTGCGCTCTACAACCCGCTACATATATTGCGGAGGCCTGGCGAGCCGAGGATATCAGCAAGACCCTCCAGTATGCAGATGTGATCCTGTGCCCTGCCACGACGTGCAGGCAGAGACTCCAGGAGCCAGTGTCGGTTCAGACTACACAATATCATCGAATGTTTTCTTTCGGATGGGAAAAGGGCCGTCACACGAACAAGACTGCTGGATGTGCGATCTTCCTGAGGAAAAGGAGCATACGTCTGCAACGCATATGTGAAGTGACGCCAGCGCCTGCCGATATCGCAGGAAGAGGAGGCATCATCAGGATCCGCAGCGGCACCTTTGACATGACACTCGCATGTGCATATCGCCCGCCGCCCAGCAACATGAAGGTGGACATATGGAGGCGGACCTGCAAGAGAGTGACAGACTGGCTACGTCGCTCGGTCCAGGAGGCCCGCCACAGGTCGATGGTAGTGATAGGCGTTGACTCCAACTGCCAGTTCGGGGTGCGCAAGATCGGCCAGGGGATCCCAAGCACGACTGCATACGGACATCATGTGGGCCCGCACGGGCGCGCTATGGAGAGCGAGGTCTCAGAGGGCCTCTGGAAGATTCTACGCATGGAAACCGCTTCGACTGTCTTGAAGCTGCCCTCTCCACTGCTCGTGCAAACATCCCACCCTCCCACCCGCAACTTGGTCGCAAGACATCTTCAGACAAGACCGTGACGGTAGGTACTGCGTGGCACTTGGCCACGACACCGATGCCGACGACGACAGCGACATCGACGACGACGGCGCCGCCGACAGCGACTGCGACGACACCGACGACGTCTCCAATGTTTTCGACGGCGACAACGACGACGACGACACCGACGACGACGACAACGACGCCGACGACGACGACGAAGACGACGACGACGTCGCCAACGGAGACGACGACGAGGGAGGAGAAAAAACGACGACGGCGACAACGACGACAACGACGATGGAGGAGGGAAGACGGCGACGACGCCAACGACGAAGAAGGAGGAAGGACGGCGACGCCGACGACGACAACGACGAGGGAGGAGGGAAGACGACGACGATGACAACGACGACGAAGACGACGACGACGGCGACGAAATAGGAGGGACGACGACGAGACGCCGACGACGGACGACGACGACGAGGGAGGAGGATAACGACGAGGGAGGAGTGAAGACGACGACGACGACGACGACGACGACGGCGACGAAATAGGAGGGACAACGACGAGACGCCGACGAAGACAACGAGGGAGGAAGGACGACCACGGCGACAACGACGACGGAAACGACGACGACGCCAAAGACGACGAGGAAAGACAGAAGACGACGACGGCGACGACGACGACGACGACGACGAGGGAGGAGGGAGGACGACGACGACGACGACGACGCAAGAGCGCGCGCGCACAATTTTGTTGAAAACCCGTGTTGCGAAACCGTGTGTTTTTGTATGTTTTTTGGACGCACGATTTCGACATTCTTCCGAAACCAAAGGTTTTTGAAGGATTTCGGCATACGCCCGCGACGACGCGCGCGTCTGCACTTGGTCCTGTTTTTTGCAGAGGATTCTCGCGACGGCACACGCGCAAGAGCGTTCGACAGATTTCGACATGCGCGCGCGAAGCCCATTTGGTAGCATTTTGTGAAAATCTTGGAACACCTATGGTTTTCTTAAGATTTCGCAAGAGCTCGCGCGTAAGTTTTTTGAATCAGTGTTGCGAAACCATGTGTTTTTACATGTTTTTTGTTTTACCTAACAGCGTAGACTGATAGGTTTCTAGTTGACACAAAAGAGCTCACAGATCACTCCACAGGGGGGTCCGGGCAGGCGTTGGGAGTTGCCGGCCGGCAGGGTGCCGGGCCTGTGCCGGGCTCGTTTTTCACCAACAGTCACACACTTCGTGCTCGTCGACCTCTCAGAACCCCACTCCCAGGCCACATTCTGAATAACCGGATGCAACAGTCACACACTTGGTGCTCCTTGACCTCCCAGAACGCCATTCCCGGGCCACATTCGGAATAGCCGGACGCAACAGTCATACAATTCCTCGTACTTGACACCCCAGAACTCCATTCCCGGGCCACATTTTGGATGCCCGGGGCCAACTGTAGGCCACTTCGTGCTCTTCGATTTCCCAGAACTCCATTCCCGGGCCACATTTTGAATGCCCCGAGCCAACTGTAGGCCACTTCGTGATCTTCGAGTTCCCAGAATTCCATTCCTGGGCATGATTTTGAATGCCCGGAGCCAACTGTAGGCCACTTCGTGTTCTTCGAGTTCCCAGAACTCCATTCCCGGGCCACATTTTGAATGCTGAGGCAGGCTGAGGCTGAGGCTGGCAGGCTGAGGCTGAGGCAGGCTGAGGCTGAGGCCGAGGCTGAAGGCAGACTGAGGCTGAGGCTGAAGCAGGCTGAGGCTGAGGCTGAGGCAGGCTGAGGCTGAGGCTGAGGCAGGCTGATGCTGAGGCAGGCTGAGGCTGAGGCTGAGGCTGATGCAGGCTGAGGCTGAGGCAGGCTGAGGCTGAGGCTGAGGCCAAGGCTCAAGGCAGACTGAGGCTTTGGCTGAAGCAGGCTGAGGCTGAGGCTGAGGCTGAGGCAGGCTGAGGCTGAGGCTGAGGCAGGCTGATGCTGAGGCAAGGCTGAGGCAGGCTGAGGCTGAGGCTGAGGCTGAGGCTGATGCAGGCTGAGGCTGAGGCAGGCTGAGGCGGAGGCCGAGGCTGAAGGCAGGCTGAGGCTGAGGCTGAAGCAGGCTGAGGCTGAGGCTGAGGCAGGCTGAGGCTGAGGCTGAGGCAGGCTGATGCTGATGCAGGCTGAGGCTGAGGCTGAGGCTGATGCAGGCTGAGGCTGAGGCAGGCTGAGGCTGAGGCCGAGGCTGAAGGCAGATTGAGGCTGAGGCTGAAGCAGGCTGAGGCTGAGGCTGAGGCAGGCTGAGGCTGAGGCTGAGGCAGGCTGATGCTGAGGCAGGCTGAGGCTGAGGCTGAGGCTGAGGCTGATGCAGGCTGAGGCTGAGGCAGGCTGAGGCTGAGGCCGAGGCTGAAGGCAGACTGAGGCTGAGGCTGAAGCAGGCTGAGGCTGAGGCTGAGGCAGGCTGAGGCTGAGGCTGAGGCAGGCTGATGCTGAGGCAGGCTGAGGCTGAGGCTGAGGCTGATGCAGGCTGAGGCTGAGGCAGGCTGAGGCTGAGGCCGAGGCTGAAGGCAGACTGAGGCTGAGGCTGAAGCAGGAGGCTGAGGCTGAGGCTGAGGCAGGCTGAGGCTGAGGCTGAGGCAGGCTGAGGCTGAGGCAGGCTGAGGCTGAGGCTGAGGCTGATGCAGGCTGAGGCTGAGGCAGGCTGAGGCTGAGGCGAGGCTGAGGCTGAGGCTGAGGCAGAGGCTGAGGCTGAGGCTGAGGCAGAGGCTGAGGCTGAGGCTGAGGCAGGCTGAGGCTGAGGCTGAGGCAGGCTGATGCTGAGGCAGGCTGAGGCTGAGGCTGAGGCTGATGCAGGCTGAGGCTGAGGCAGGCTGAGGCTGAGGCCGAGGCCAACGGCAGACTGAGGCTGAGGCTGAAGCAGGCTGAGGCTGAGGCAGAGGCAGGCTGAGGCTGAGGCTGAGGCAGGCTGATGCTGAGGCAGGCTGAGGCTGAGGCTGAGGCTGATGCAGGCTGAGGCTGCAGGCTGAGGCTGAGGCCGAGGCAGGCTGAGGCTGAGGCTGGCCGAGGCTGAAGGCAGACTGAGGCTGAGGCTGAAAGGCTGAGGCTGAGGCTGAGGCTGAGGCAGGCTGAGGCTGAGAAGGCAGGCTGAGGCTGAGGCTGAGGCAGGCTGAGGCTGAGGCTGTGACTGCGACTGCCGTTGCCACTGCGACTGTCATCGCGAATGCGACTACGACTGCGAGAACAGCAGAATTCTACAACTGGATTCTCATCCGAATCTTAAGGGGAATGCTTCCAGATATGCCCCTACACATCGATGTTAGGTTGCCTTGCCGGGATAATTTTTTAAATGAATATTTTCGCTTCGCGTATCCCCACCAGCCCATCTCACAGCAGCAACTCTTGCGAAGCATGCCGACAGTCGTGTTTTTCAGGCGTGTGTCCGCTTGGCCCCGCATATCTCCCCTGTTCCTCCTTCCTCCCGCCTCCTTGTACATCCTCCTTGTGGGGGGGAGCGGGAGAAGGACGAGGCGGAGGAGGAGGGAGAGAAAGCGCTCCTCGTGGTTTGAGTCGTTTGGGGTTTCTCGTCCTGGTGTGAGTCGTTCGGGCCCTTCTTCCTGGTGTGAGTCGTTCGGGCTCTTCGTGGTGTGAGTCGTTCGGGCTCTTCGTCCTGGTGTGAGTCGTTCGGGCTTCTCGTGGTGTGAGTTGTTCGGGCCCCTCATCCTGGTGTGAGTCGTTCGGGCCCCTCCTCCTGGTGTGACTCGTTCGGGCTCCTCGTGGTGTGAGTCGTTCGGGGCCCGCGTCGTGGTGTGAGTCGTTCGGGCTCCTCGTGGTGTGAGTCGTTCGGGCGCCTCGTCCTGGTGTGAGTCGTTCGGGCCCCTCCTTGTGGTGTGAGTCGTTCGGGCTCTTCGTGGTGTGAGTCGTTCGGGCCCCTCGTCCTGGTGTGAGTCGTTCGGGCTCCTCGTGGGGCCTCTTGGGGGCCTCTCGGGGCCTCTTGGGGCCTCTTGGGGGCCTCTTGGGGGCCTCTTGGGGGCCTCTTGGGGGCCTCTTGGGGCCTCTTGGGGCCTCTCGGGGGCCTCTTGGGGGCCTCTTTGGGGCCTCTTGGGGCCTCTTGGGGGCCTCTTGGGGGCCTCTTGGAGGCCTCTTGAGGCCTCTTGCGACTTCCTCAGAAGCGCAGATGAGCGCTGCCCCCTGAGAAGGACAAAATGAGCCCAAAACCTTCGTAAACTCAATGATTTTGCTATGAAGGAAGATGAGCGCGGCCCCCTCAGGAGGCCAAAGTGGGGCCAAAACCCTAGTAAAATCAATGGTTTTGGCTTCAAAGAAGAGCAGAGGGGCCAAACTGCGTCCCCCCGTCGGGGCCAGAATCCTCGTGAGGGTCGTCGTTTTTTGGCCCTCCCAGGAGTCGAACAAGACCCCCCTGGCGACGCGCGGGGGTCCCTCTCCAGGCCCAGGGGGAGGGGGTAGGGGGAGGGGTAAACCCATCCCCGAAGGGGAAGAAGGGGGGTTGAGAACAGAGAGAGCCCCCTAAACCACTCACGCCCAAAGGGCTGGTGGGATTCAATTTTGAAATATCTCCGGAACCGAAGGCTTTTTTAGGATTTCGGCATGCGCGCGCCACGACGCGCGCGTGTGCACTTCGTCCCATTTTTTGCAAGGGATTCGTGAACAAGTGATATGTTAGAACAAAACATGTCACCGCATAGTGTTTTTATAAGGGAACCGCAGGGGGGGGAACCCGGCTTGGCTGGGATGGTATGAGTTCATATTTAGGATGGACATGTGGTCATAATCATATGTAATTTACAGCACGCGCGGGGGGCCCGATAAGTCCGGGGGGGGGTAGAATCTATTAGTCTTTTAGAAAGGAGAATTAATTTGCTGAACTTGAAATTGTCTTCTCCACTGCTCGCGCAAACATCCCACCCCCCCACCCGCAACTTGGTTTGCAAAACCTGTTAAGACCGACTACGACGACACCGACGACAACGACTAGGACGACACCGACGACGTCTCCGACGACTTCGACGACGACAACGACGCCGACGCCGACGACGACGAAGACGACGACGACGACGCCAACGAAGGCGACGACGAGGAAGGAGGAAGGACGACGACGGCGACAACGACGACAACGACGAAGACGAGGAGGAGGGAGGACGGTGACGACGCGAACGACGACGAAGGAGGAAGGACGGCGACGCCGACGACGACAACGACGAGGGAGGAGGGAAGACGACGACGACAACGACGACGACGACGGCGACGACATAGGAGGGACGACGATGAGACGCCGACGACGGACGACGACGACGACGTGGGAGGAGGAGGAAGGACGACCACGGCGACAACGACGATGGAAACGACCACGACGCCAAAGAGGACGACGACGACAAACAGGAGAAAAGACAGAGGACGACGTAGGCGACGACGACGACGACGCGGGAGGAGGGAGGACGGCGACGACGACGACGACGACGCAAGAGCGCGCGCGCACGCTTTTGTTGAAAACCCGTGTTGCGAAACCTTTTCTTTTTTAAAAAAAGAAGGTTTTTTGGACGCACGATTTCGACATTCTTCCGAAACCAAAGGTTTTTGAAGGATTTCGGCATACGCCCGCGACGACGCGCGCGTCTGCACTTCGTCCCATTTTTTGCAGAGGATTCTCGCGACGGCACACGCGCAAGGGCGTTCGACAGATTTCGACATGCGCGCGCGCGAAGCCAGTTTGGTAGCATTTTGTGAAAATCTTGAGAACACCTATGGTTTTCTTAAGATTTCGCAAGAGCTCGCGAGGAAGTTTTTTTAGCACACCAGCGTTGCGAAACCATGTGTTTTGGTATGTTGTTCGGAAACTCGATTGCGAAATCCTTCCGGCACCGAAGGTTTTTGAAGGATTTCGGCATGCGCGCGCGACGACGCGCGCGTGTGCACTTCGTCCCACTTGTTGCAAGGGATTCGCGAAAAAGTGTTATGTTAGAAAGAAAAATGTCACCGCATAGTGTTATTTGACAGGGAACCGCAGGGGGGGGAACCCGGCTTGGCTGGGATGGTACGAACTCATATTTAGGATGGACATGTGGTCAGAATCATATATGATTTACAGCACGCGCGGGGGAACCGATAAGTCCAGGGGGGGGGAGGGGGGGAGAATCTATTAGTCTTTTAGAAAGGAGAATACATGGCAGCGTTGGATACGTTCTACCCGACGGGCCCGAGCTACTACGGAGCAGAGGCCCAACAGACCAGCAACCCAGATCACCTCATCGTACCTGCCGAGGCGATACCGATCACGATTTCCCGCCGCGCACTACGCAGAGCTATGAAGGAGCTCCAGATCATCCCCGACGTGAAGCCCAGAGACCACGCACCTATTCTGTGGAAGGCCGAGTATCGATTGGAGTCGGCTACACCCGCAAAAGGAGAGCCCAGATGGAACACAGACGCTCTCTCAAAATTGCTGCAGTTCGACGGGACAGGCTCAGAGATCCTACAAGAAGCGGAGAGATTGTCGGTCGCCTCTCGGAACCAGTGGAGGCGAGACGCGACCAGGACAGACCTTGTTCCAGCCTGGACTTCACTCGTACATGACCTCCGACAGGCCGCGCTCCCAGAACTTCAAGCTGAGCAGGAGGTTTCAGTACGTGCCAGAAGTTACCGAGAAGAGAGAGATGAGTTACTTGCACGGCGGAAAGAAGCACGGCGCCCCTCGGACAACTTCTCGGCCGAGACGATCCAGGATGCAGAGGCAATGAGACAGCGGCTGCGTGAACTGGACAAGCTGATCAGACGAGAGAAACGTCGACTGGACGTTGCTCACATCGACCGATTCCTGGAAGAGGCAGAGCTACATCGCAAGGACGCCGACAGGAGTAACTTGTGGAAGGTGATCTACCAGATTGGCGCACGGTGTCGCGGGCCAAAGAAGAGATCGTATAATACTCCCGACTCCCATCGGCCCTTGCTCTCGGAGTGGACGACGACGATGCAGGCGACGGCGGAGGAAGGGGGGTTCTCGGCAAAGGTCATGGTTTCCCCCGAGGAGGCCGCCCAAGAGGAGCTCGAGAGGCTCGCTGAGGAGGGCCCAGAGGTACACGGGCGGGCACTTGCGTCTGTGGCCTGGGACGATTGGTACCGTACTCTACGTCAACTTAGGCACGCTGCGCGCAGTCGGTTTGCCCCGAGCCACTCGCTCCCATCAGAGTTGTGGCCGTGGCTCCTTTCTCACGCTACTCGAGAGTTCTCTGGGGAATGGCCGTTCACCTCGCATCCGAGCGAGGCGCAGAGAGCCAAGGTGGAAGACCGCTTGCACGTGCAATGCCCGAATTTCACAGAACGCATCGGGAGCGCATTCAAACAGTTCAGGATGAAATCCAGGACCCCCTGGACCTGGCACTGGAGTAGGACGTTTCAGCTCTCGAAGGGGAACCAGAAGAGGGGCACCAAGGCCATGGGGCTTATCCATTGTTATTGTCCGCTGGGGAAGGCCTAGTATAGGGCCATTGATTTACGACATGACCGACCTCCCCTTCCCCCTCACGCTCATGGGCATGCCCCTCGCAGGGCCCGACAAAACGCTCAGCTCGTTGCCAAAGTTCACAGCTGGAGGCTAAAAAAATTGGGCGTCTCTCACCTCCTCGCCAAACAGGACATGTCCAACGCCTTCCCCTCGACCTCGCACACGGAGCTGACTAGGTCTGTGCTCGAGACGGTTCGAGATCCACAGGGCCGCGCCTTTCTGCACCAGCGGCATAAGGAGGCGGTGATGGAGATCAGGGCTGGGGACGAGGTGGGATATTATCAGCCTATTCACGGATCTGGGATGGGGGATGGGAACGCCCGCGAGCTTTTCTCACGCAGTTTCTTAAGGCCTGTGGAGGCCTGGAGGGACCAGCTGCAAGAGCGCCCTGATCTTTTTCAGCGGGACGCAAAGTCGCAACCGGCGCAGATTGCCAGAGCCGCCTGCATCATGACTTGCGCCCTCACGGGAGAGATGCACGATGTTTCGGTCAGAGACTACGCGGGCGATATCCACCAGACGATACCTTTGTGTGCCCCTAACCCGCTCGACGCTCGCGCTCGGCTCCTGGATTCGAATCGGATCCTGGACCAGAAGTTGGGGGAGGGAGGGGGGGTCGCACAAAACCCTGAGAAGGAAACCTGCATGCCCGTGATGACAGGCTCTGGAGGCTACACCGCCACGCGCACGCTGCTCTCGCATGTTGTACCTGTTCCAGGGGTCGTTGCAGCCGAAAGTTTGTATCTAGGAGGGATGGAGCAACTGACTGGCGGATGTGGGATCGAGATTGGGAGGGGGGTGGAGGCGACGCGTTCAGCTTGGAGGAGGATGGGGAGATTTGGGGAGCTTACTCATTCGATCAGATTGAAGAGGATGGCCTTCAAAGGGATTATCCTTTCGGCTGCGTACTCTGGCCTGGAGTTGCATCTGCTTGGTAAGTTAGATTGCAGACGGCTCGATGCTGTCATCCTCGGCTTTGCACGAGTGGTCCTCCGCGACCGCAGACCCGAATTTGCCCCTGATGCTCCAGACGGAGCTCGACCTCAATATCGCTCCTTGCCCGAGTCGACGGTCTTGCAAAAAATGATGATTACAGATACCCGTGCAGAGCTTCTCGTGCGTCGTCTTCGTCAATGGCAACGCTACGTGCTTCATCCAGAAGATAGCCGACAACCCCTGGTGACGCTTTTTGGAACTTTGGAGGGCCTCAGTGAGGCCAGCACGTTCTCCGAGGACCGATCGGTGGACCCCGCGGCGAACCCTTGGGCCCTGCAGGTTCAAAGAAACATCCAGGCGCTTCGTTTTCTGGGCGGGGGGCCCGAGTTCCTGGAGGAGTTCTCGATCAGGGACATTTTCACGAGGGATCGCGTTGGTCGGATCTTCGCCAGGTTCAACCCAGACAAGCTTCGCAAGGAACCCGCCATCAGGAGCCCCACTAGGGCGGCACCCCAACAAGATCCTGCTGAGGGACCCCCAGAGGCGCACGCGTGCCAAACGCCAGGAGACGGACCCGATTGAGTTTGTGGGCAGGTAGTTTATAGTGCTAGCGCCTTACTGGCCCATCAATGCCACCTTCCCGCACATAGGCTTCGTATACCTGCACACTTAATGGTGGTTACTAATCAATGTCCTTATTGCATGTCCACCTTCAAGAGTCACGCCCTTGCAAAACGGCACGTTGCACAGTCACTGAGGAAACGGAGATGTATTTGTGATGTCAGCCCTTGCGCTCCAGAGGCGATTGTACCCCAGGACTTGCACTGCCCGTTCTGTATTGATCTCGAGTCGACCTACCAGGGATACGTGCACCGTACGCCGCCTGGCTCGAAGCAAACTTCCCCGTTTGAGACTCTGCCCGAACTGCAGCTCCACATTCGAAGTCCACGCGCCGCCAGCCCCTGCCCTAGTATTTCCAGCAGCCGACCATGGATCTGGCGGACCGCGCCCTCAGCGTGGACCCCGCGAACAGAGGCGGAGAGCTGCGCTCCCGCAGCGGAGAGCGCGGAGCAGCCCGCCGACCACAGGCACGGGGAGAGCGCCAGCCACCAGGAGCGGCGGGCGGGGCCGCGGGCTCGGACGGGCAGGCAGGGTGAGCGGCAGCTCCATTGTCGCCGTCGCAGGCGGCAGGCCTGGCGGCAGGGGCGCAGGACCGCTCGCAGCAGCGGCAGCAGCACCCGCCAGGCCAGCAGCCCCAGCAGCTGTTCAACCTCGGCGCGCTGTTCGACGGCGCAGAGAACACCTACGGACTCCCTCGTCAAGACGTGGTGCGTCTACAGGAGGGCGCCATGCCTCTCTGGCTGATCCAGGCACTGATGCCCGTCGCGATACGAGCGACGCTCAAGAACAGCCAGAACATCTCAGCGATAGAGTCCACGGTGTTCAGTGATCCACCTGATCGCCAGCCACGAAGTCTGCGTGGCCATGAAGCTGACGGGGCAGTATTTCGTGAAGGAGGCCCAGCGCCTCCGACAGCTGCATCGGCAGGAGCTGAAAGGCGGTCACCGAGTAGAAGAGCTCGACAAGTTAGGGATACCGCATCCGCACTTGTGGCTAGCTATGGTCGGGGCCTTGCAGCAGCAGGGAGAAAACGTGGGTGCGCAGAATGCGGCGAAGATCAAGGCCTACATGGACGAGATCAGGGCAGACGCCGACAGGGCGACCGACACGTTGGCCACCGAGGTGAAGTATTGCAGGGTGGCGTACACCCACGACAGGTCCACGATGAAGGTTTTCTTGGAGGCCAGCGGGACAGGAGTACAGAAGGAGGTGGTCGCGGCGATGGTGCAGCTCGGTGCGACGGTCAAGAAAGGCCCCCCCCCCAAAGAGCCATCAAGAGCGACTCTTGCAGCTGGCGCCCGACGAGATCTAAGAGTGCAGTCTGGTGCCAGAGGCGCAGGAGCCAGAGGGGCAGAAGGGCAGGAGCACAAAGTGAGCACTCGCCCCCGAGTTTCTGAGCGTGCCCACTCGCGTGCCCCTGCCCCTGGCGCTCGTGAGCGCGCTGTTCCAGGCGGGGGCCCGCCGCCACTCCCCTCTCCCTCCCTCGGTCCTCCCTCGTCGGAGACGTCGTCTCGCCGTCCTCGCCTCACCTCGTCTTCCACCCTAGATGACGCCATCTTCCGTTTAAACCGAGGGGCCCGCAGGAGCACCGAGAGTGGCTAGCCGTCTTTGTCCGCCCCTTTCGTCTTCCTTTGGTGTTCTCCTGGGGCCCGATCTTTTTTCTCTCTGGATGCGTCTTGGGGCTTTTCAAAATCTCCCGCCCTGTTAGCTTGGTCCCCGCCGCCTACTAACATGTTTGTGGCCACCCCGATTTTGTAGTGTCTGAGCGCGGCCTGGCCCCAGGGATATCTCCGAGCTGGGTTGGCCGAGGCGCGTTCGAGCCCCCCCCACGTGCGATGTACCGCTTAATATAGCGCACTCTAGGCACTTGAGCTGTCAGGCCAATTCGTTGAATGCCAGCGTTCAGACTCGTGCACCTGCAGAGGTTCGCCGCCGCCGCCTCCTCCTCCTCCTCCTCCTCCCGCCTCCCGCCTCCTCCTCCTCTCTTCTCCTCCTCCTCCTCCTCCTCCTCCTCCTCCTCCTGCTCCTGCTCCTGTTCCTCCTCCTCCTCTCCTCCTCCTCCTCCTCCTCCTCCTCGTCCTCCTCCTCTTCCTCCTCCTCCTCCTCCTCCTCCTCCTCCTCCTCCTCCTCCTCCTCCTCCCGCCTCCTCCTCTCCTCCTCCTCCTCCTCCTCCCGCCTCCCCTCCTCCCCTCCTCTCCTCCTCCTCCTCCTCGCCTCCTCTCCTCTCCTCCTCCTCCTCCTCCTCCTCCTCCTCCTCCTCGTCCTCCTCCTCTTCCTCCTCCTCCTCCTCTCCTCCTCCTCCTCCTTTCTCCTCCTGGTCCTCCTCTCTCCTCCTCCTCCTCCTCCCTTCTTCTCCTGCTCCTCCTCCTCTTGCCTCCTTCTCCTCTCTTCTCCTCCTGCTCCTCCTCCCGGTTCCTCCTCCTCCTTCTCCTCCTCCTCCTCCTCCTCCTCCTCCTCCTCCCTTCTTTTCCTCCTCCTCCCTCCTCCTCTTGCTCCTCTTGGAGTGGGGGGATTCAGGCGTTGAAGGAGTCCAGGCCTCCAAGATGGGGTCGGAGCAGATGAGATCGGAGGATCGTGACATATCGCCGATGCATCGCCGATGCGACTCGATATGAAGCCCGATTTGTTTCACGTCGACGTCGCCGATGCATCGACGACGTCGACAATGCGTCGCTGGTGCATCGCCGATGCATCGGCGATCTGGCGCGATCCTCCGACCCCAATCATTCGGACCCCATCTAGGAGGCCTCTAAGTTTGGGGGGGTCTAAGAAGTGTTTGGCGGTCTGCCTGGGGCCCCCTCCCCCGAGAACGGGACGACCGCACCGAAATCCAGACCCCTGTCCCCGAAGCATCGTCAGACGTTTCGGTTTAGACCCTCCCCCCAAGAGAGGCGTTTGGGTACAAATTGTTGGACCGCCCCCCCGAAAAGACGACCACGTCGATGACGACGACGACGTCGACGACGACGACGACATGATGCCGGTGAGGACGACGTCGACAGCGACTACGACTACAACGAAGACGGCGAGGACGGCGAGGACGGCGACGACGACGACGATGACGACGCCGGTGTATACCGACGACGACGACGACGACGACACCGAGACACCGACAACACCGACGAAGACGACGCCGACGACACCGACGACGACGAC
The DNA here is from genome assembly GCA_963575745.1 of Prorocentrum cordatum. NCBI lineage: Eukaryota > Dinophyceae > Prorocentrales > Prorocentraceae > Prorocentrum > Prorocentrum cordatum. The sequence continues at coordinate 260,761 of CAUYUJ010004459.1, forward strand.
GACGATAACACCGACGACGACGACGACGGCACTGACGACGCCGCCACTGACAGCGAAGGCGAGTACGGCGACGACTGCGACGACGACACTTACGACGACGACGACGACGACGACGAGGGCAGCGACGACGACGGCAAAACCGACGACGACAACGGCATCGACGACGACTACGACGACATGACGGCTCGCATCAGCGCGTTGCACGTCGTATTACTTACGTAGTACCCCCCCAAGATTTTTATGTTTATCGTTCGGCCTATCACCATGCGCTGCACTCGCGCCATAAAGTTGCCGCGAGGGGGTCGAGAGGATGTACGTCCCCCATACCCCCCAGCGAATTCCTGGGGAAAATCCGTTGGCTCTTTTTGTGCCCACACACCCTGCGACCGGCGCGCCTGGCGGTGAAACATTCGTCGATCATATTTTTGAACACCGGCCCAACCTCCCTCCGCGGTGACAGGCAATTGCGGAATGCGTTTTGGCATTGGTCAGCGGCATGTTTTTCGACACCCACCCTCCCTCCGCGGGCCAACAAAAATGTGTTTTGCGATTTGCGCTGGTCATCTTATTTTCGCGCCCACCCACTCGCCAACCAGCCCCGCCCCCATGCGGCATCCGCAGTTTCGTCGGTGGGTCGTCGCCGCCGCGGCCGCCGCCGCCGCCGCCGCCGTCGTCGTCGTCGTCGTCGTCATCGTCGTCGTCGTCGTCGTCACCGCCAGGCCTTGCGCGCCCCCCCATGGGGCGTCCGCAAGGCTTGGTCTTCGTCATCGTCGTTCGTCGGCGTTCGTTGTCGTCGTTCGTCGTCGTCGTCGCTGGGCCTTTCGTTGCACTCATTTCGTTGTCGTCGCTGGGCCAGAGGAAGCAGGGTAGCGCTATACCAAATAAAGTCTGGGGAATTCTACCACACGCCTCTCCAGGGAGGCCTCGCCAGGGAGCAGGGTATTGTTCTACCTGAAAGCTTCGGTGTCGGGGGTGACATTTCTTAAGTTATCACCATAATGTTACTGTCATCGCCAGCCGTTCATACTTCAGTACAGTAATAAGTGATTGCGTTCTTGTAGTTTACAATGTCACTATCCTTCAATATTCAGCACCGTTATGATGATTATCACCTGGTTGGAAATTATTACGGTCAACATCACGGTAGTCTTCCACGATCGTCATACCATGTACAGTGTTACAGTACGTGGTGTTGCTTTTCATGGTTCATATCATTATTGGTAACATCGGCCCGTCATCATCATCGTCACCGCATTACCTAAGTAACCACTGTACTCATCAGAGTCGTTTTGTCGCCGTCGGTGTCGTTGTCGTCGGTGTCCCCAACTTCATCGTCTTCGTCGTTGTCGTCGGGGTCGTCGTCGTTGTCATTTTTGTCGCCCACGTTGACGTCGTCGTCGTCAGTGCCGTCTTCATCGTCGGTGTCGTCGTCATTGTCGTGGGTGTCGTCGTCGTTGTCGATGTCATCGTCGTCGTTGGGTTCGTCGTGGTTTTCGTCGTCGTTTGTCATTGCCATGAGTGCTGTCGTGGTCGTTATCTTTGTCGTCGTCGATGTCGTCGTCGTCGTCGTGGGAGTCGAAGTCGTCTTCGTCGTTGTCCTTCTCTTCCTCATCGTCGGCGTTGGCGTCGGCGTCGTCGCGAGGGTCGCCGTCGTCGCGGGCGTCATGGTCCTTGGTGGCGTCGTCGTCGTCGTCGTCGACAGGGAACTGGCGATTGACGGGGAGCTGGATCCCTCCCGAACCCTCTTTTAATGTCGAACATTTGTAGAACCCTTCCCGAATGTGTTGCACGACAGCTCGAAGTAGGCTTTCCAGAGAGACAACAAAGGATTCAAACTCGAGACCCCCCTGCAATCTTGCTTGACGAGGCCCGCTGGACCTCGCAACATGAATCACCCACGAACCCGGGCATGGACGTAGAAATGTGAAGCACGGCGTCACTTCCAGGCGTCAAACTTGGGCGACGGCATGGCAATTACAGTGCTCAAAGTATCGATCATGATATAGCGTGCCGCGGGCTGTGCTGTTCTGCGCCGTGATGTGCTGTGTTGTGCTGAGTTCAACGTGTCACGCCGCGTTGAACCGTGCCGTGCCTTATTACGTTGTGGATCAAGCCGTCCTTGGCGTCAGAATCGTGGCCGAACGGACCTGGATCGTAAACTTGAACTGCCTGAACGCATAGCTCGGGCTAGTTCTAGTCGAGACGCGCGGGGTGCTCGACCAGCTCGAGCTCAAGATCCGATTCAGTTCCGAAGCCATTGCCCGAGACATTCAGTTCCGCAACGGAGCGAACTGAGTGCGACCACGACAGGCGGGGGACCAACATGCGGGGCGTGCAACCAGCTCGAACTTAGATCCGATTCGGTTCCGAAGTGGGACGAACCGATCAAGGGGCGAATCCGAACCGAAATGAAAAGCACCGAGACGGCGACAGGGCCCCCGCTCGACACCTCCTCAAAAACAATGGAAGAGCCAGCGTTCTGCGAGAGACATCCTCAACACATCCTGCAGAAGGAGCCCTTCGCTGCAGGCGAGGGCCTCGCCCGAGACATCCTCGACAGCTCCTGCAGAGCGAGCGTTTCGCCCCAGACATCCTCAACACATACTCATGTTAGTGATCCGCCTGGGCGGCATGGGCACGAAATGACTTGCGTTTCGCTCGAAGCACCCTCAACAAATCCTCATGGTGATCGTTTTCTTATTCATTGTTTTGCCGATCGGCGCGGGCCCTCGCACCCCCCTTCCCCCCCCTCCCCATGGAGTGGATCTTGGCTGTTTTTGGCGCCTGTTTCGAGCAGGTGGAATCTCCCCCAGAGGACGCACTGCTGCAACCAGTCGTTTCAGGCAGGATCCGGAGCCAGACCCCCCACCCCTTCCCCCTCCCCCACTTCCGCCCAATGTCGAAACGCCGGATAAGAAAACGTTCACATACTCATGTTAGTGATCCGCCTGGGCGGCGGCCTGGGCACGTAACGACCCGCATTTCGCTCGAAACACCCTCAACAATTCCTTATGAATACACATCCGCCTGGGCAACGTGGAACAAGCGTGAAAACACATGGGGCCCTTGCGCGCCAGAGCGAACCGAGCGTGAATAGACGTGGGTCCGTTTCGCGCCGGGCGGAACAGACGTCTAAGCACGTGGGCTTTTTTTCGCCCCGTAGCAGAATCAGCGTGAAAACACGTGGCTCCTCTTTGCCCTGGAGCGCAGCACGTGTGAAATTACGTGGGTCCCTTTCAGAACGGAACATGCGTGACAAGTTTTTGGATGTTGTTGCTCCAGAGCGCAATACGCGTGAAAGCACATGGCTCTTGTTCGCTCAGCAAGCGTGAAATCATGTGGGTCCCTTTCGCCCCAGAGCGGCGCAAGCGTGAAAACATGTGGGTCGTTTTTGCCCCAGAGCTGAACAAGCGTGAAAATACGCCCCAGGAGGCTCACCCACAACCCCAAGGCGGAACGTGCCAAGTGATTACACATCTAGTGCCGATTCGTTGAGTTTGCTATGCTTTTGTGTTGGTTCCTTGCGATCCACAGCGCAGCAAGCGTGAGATCACGTGGGTCCTTTTCGCTACAGAGCGCAGTACACGTGAAAGCACTTTCGCCCCAGAGCGGAACAAGCGTGAAAACACGTGGGTGTTTTTCGCCCCAGAGCGCAGCAAGTGTGAAAACACGTTGTTCTTTTTCGCCCAAGAGTGTAGCAAGCGTGAAAACACGTGAGTGTTTTTCGCCCCAGAGCGGTCCTTTCGCACCAGAATGCAACAAGCGTGAAAACCCGTGCGCCCCCTCCAGAAAGCCCCAGAGGGCCTCCCCAGAGCCTCAAGACGGAACGTGCCAAGTTAATCGGCATCTAGTGCAGAGTCATTGAGTGTGCTCTGCCTGTGTGCGCTACCTCATATTTGGAAGGGGGAGACCGCCCCTGGGTGGCCCGGGCGCGTGACAACACGTGGGTCCCTTTCGACCCACAGCGCAGCAAGCGTGAAATCACGTGGGCCCATTTCGCCCCAGAGCGCAGCAAATGTGAAAACACGTGGGTCCTTTTTCGTCCCAGAATGCAGTAAGCGTGAAATCACATGGGTCCCTTTCGCCCCAGAGCGCAGCAAGCGTGAAAACACGTGGGCCCCTTTTCGTCCCAAAGCGGAGCAAGCGTAAGGGAGTGGTTTCACGCTTTCCCCGCCCTGAGGCGGAAGGGACCCACGCGTTTTCACGCTTGCGCCGCTACGGGGCGTAAGGGGACCACGTAATTTCACGCTTGCTGCGCTCTGGGGCAACATGATGGACCCACGAACCCGGAAAGGGATATAGAACCGCATGCATGGAAACGTTTTCATGACACCGTATTGGGCGACGGGCACTTCCACGAGACACCCCGCGAAACATTCCACGAGACGCGGGCGACCGTTTTCAACGTTTTCCTCAAAACATTCCACGAGACACCCCGCGAAACAGTCCACGAGACACCCCACGAAACATTCCACGACGACAGGCAACCACTCAACCAAGGCGGTGTGGTCGTGCTGGGGAGTGGTCGTGCTGGGGTGTGGTCGTGCTGGGGGGTGGTCGTGCTGGGGGGTGGTCGTGCTGGGGGGGGTCGTGCTGGGGGGTGGTCGTGCTGGGGCGTGGTCGTGCTGGGGCGTGGTCGTGCTGGGGTGTGGTCGTGCTGGGGTGTGGTCGTGCTGGGGTGAGGTCGTGCTGGGGTGTGGTCGTGCTGGGTGATGGTCTTGCTGGGGTGTGGTCGTGCTGGGGTGGGGTAATGCTGGGGTGTGGTCGTGCTGGGGTGTGGTCGTGCTGGGGTGGGTTCGTGCTGGGGTGTGGTCGTGCTGGGGGTGTGGTCGTGCTGGGGTGTGGTCGTGCTGGGGTGTGGTCGTGGAAACGCATATAGAACCGCATGCATGGAAACGTTTTCACGACACCGTATTGGGCGACGGGCATTTGCAATGCTGAAGGTGTCGATGGCGATGTGCTGTGCCAGGGGCTGTGCTGTGCCGTGCTGTGCTGACTTGGAATTTGCCATGCTGCGCTGAACTGTGCTGTGTTCAATTGCGTTGTGGATCAACTCGCCCGTGGCCTCCGAATCCTGGCGTAAAAACACGGATTCGCGCCCCTGGAGAAATCAAATCCATACGCACATACGTAAAAGCACATGGATTCGTGCACCTGGAGAGGGCAAATCTACAGGCACATACGTAAAAACACACGGGTTCGTGCACCTGGAGAAGGCAAATCTCTGGGGCGCCCAGATCCCTCAAGTTCTACACAACAAGCGATTCGCTCGAGACATCCTCGGTAATTCAGCGGAGCAAGCGTTTCGCTCGAGACATCCTCAACACACGAAAGAGTGGCCCGCACCCTGTGATTTATCGATCGGGATTTCAAAAACAAGCGTTTCGCCGAGACATCCTCAAATTTTAATCCGCCGGCCCACCTCGACCTCGATATTTATCAGGGAAAGAATCCGCCGGCCCACCTCAGTTGAGGCACCAGGGACAGGTTTACCAACTAAAAGAGAACCCTGGGCCGGTGCCCTTTCCGGGAAAAAGATGCGTGTTTCACGCTTGTTCCGCCCTGAAGTGAAAAGGACTGGGGCGAAAGGGACGGCCTCTACATTTCTCCAAATTGAGCGTTTCGCAGATCATTTCGCTCGAGACATCCTCAACTACTTCTGCGAAACAAGCGTTCCGCTCGAGACATCCGCAACAAACAAACATGTGCACAGTGAAAACCCATGCGGAAAAAAAACCTGCTTGCCTCCAGGGTGCCCCGGGTTTCTTGGGGTCCTATGGTTTGGCAATGGAAAGCGTGACGCTCCCACACCAAAAGTCAATGGACGTCCTGGGGTCTCAGGGTTGAGTTTCTTGTGAAAGGTTTCTTGTGGTCGAGCTCCGACTGTATTTTACATTGTGCCCTATCTATCGGAATTTCAAGAACCAGCGTTTCGCTCGGGACATTCTCAAAATGTATTCAGCCGGCCCACCTCGACTTCGTTGTTTATCAGGGAAAGAATCTGCCAGCCCACCCCCAAGATGGCACTGGGGACAAGTTACCGCACTACAAAAGAACCCTGGGCCCACGCCCTTTCCAGGCAACATGATCGACCCACGAACCCGGAAAGGAATATAGAAATGTAACGTATGACAACGTGTTCAAAGACATTTGATTGGGTGACGGGCAAATGCAATGCTGAGTGTATCGATCTTGATGTACCCTGCCGAGGGCTGTGCTGTGCTGCACCGTGCTGAATTGCGATGTGCCATGCCGCGACTGTGCTCTATAACGTCGTGGATCGAGTCCTCCTTTGCATCCGAGTCCTGACCGAACTGATCTGGATCTTAAGCTCGAGCTGCCTGAACACATAGTAGCTGCCCCAGAGCTAATTGACAGGGGGACATGCCAGGAGGACGCGCCGCGAAACGTCCCAAGGGACGCGCCAGGCGACGTGCGGGGACGTGCCATGGAGACGCACCGCGGGACGTGCCAAGGGGACGCGCTACGGAACGTGCCAATGGATGTGCCACGTGATGTGCCAGGGGACGCGCCACGCGACGTGCCAGGGGGACTCGCCAAGGGACGCCCCACGGAACGTGCCAAGGAACGTGCCAGGTTGCGATGCTGAGTGTATCGATCTTGATGTACCGTGCCGAAGTCTGTGCTGTGCTGCGCCGTGCTGAATTGCGATGTGCCATGCCGCCGCTGTGCTCTATAGCGTTGTGGATCGAGTCCTCCTTTGCATCCGAGTCCTGACCGAACTGATCTGGATCTTAAGCTCGAGCTGCCTGAACACATAGTAGCTGCCCCAGAGCTAATTGACAGGGGGACATGCCAGGAGGACGCGCCGCGAAACGTCTCAAGGGACGCGCCAAGCGATGTGCCAGGGGACGTGCCATGGAGACGCACCGCGGGACGTGCCAAGGGGACGCGCTACGGAACGTGCTGGGGACAAGCGTTTCGCTCGAGACATCCTGTCAAAATCCTCATGCTAGACATCCGCCTGAGCGACCTGGACACGTGAAAACAAGCGTTTCGCTCAACACATCCTCGACATATTCTCATACTAGACATCCGCCTGGGCGAACTGGACACGTGGCAAAACATGATCGACCCACGAACCCAGAAAGGAATATAGAAATGTAAGACATGGCAACGTTTCAAAGACACCTGATTGGGCGACGTGCAAATGCAATGCTTAGTGTATCGACCTTGATGTACCGTGCCGAGGGCTGTGCTGTGCTGTGCCGTGCTGAATTGCGATGTGCCATGCCACGAGTGTGCTCTATAGCGTTGTGGATCGAGTCCTCCTTTGCGTCCGAGTCCTGACCGAACTGATCTGGATCTTAAGCTCGAGCTGCCTAAGCACATAACTAGTAGCTGCCCCAGAGTTGATTGACAAGGGAACAGAACATGCCAGGAGAACGCGCCGCAGAACGTCCCAAGGGACGCGCCAGGCGACGTGCCAGGGGACGTGCCATGGGGACGCACCGCGGGACGTGCCAAGGGGACGCGCTACGGAATGTGCCAATGGACGTGCCACGGGACGTGCCAAGAGACGCACCAAGCGAGCTGTCAGGGGACGTGCCACGGGGACGCACCGCGGGACGTGCCAAGGGGACGCGCTACGGAACGTGCCAATGGACGTGCCACGGGACGTGCCAGGGGACGCGCCGCGCGACGTGCCAGGGGGACTCGCCACAGGACGCGCCACGGAACGTGCCAAAGAACGTGCCAAGTTGCAATGCTGAGTGAGTGTATCGATCTTGATGTACCGTGCCGCGGGCTGTGCTGTGCTGCGCCGTGCTGAACTGCGATGTGCCACGTGACGATTGTGCTCTATAGCGTTGTGGATCGAGTCCTCCTTTGCATCCGAGTCCTGACCGAACTGATCTGGATCTTAAGCTCGAGCTGCCTGAGCACATAGTAGCTGCCCCAGAGCTAATTCACGGGGGGCATGCTAGGAAGACGCGCCGCCGAAAGTTCCAAGGGACGCGCCAGGCGACGTGCCAGGGGACGTGCCATGGGGACGCACCGCGGGACGTGCCAAGGGGACGCGCTACGGAACGTGCCAATGCATTATGGACGTGCCACGGGACGTGCCAGGGGACGCGCCGCGCGACGTGCCAGGGGGACTCGCCACAGGACGCGCCACGGAACGTGCCAAAGAACGTGCCAAGTTGCAATGCTGAGTGAGTGTACCGATCTTGATGTCATGCCAGGAAGACGCGCCGCGGAACGTTCCAAGGGACGCGCCAGGCGACGTGCCAGGGGACGTGCCACGGGGACGCACCGCGAGACGTGCCAAGGGGACGCGCTACAGAACGTGCTGGGGACAAGCGTCGTGTTGGTGGCCTGGACACGTAACATGCCAGGAGGACGCGCCGCGAAACGTCCCCAGGGACGCGCCAGGCGACGTGCCAAGGGACGTGCCATGGGGTCGCACCGTAGGCCGTGCCAAGGGGACGCGCTACGGGACATCCTCAAAATTCCTGCGCGCGGGACGTGGCACGCGCGAGACATCTTCCGAATTCCTGCGAGCGGGACGTGAAAACAAGCATTTCGCCTGAGACATCCTCTGAATTCTGGCCCCCCACGAGGCCCCCGCTCGAGACATCCCCAAGTTTGCAGAAACCAGCGTTTCGCTCGAGACATCCTCAACAAATTATGAAAAACAAGCGTTTCGCTCGAGACATCCGGTCAAAATTCTAAGAAATCCTGACAAAACAAACGAATTAGTCGAGACATCCTCGAAATTCCTGCGCGCGGGACGCGGCCCGCGCGAGACATCCTTGGAATTCCCGCGAGCGGGACACGAAAACAAGCATTTCGCCTGAGACATCCTCTGAATTCTGGCCCCCCGCTCGAGACATCTCCAAATTTTGCGGAAACCAGCGTTTCGCTCGAGACATCCTCCACAAACTATGTAAAATAAGCGTTTCGCTCGAGACATCCTGCCAAAGTTCTAAGAAATCCTGACAAAACAAGCGAATTAGTCGAGACATCCTCGAAATTCCTGCGCGCGGGACGCGGCACGCGCGAGACATCCTCGGAATTCCTGCGCGCGGGGCGCTTTTCCGAGTCGCGGTCGGGGCTCCAGACCCCGTTATTTTTCGAGGATTCTGCGAAAAACGCTCCGCACCCTCTTTTTTACGAGGGAAAGCGGGGGTCTGCGGACCCCGTTATTTATCGAGGATCCGAGATGGGGGGCGAACTTTCCTCGAGCGGGCACGCACAAAACGCACTTTTTCTAAAAAAATCAGCACTTTACTTCGTTATTTATCGCAAATAATTTCGCCGGCGCTTGACCCGTCAGATCCGGGGGTAAACGGCTAAAAGAGAACCCTGAGCCCAAGCCCTTTCCGGGAAAAAATCAGCACTTTACCTCGTTATTTATCGCAAATAATTTCGCCGGCGCTTGACCCGTCAGATCCGGGGGTAAACGGCTAAAAGAGAACCCTGGGCCCAAGCCCTTTCCGGGAAAATGGTTCGCTCGAGACATCCTCAACACATCTTCATGTGAGACGTCCGCCTGGGTGACCTGGGCACCTGAAAACAAGCGTTTCGCTCGAGACGTTTTCAACACCTCCTCATTCTAGACATCCGCCTGGGCGGCCTGTACGCGTGAAAGCAACGTCTCGTTCGAGACATCCTCAACACATCTTCATGTTAGACATCCGCCTGGGCGACCTGGACACGTGAAAACATGCGTATCTCTCGAGACATTCTCAGCACATCCTCATGCTAGGCATCCGCCTGGGCAACCTGGACACGTGCAAACAAGCATCTCGATCGAGACTTCCTCAACACATCTTCATGTGAGACATCCGCCTGGGCGACGAGGACGCGTGAAACCAAGCGTCTCGCTCGAGACATCCTCAACAAATCCTGACGCTAGACCTCTGCCTGGGCAACCTGGAGGCGTGAAACCAAGCGTCTCGCTCGAGGCATCCTCAAGACCTGGGCACGTGAAAACGAGCATTCTCAGCACATCCTCATGCTAGGCATCCGCCTGGGCAACCTGGACACGTGCAAACAAGCATCTCGATCGAGACTTCCTCAACACATCCTCATGCTAGACATCCGCCTGGGCGACGAGGACGCGTGAAACCGAGCGTCTCGCTCGAGACATCCGCAACAAATCCTGGCGCTAGACCTCTGCCTGGGCAACCTGGAGGCGTGAAACCAAGCGTCTCGCTCGAGACATCCTCAAGACCTGGGCACGTGAAAACAAGCATTTCACTTGAGAGATCCTCTGAATTCGGGTCCCCAGGAGAGGACAATCTATCACGCAGAACAAGCGTTTCGCTCGAGACATCCTCAACACATTCTGAAACATGATCGACCCACGAACCGGGAAAGGAATCTAGACCTGTAAAGCATGGCAACGTTTCAAAGACACCTGATTGGGCGACGGGCAAACGCAATGCTGAGTTTATCGATCTTGATGTACCCTGCCGAGGGCTGTGCTGTGCTGCACCGTGCTGAATTGCGATGTGCCATGCCGCGATTGTGCTCTATAACGTTGTGGATCGAGTCCTCCTTTGCATCCGAGTCCTGACCGAACTGATCTGGATCTTAAGCTCGAGCTGCCTTAGCACATAGTAGCTGCCCCAGAGCTAATTCACAAGGGAACATGCCAGGAGGACGTGCCGCGGAACGTTCCAAGGGGCGCGCCAGGCGACGTGCCAGGGGACGTGCCATGGGGTCGCACCGCGGGACGTGCCAAGGGGACGCGCTACGGAACGTGCCAATGGATGTGCCACTGGACGTGCCAGGGGACGCGCCGCGCGACGTGCCAGGGGGACTCGCCACGGAACGTGCCAAGGAACGTGCCAAGTTGCAATGCTGAGTGTATCGATCTTGATGTACCGTGCCGAAGTCTGTTGTGCTGCGCCGTGCTGAATTGCGATGTGCCATGCCGCGATTGTGCTTTATAGCGTTGTGGATCGAGTCCTCCTTTGCATCCGAGTCCTGACCGAACTGATCTGGATCTTAAGCTCGAGCTGCCTGAACACGTAGTAGCTGCCCAGAGCTAATTGACAGGGGGACATGCCAGGAGGACGCGCCGCGGAACGTCTGAAGGGACGCGCCAGGCGACGTGCCAAGGGACGTGCCACGAGGACGCACCGCGGGACGTGCCAAGGGGACGCGCTACGGAAAGTGCTGGGGACAAGCGTTTCGCTCGAGACATCCTGTCAACATCCTCATGCTAGACATCCGCCTGAGCGACCTGGACACGTGAAAACAAGCGTTTCGCTAGACACCCGCTTGGGCGACCTGTACACGTGAAAGCAAGCGTCTCGCTCGAGACATCTTCAACACATCTTCATCATCCACCGGGGCGACCTGGACACGTGAAAACAAGCATATCTCGCGAGACATTCTCAACATATCCTCATGCTAGGCCTCTGCCTGGGCAACCTGGACACGTGCAAACTAGCATCTCGATCGAGACTTCGTCAACACATCCTCATGCTAGACATCCGCCTGGGCGACGAAGACGCGTGAAGCCAAGCGTCACGCTGGAGACATCCTGAACACATCCTGGCGCTAGACCTCTGCCTGGGCAATCTGGAGGCGTGAAACCAAGCGTCTCGCTCGAGAAATCCTCAAGACCTGGGCACGTGAAAACAAGCATTTCACTTGAGAGATCCTCTGAATTCGGGTCCCCAGGAGAGGACAGTCTATAACACAAAACAGCAGTTTCGCTCGAGGCATCCGCAACACATTCGAAAACAACAAGCGTTTCGCTAGGGACATCCTCAAATTTTAATTCGCCGGCCCTACTTGACCTCGTTGTTTATCGCAAAAGAAATTCGCCGGCCCTACAGCCGTCAGATCCGGGGGTAAACAGCTAAAAGAGAACCCTGGGCCCACGCCCTTTCCGGGAAAAAACAAGCGTTTCGCTCGAGACATCCTCAAATTTTATTCGCCGGCCCACCTCGATTTCGATATTTATCGGAAAAGACATGTGCCGGCCCACCTCAAGTCAAACCCGGGGGTAAACCATCTAAAAGAGAACCCTGGGCTTGAGCCCTTTCCGGGAAATAGTCCAAAGAGCACGAACAAATCGTCACCTGACCTTTTTGTACTATTCTTGAGTATTCTTCCTGCAGAGGGATTTGCTCGACTTTAATGGAGGCGCGCAGACGACCCCGCTCTCCTGCGTCGCTCCTTTGGGCCGAGGCGGCGGAGGTTGGCGGAGGCGGCCGAGGAAGCTCCACAGGGCAGGAGTCGTCTTGCTCAACCCAGCCTCTGGCATGGTCGAACAGCTACAGTCGACTCGTATCATAAGGATGCGCGGTAAGGATTCAAGGGCCTTGGAGGGCCATGTTAGCGTTTTTCGAACGGGGTTGGCTAGCGAAAGTCGCTAAGGACGGGCCGAAGGGGCAAGGATGCAGGGGTACCCTTGGGAAGTTTGCCCATCCTTGATATGTGTGTCGACTGTGTCTCGAGACTCGAGTCATGCCCGAAGCGTGGCAAGCTCAGAAGTGCCTGATGGGGGGGGGGGGGGGCGAGCCCTGCTGCAAGTTTCTCGGCTCGTGCCTGCGCTGAGCATCATCTCACCGATCCTGAGACGCACAGAGACGTACTAATACCAGATGTCCTCCTTGGAGGCGCGCGTCCGACCCGAAAATATGGTGTATACCCATCTCTTGTAGTATATCCTTTCTCGAGTGGCGTGGCCCCAAAGTGCCCGCCACGACGCACATGCTGTCGGATTTCTCGGCGCGTGCATCGCCCCCGGGGGGGGGGGGGGCCGCGCACACAGTATTGACCCGGGTCAATCCAGACCCGGGCCAGTCAGGCTTTGCAGGATCCTGCAGGATCCCGCAGGATCCTGCACCCAAGCCCGGGTCAGTGCACCCCCGGCCCTGCAAGATCTTGCAAGGTCCGGCGCTCTGGCTGACCCCCGGTTGCATTGACCCCCGTCTCTCGGCGGTGGACAAAGCTTCCTCTAATAAACCACCCTTTCGTGAAAACGGCCTAAGACCGAAACCAACGGACCTAGACCCGCAAAAATGACGGCCGCGACGCCCTCTCGCGGACCGCAAACGGCCAATTCGCTAATCGACGTGTCAGGGTAGAATTAGGTCGGGCATGTCCCTAAAGGCGGATTTGGGACGAAAAATTCAAGATACTAAAAACATGATCGATCCACGAACCCGGAAAGGAATATAGAACTGTAACACATGGCAGCGTTTTCAAAGACACTTGATTGGGTTACGGGCAAATGCAATGCTGAAGGTATCGATCTTGATGTACCCTGCCGAGGGCTGTGCTGTGCTGCACCGTGCTGAATTGCGATGTGCCATGGCGCGATTGTGCTCTATAGCGTCGTGGATGGAGTCCTCCTTTGCATCCGAGTCCTGACCGAACTGATCTGGATCGTAAGCTCGAGCTGCTTGAACACATAGTAGCTGCCCCAGATTTAATGGACAGGGGAACATGCCGGGAGAACGCGACGCGGAACGTCTCAAGGGATTCGCCAGGCGACGTGCCAGGGGACGTGCCATGGGGTCGCACCGCGGGACGTGCCAATGGGGACGCGCTACGGAACGTGCCAATGGATGTGCCACGGGATGTGCCAGGGGACGCGCCACGCGACGTGCCAGGGGGACTCGCCAAGGGACGCCCCACGGAACGTGCCAAGGAACGTGCCAAGTTGCAATGCTGAGTGTATCGATCTTGATGTACCGTGCCGAAATCTGTGCTGTGCTGCGCCGTGCTGAATTGCGATGTGCCATGCCGCGATTGTGCTCTATAGCGTTGTGGATCGAGTCCTCCTTTGCATCCGAGTCCTGACCGAACTGATCTGGATCTTAAGCTCGAGCTGCCTGAACACATAGTAGCTGCCCCAGAGCTAATTGACAGGGGGACATGCCGGAGGACGCGACGCGGAACGTCTCAAGGGACGCGCCAAGCGACGTGCCAAGGGACGTGCCATGGGGACGCACCGCGGGACGTTCCAAGGGGACGCGCTACGGAACGTGCTGGGGGCAAGCGTTTCATCCGGTCAAAATCCTTAAACAAATTCCTGCGCGCGGGACGCGGCACGCGCGAGACATCCTCTGAATTCCTGCGAGCGGGACGTGAAAACCAAGCATTTCGCCTGAGACATCCTTTGAATTTTGCCCCCCCGCGAGGACCCCGCTCGAGACATCCCCCAATTTTGCAAAACCAGCGTTTCGCTTGAGACATCCTCAACAAATTATGAAAAACAAGCATTTCGTTCGAGACATCCTGCCACAATTCAAGGACATCCTGGCAAAACAAACGAATTAGCCGAGACATCCTCAAAATTCCTGCGCGCGGGACGTGGCACGCGCGAGACATCATCCTCTGAATTCCTGCGAGCGGGACGTGAAAACAAGCATTTCGCCTGAGACATCCTTTGAATTTTGGCCCCGCACGAGGCCCCCGCTCGAGACATCCCCCAATTTTGTAAAACCAGCATTTCGCTTGAGACATCCTCAACCAGTGATGAAAAGAAAAAAAAACGTTTCGCTCGAGACATCTTATCAAAATTCAAGAAATCCTGGCAAAGAGACATTCTCGAAATTCCTGCGCGCGGGACGCGGCACGCGCGAGACATCCTTTGAATTCCTGCGACCGGGACGTGAAAACAAGCATTTCGCTTGAGACGTCCTTTGAATTCTGGCCCCCGACGAGGCCCCCGCTTGAGACATCCCCCAATTTTGCAAAACCAGCGTTTCGCTTCAGACATTCTCAACAAATTATGAAAAACAAGCATTTCGCTTGACACATCCTGCCAAAATTCAAGGAAATCCTAAAACAGCAAGCGAATTAGTCGAGACATCCTCAAAATTCCTGCGCGCGGGACGCGGCACGCGCGAGACATCCTCGGAATTCATGCGCGCGGGGCGTTTTTCCGCGTCGCGGTCGGCTCTGCAAAACCAGCGTTTCGCTCGAGACATCTTCAACAAATTATGAAAAACAAGCGTTTCGCTCGAGACATCCCCAACTCTGCAAAACCAGCGTTTAGCTCGAGATATCCTGAACAAATTCTGAAAAACATGATCGACCCACGAACCCGGAAAGGAACATAGGAGTGTAACGCGTGGCAACGTTTTCAAAGACACCTGATTGGGTTGCGGGCACATGCAATGCTGAGTGTATCGAGCTTGATGTACCCTGCCGAGGGCTATGCTGTGCTGCGCCGTGCTGAATTGCGATGTGCCATCCCGCGATTGTGCTCTATAGCGTCGTGGATCGAGTCCTCCTTTGCATCCGAGTCCCCTGATAGTCAGCGTCGTGCTCCTCGTAGTATGCCTGCAAGTGGTGTCGCAGGGGGTCCGCCTGCCAGGCGGGCCGCTGCGCTTCCGGGATCCTGTCAACCAGTTGTTGCCACTGCGCCACGTCGCTCGGCGAGAGCTGCTCGCCCGTGGAGGCGCTCACGTGCCTGCGCGCGAGAGCGCTCTGCAGGTAGCGCGACGCCCAGAGGTCGTCGTCGTCGCGGAGCTCTGCAGCCTCCGAGGGCCCCGCAGCATGGGAAGGCCAGCCCCCGCGCCGCTGGAGGTACTCGCCAACCACGCGCAAGCGTAGATCCTCTGGGCAAGGTCTAACAAGCAGCTCCTCCCGCACCGCGTCGACACCATGACGCTTGTTGACATCCTTCTGCGCCACAGGCAAGCCCGCAGCCTTCGCCTCGCGCAACACGGACGTGGAATCCCATGTCCGCCTGCGAAGCGCCGCCCTGCCTTCGGCGTCCATCGCGGTGGCCGTGCCTGGAGTCCGCTCTCGGGTCTGTCGCACAGCCTCCAGGACGTCGTCCACGACCTGCATTTGGTTCCTCTTGCGGGTAGAGATGTTGAAAGCCCTGGCCGCTTCCCCCAGCCAGTCGTCATCGAGAGCAGTCCCTGCCTCGATCTGTCTCTGCCGTTCCGTGCGGCGAGCGCTTTCGAGGTCATAGCGGCTGCGCAGCAGGCGCTGTCGCAAACAATCCGTGGCCAAAGAGATCAACAGGTCCCGACACGCATCGCCGTCTCGCCGGTTACGACTGGCATAGTCTCGCGGCGGCAAGGGCGGGCCTTCGTCCGCGGCGGCGGGCCTCTTCTTCAGGCCTGGCTTGCTCCTGCCGCCCTCGAGACCCCAGAAATCCGCCTCGTAACGGGAAACGGTGAGGTCAGACGCCGTTGGGCGCTTCCGCGCAAGCATGGCACGGGGAAGGCAGCTGCCCGGCGGGGCCGCCCGGCTGACCTTGCGGGTGCAAACGGCGCGCGGCCCCTGCGCGCGCGCGTCGCTCCGAAGCCCACTGGCGACCTGCCTCGAGCTGGAGAGAAGAGAGGGGAGCCGCGAGTAAGTGCGACAAGGAACGCTGGGGCCCTGGGGAGGCCTCCTGGGGCCTCCTGGGGCGGCCTCTGAGGCATTAGGAACCCACGTGATTTCACGCTTGTCCCGCTCTGAGGCGTTAGGAGACCACGCGTTTTCACACGGGACGTGAAAACAATCATTTCGCCTGAGACATCCTTTGCATTCTGGCCCCCCACGAGGCCCCCGCTCGAGAAACCTTTCAATTTTGCAAATCCAGCGTTTCGCTCGAGACATCCTCAACCAATTATGAAAAACAAGCGTTTCGCTCGAGACATCCTGTCAAAATCCAAAGAAATCCTTGCAAAACGAGCGAATTAGTTGAGACCTCCTCAGAATTCCTGCGCGCGAGACGCGGCACGCAAGAGACATCCTCGGAATTCCTGCGAGCGGGACGTGAAAACCAAGCATTTCGCCTGAGACATCCTTTGAATTCTGGCCCCCCACGAGGCCCCATTTTGCAAAACCAGTGTTTCGCTCGAGACATCCTCAACAAATTATGAAGAACAAGCGTTTCGCTCGAGACATCCTGTCAAAATCCAAAGAAATCTTGGCACAACAAACGAAGTAGCCGAGACATCCTCAAAATTCCTGCGCGCGGGACGCGGCACGCGCGAGACATCCTCGGAATTCCTGCGAGCGGGACGTGAAAACAAGCATTTCGCCTGAGACATCCTCTGAATTCTGACCCCCCACGAGGCCCCAGCTCGAGACATCCCCCAATTTTGCAAAACCAGTGTTTCGCTCGAGACATCTTCAACAAATTATGAAAAACAAGCGTTTCGCTCGAGACATCCTGTCAAAATCCAAAGAAATCCTTGCAAAACAATCGAATTTGTCGAGACTTCCTCAAAATTCCTGCGCGCGAGACGCGGCACGCAAGAGACATCCTCGGAATTCCTGCGAGCGGGACGCTTTTCCGCGTCGCGGTCGGGGCTCCAGATTTTGTTTTTGTTGATGATTCTGTTAAAGTGGCCCGCATTTTCTTTTTCACGACAGAAAGCAGTAGTCCGCGGACACCGTTATTTATCGAGGATCCGAGATGGGGGGTCGACTTTCTTCGAGCGGGCACGCGCGAAACGTATTTGTTTCACGCCGAATTGGACTTTACTTTGTTTTTTATCGAGCGGAATTCCGCCGGCCCACCTCCCACATGGCACCAGGGACAGATTACCATCCTAAAAGAGAGACCTGGGCCGGCGCCCTTTCCGGAAACAAGCGTGTCGCTCAAGACATCCTCAAAAATAATTCCGCCGGCCCTCTTTGACTTCGTTCTTCATCGCAGAATAATTCCGCCGGCCCCCTTCAAATCAAAACCAGAGGGTAAAGCTACTAAAAGAGAACCCTGGGCCCGCGCCTTTTCCGGGAAAAGTGCCCGCCGTGCCGCCCAGAGCGGACACGCGCAGAAGGGGGCATGGGGAGAGGGGAAAGGCTTCTGGGAAGCACCCTTGCTTCTTGGAAGGCGCGGGGCGTGTCTGTAGGTGTATGGAAGGTTCGCGTCGTGTCGACCGGCGGCGCCGCCAGCGGTCAACGCTAAAGGCCGCCGGCGACCTAGAATCGGTCGTTGTTGAAAGATCTGAAGTTTCGGAAACGGCCAACCGTTCAAGGTTGAACGATCCCCGCCCCGCGGTGTCAGGAACCAACGCCTGGGTCGTCACGACACGAACCTTTTCATAGGGCCAGCGCCTTCTAAGAAGCCCTTCCCCCCTCCCCGTGCCCCCCCCCCGTTCCGCGCCGCCAGCATGTAGCTCGGGCGCCCGACCTTCCAAAGCGGGGGAGCCGCGGCACTCACACCTCCAAGGTGCTGACCAAAGATCAGGGCGGGCGGAGGTTTTTCGTCGCCTCTGCCTCCTCCTCCTCCTCCTCCTCCTCCTCCTCCTCCTCCTCCTCCTCCTCCTCCTCCTCCCCTCGCCGGGTCCAGGGACCGCCGTCGAGAACGATGGCGGGATCGCCCGTGCCCCGTGGGCCCACGCGGGTGCTCTGCAGCCGAGTGTACATGTTCGCCCCTCTTCTGTTCAGCCTTGGCACCGCGCACATCGGCGCACTTGAAGGGAGGGGGGGAGGGGGGAGGAGCAAAAGGCTGGGTGGGAAGGGGAGGGGTGCCGACGGGTGCCGACGAGTGTCGGGGACCCGGGAATGGGGCCCGAGCTCCGAGGGCCCTTGATTGCAAAACTATGGCATCGGAGGTCTGGTTCCCCGGCTCTGCGACCACTCGTGAGCGCCCCATCCCTGCGGGTCCAACCGACGCTTGGGCATCGGACACCCTCCAGCTGGGGCCCACCTGGCTGCAGGATCATCCGTTTGCATGGCTTTTTGTCGTTTTCGGGCTCTTGGGGGCCCTCCCCAGACCCCCAGGGCCATCAGCGAGGCGACTCGGGATGAAGAAGCTGGCCCTGGGGAAAGCCCCCTGGGACAAGGACCCGTCTCCACCAGGGCCCCCGTCCATAATGCCAACCTGCCTCCCTCCCCTTGGCAAGTCCTGCGCCATTTTCACGCGTGGCAGGTTCCCAAAGTCCTCCGCAAGGCCGCACGGGCAATCCGCAAAACAATTTTAGCCTCAAGGCAGCCCGGGCGCCGTGCACCCTCGGCGCGCAACTGGGCGCGGTGAGATCATCCTGTCGTCCTCGTGGCCGCGGCGCCGCTTCGAGGACATGCGCTGGACCGCGGCGCTGCTCGCGGCCTGGGCCGCGAAGGCTGCGAGGGGAGGGCCTGTGGGCGGGAGCGAGGACGACGTCTCGCCTTCGGGTCCGTGCCAGGCCGCAATCGCCGGCTACTGCCCGACGGTCCCCCCCGGCGATGGCCGGCTGACTCAGTGCCTGATGAACGCCTACGCCAGGGATGGTAAAGTCAATGGCTTGCTCCAAAAGAACGGCGTCACGTCCGAGTGCAAGATGGAGGTGACCATGGTGAGGCGGAAGCCCCTGCGCGCAGGTGCGAAGTCGAGCCACCCGGGGGTGTCGCCGGCGTCTATGTCGCAGGCCGAGGTCGCTTGCGTGAAGGATGCGAAGAGGCTCTGCGCGGAGGCCATGGGCGCTGCACTGCCCTGCCTCCAGGCGCACAGGGCCGAGCTGTCCGAGGGGTGCTCGAAGCAGATCTTCCTCGTCGAGCAGCTGAAGGCGGGCGACGGGAAGCTCACTGCCCCGATGATCGTGGCCTGCCAGGCGGACCTCGAAGACCCGAACGTGTGCGGCAAACCGGACCCCTCCATAACCAGGGGTCGATCCGAACGGTGTTATGGCGATTTCGTGGGCCGTTTTCGTTTTGATCTCGCTGCGCAGCAACGGGGGAACGAAGACGGTCCGAAGGAAAACAACATGATCGACCCACGAACCCGGAAAGGAAGATAGAAACGTAAGACATGGCAACGTTTCAAAGACACCTGATTGGGCGACGGGCAAATGCAATGGTTAGTGTATCGATCTTGATATACCGTGCCGAGGGCTGTGCTGTGCAGCGCCGTGCTGAATTGCGATGTGCCATGCCGCGATTGTGCTCTGTAGCGTTGTGGATCGAGTCCTCCTTTGCATCCGAGTCCTGACCGAACTGATCTGGATCTTAAGCTCGAGCTGTCCTAGCACATAGTAGCTGCCCGAGAGCTAATTGACAGGGCAACATGCCAGGAGGACGCGCCGCGGAACGTCCCAATGGACGCGCCAGGCGACGTGCCAGGGGACGTGCCACGGAGACGCGCCGCGTGACGTGTCAAGGGGACGCGCTACGGAACGTGCCAATGGACGTGCACCGCGCGACGTGCCAGGGGACGCGCCGCGCGACGTGCCAGGGGGACTCGCCACGGGACGAGCCACGGAACGTGCCAGATTGCAATGCTGAGTGTATCGGTCTTGACGTACCGTGCCGAGGGCTGCGCTGTGCTGACCCGAGCTGAATTACGATGTGCCATGCCGCGAGTGTGCTCTATAGTGTTGTGGATCGAGTCCGTCTTTGCATCTGAGTCCTGACCGAATTGATCTGGATCTTAAGCTCGAGCTGCCCTAGCACATAGTAGCTGCCCGAGAGCTAATTGACAGGGGAACATGCCAGGAGGACGCGCCGCGGAACGCTCCAAGGGACGCGCCAAGCGACGTGCCAGGGGACGCGCCGCGCGACGTGCCAGGGGGACTCGCCACGGGACGCGCCACGGAACATGCCAAAGAACGTGCCAGATTGCAATGTTGAGTGTGTCGATCTTGATGTACCGTGCCGAGGGCTGTGCTGTGCTGAGCCGTGCTGAACTGCGATGTGCCTTGCCGCGATTGTGCTCTATAATGTTGTGGATCGAGTCCTCCGTTGCATCCGAGTCCTGACCGAACTGATCTGGATCTTAAGCTCGAGCGGCCTGAACACATAACTAGTAGCTGCCCCAGAGCTAATTGACAGGGGAACATGCCAGGAGGACGCGCCGCGGGACGTGCCAAGGCACGCGCCAGGCGATGTGTCAGGGGACGTGCCACGTGGACGCACCGCGGGACGTGCCGAGGGGACGTGCTACGGAAGGTGCCAGTGGACGTGCCACGGGACGTGCCAGGGGACGCGTCGCGCGACGTGCCAGGGGGATTCGCCACAGGACGCGCCACGAAATGTGCCATGGAGCGTGCCAAATTGCAATGTTGAGTGAGTGTGTCGATCTTGATGTACCGTGCCGAGGGCTGTGCTGTGCTGAGCCGTGCTGAACTGCGATGTGCCTTGCCGCGATTGTGCTCTATAATGTTGTGGATCGAGTCCTCCGTTGCATCCGAGTCCTGACCGAATTGATCTGGATCTTAAGCTCGAGCTGCCTGAGAACATAGTCCACATAGTAGCTGCCCCAGAGCTAATTGCCAAGGTAACATGTCAGGAAGACGCGCCGCGGAACGTTCCAAGGGACGCTCCAGGCGACGTGCCAGGGGACGTGCCACGGGGACGCACCGCGGGACGTGCCAAGGGGACGCGCTACAGAACGTGCTGGGGACAAGCGTCGTTCTAGTTGCCTGGACACGTAAAAACACGGTGCCAGCTCGGGACAACCATGTTAGATACCCCCTGGGTGGCCTGGACACGTAAAAACACGTGGTTCCAGCTCGGGACAATCATGTTAGAGATCTCCCTGGGTGGCCTGAGCATGAAAAAACACGTGGTTCCAGCTCGGGAAAGCCATGTTAGATACCCCCCTGCGTGACCTAAATACGGTAAATTCGCGCTCCCGCTCGAGAAATCCTCGCAATGTCTTCTTCCCTGGAGAGGCCCCCAAAGTGCAACCCCCATGTTCAGAGCAAGAAACCATCACTTTTCTGTATTGGGACGTGTGTTCGGGTAGCACTTTTCGGCCCCCCGCGCGTTTCCTCATAATTCGGCGTTCGGCTCGACGCCATGTTAGATAACCCAACTCTGCAAAACTAGCGTTTCGCTCGAGACATCCTCAACACTGTCACGCTAAATCTGAAAAAAACGAGCGAATTACTTCGGGGGTACTAAAGTTTTTGACCATAAGATGACAATTGCCTCGCTGGTCACGCGTGCCGCGGAGGACCGATCAGGATGCATAGGTGCCTTGATGCGGATTCGCGAGCCTTTGTGGGCCCTCTGGGACGGCCAACCAGTGAACCGAGAGCGACCGCATTGGAGAAGGATGCCCAGGGTCTCACAGCATCAATGCAACAAGGAATACAATGAAACATCGCGTTGGCATGATAAGGACAGGGTCGATGGGGATGATGACACGGACGATCAAACGTGACCCAAACGGAGTGGTTTACTGTGAATGGGTTGAAGTCGGAGTGTTTTCCGGCCCTATTGTAAATGGGACGGAGTAATTATCACCCTGTTTTAAATATATATATTATTATATTCTTACAGGGTGAGAGCCCATCGGAGTCGAACCGCCGCCCGACCCAAAAGATGTCGCTAAGATTCTACGGGGGGGCAGGGGGCGTCGACAGCATGACGTCTTATGGTCAAAACTATAGTACCCCCCGTGTAGTCGAGACATCCTCGAAATTCCTGCGCGCGGGACGCGGCACGCGCGAGACATCCTCGGAATTCCTGCGCGCGAGACATCCCCCAACTCTGCAAAACCAGCGTTTCGCTCGAGACATCCTCAACAAATTCTGAAAAACAAGCGTTTCGCTCGAGACATCCTCGAAAATAATTCAGCCGGCCCTCTTACCGCATGTAATTTATCGCAGAATAATTCCGCCGGCCCTCTTCCCGTCGATTCCGGGGGCAAACGGCTAAAAGAGAAAGAACCTTGGGCCCACGCCCTTTCCGGGAAAAACAGCACGAAAACGAATATGATCGACCCACGAACCCGGAAAGGAATATAGAAATGTAACGCACGGCAGCGTTTTCAAAGACACCAGATTGGGTGATGGGCAAGTGCAATGTTGATTGTATCGATCTTGATGTACCGTGCCGAGGGCTTTGCTGTGCTGCGCCGTGCTGAATTACGATGTGCCATGGCGCGATTGTGCTCTATAGCGTCGCGGATCGAGTCTTCCTTTGCATCCGAGTCCTGACCGAACTGATCTGGATCTTAAGCTCGAGCGGCCTGAACACATAGTATCTGCCGCAGAGCTAATTGACAGGGGGACATGCCAGGAGGACGCGCCGCGGAACGTCTCAAGGGACGCGCCAGGCGATGTGCCAGGGGTTCGTGCCATGGGGACGCACCGTAGGACGTGCCGAGGGGACGCGCTACGGAACGTGCCAATGGATGTGCCACGGGACGTGCCAGGGGGACTCGCCAAGGGACGCCCCACGGAACGTGCCAAGTAACGTGCCAGGTTGCAATGCTGATTGTATCGATCTTGATGTACCGTGCCGAAGTCTGTGCTGTGCTGCACCGTGCTGAATTGCGATGTGCCATGCCGCGGTTGTGCTCTATAGCGTCGTGGATCGAGTCCTCCTTTGCATCCGAGTCCTGACCGAACTGATCTGGATCTTAAGCTCGAGCTGCCTGAACACATAGTATCTGCCGCAGAGCTAATTGACAGGGGGACATGCCAGGAGGACGCGCCGCGGAACGTCTCAAGGGACGCGCCAGGCGACATGCCAGGGGACGTGCCACGGGGACGCACCGCGGGACGTGCCAAGGGGACGCGCTTCGGAACGTGTTGGGACAAGCGTTTCGCTCGAGACATCCTGTCAAAACCCTCATTCTAGACATCCGCCTGAGCGACCTGGACACGTGAAAACAAACGTTTCGCTCAACACATCCTCAACACATTCTCATGCTAGACATCCGCCTGGGCGAACTGGACACGTGAAAACAAGTACTTCGCTCGAGACATCCTCAACACATCTTCATGCGAGACGTCCGCCTGGGTGACCTGGGCACGTGAAAACAAGCGTTTCGCTCGAGACGTTTTCAACACCTCCTCATTCTAGACATCCGCCTTGGCGACCTGTACATGTGAAAGCAAACGTCTCGCTCGAGACATCCTCAACACATCTTCATGTTAGACATCCGCCTGGGCGACCTGGACACGTGAAAACAAGCGTATCTCTCGAGACATTCTCAACACATCCTCATGCTAGGCATCCGCCTGGGCAACCTGGACACGTGCAAACAAGCATCTCGATCGAGACTTCCTCAACACATCCTCATTCTAGACATCCGCCTGGGCGACGAGGACGCGTGAAACCAAGCGTCTCGCTCGAGACATCCTCAACAAATCCTGGCGCTTGACCTCTTCCTGGGCAACCTGGAGGCGTGAAACCAAGCGTCTCGCTCGAGACATCCTCAAGACCTCGGCACGTGAAACCAAGCATTTCACTTGAGAGATCCTCTAAATTCTGGTCCCCAGGAGAGGACAATCTATAACACAAAACAAGCGTTTCGCTCGAGAAATCCTCAACAAATTCTGAAACAACAAACGTTTCGCTAGGGACATCCTCAAATTTTAAATTCGCCGGCCCTCTTCCCACTCGTTATTTATTGCAAAAGAGATCCGCCGGCCCTCTTCCCGTCAGACCCGGGGGTAAACAGCTAAAAGAGAACCCTGGGCCTACGCCCTTTCCGGGAACATGATCGACCCACGAACCCGGAAAGGAATATCGGAGGTTGGGGGGTGAAATCGAAGTGGAACGGAGAGCCCCCCTACCGGGAAATCGATTTCGGTTTCGTGTTCGTGCGTGCCGTGCGGGCGAGGCGAAGCTGCGTGGGCGGGCGAGAGGAAAGTCTCCTGTGGCTGAGGCGCGGCCGGACCAAATGATTCTCCGCCGGGCGGCCGGTGGCGCGCGGTGTCCCGCCGGTGTCCCGCCGGTGTCCCGTCGGTGTCCCGATGATGATGATGTTGATGATGATTATGATGATTATGATGATGATGGTAATGATGATGATGAGATGTTGTTGATGATGGCGATGATGATGTTGATGTTGATGTTGATGTTGATGTTGATGATGATGATGATGATGGTGATGATGATGATGATGATGATGATGATGATGATGATGATGACGATGATGATGATGATGATGATATCGACGCAGACGTGCTATTAGTGCTCATGCAGCTGTTCCAGCGGGCACGGGCTGCGCCAGGCTTTGCCAGCGCAGGGGCTTTGCCAGAGGGCAGGGGCTTTGCTGTAGTGCTATTAGGGGGCACGGGCTTTGCTGCAGTGCACGGGCTTTGCCAGCGCACGGGCTTTCCCAGCGCACGGGTTTTGCTGTAATGCTATTAGGGGGACACGGTGTATGCCAGGCTTTGCCAGCGCTTTGGTATTCTCTGACTGCATGAGGCACGCTTTCGCTGGGCTTCCAGCCGTTTGCGCTGTTTGAGCAAGGGAAAAAGAGCTATGATGGCGGTACATCGGTCTCGACCGCCGAAGGGCAGCCGTTGAGCAATATTTTGAAGCGATTTAGTCAGTGGCGACAAGAGGGGCTTCAGCAGGCCTCCGACAAAACATGATGGACCCACGAACCCGGAAAGGGATATAGACATGTGGAGCATGGACACGTTTTCACGATACCCAACTGGGCAACACCTCACGAAACATCCCACGAGACACTCACGAAACATCCCACGAGACACCTCACGAAACATTCCACGAGAGACACCCCGCGAAACATTCCACGAGACACCCCACGAAACATTCCACGACGACAGGCAACCACTCAACCAAGGCGGTGTGGTCGTGCTGGGGAGTGGTCGTGCTGGGGTGTGGTCGTGCTGGGGGGTGGTCGTGCTGGGGGGTGGTCGTGCTGGGGGGGTGGTCGTGCTGGGGGGTGGTCGTGCTGGGGCGTGGTCGTGCTGGGGCGTGGTCGTGCTGGGGCGTGGTCGTGCTGGGGTGTGGTCGTGCTGTGGTGAGGTCGTGCTGGGGTGTGGTCGTGCTGGGGTGTGGTCTTGCTGGGGTGGGTCGTGCTGGGGTCGGGTCGTGCTGGGGTGTGGTCGTGCTGGGGTGTGGTCGTGCTGGGGTGGGGTCGTGCTGGGGTGGGGTCGTGCTGGGGTGGTCGTGCTGGGGTGTGGTCGTGCTGGGTGTGGGTGGTCGTGCTGGGGTGGGTGTCGTGCTGGGGTGTGGTCGTGCTGGGGGTCGTGCTGGGGCGTGGTCGTGCTGGGGTGGGGTCGTGCTGGGGTGGGGTCGTGCTGGGGTGTGGTCGTGCTGGGGTGGTCCGCACCCTGTGATTTATCGATCGGGTCGTGCTGGGGTGTGGTCGTGCTGGTGCTGGGGTGTGGTCGTGCTGGGGTGTGGTCGTGCTGGGGTGTGGTCGTGCTGGGGTGTGGTCGTGCTGGGGTGTGGTCGTGCTGGGGCGTGGTCGTGCTGGGCGTGGTCGTGCGATATTTATCAGGGAAAAAATCCGCCGACCTCCTTCAAGTTGGCACCGGGGGACAGGTTTACCCACTAAAAGAGAACCCTGGGCCGGAGCCCTTTCCGGGAAAAAGTGGCCCGCACCCTGTGATTTATCGATCGGGATTTCAAAAACAAGCGTTTCGCTCGAGACATCCTCAAATTTTAATTCGCCGGCCTCCTTCGACCTCGATATTTATCAGGGAAAAAATTCGCCGGCCTCCTTCAAGTTGGCACCGGGGGACAGGTTTACCCACTAAAAGAGAACCCTGGGCCGGAGCCCTTTCCGGGAAAAAACGCCACTGGCATCGTCAGGAGAACATTCACCACTGTTGCCCAGTGCTCGGCCCCTCCATCCACCCAACCTCCTTTATCACCCGTAGGGTGGTCGTATAGGTAGAAATGTAACGCATGGCAGCGTTTTCAAAGACATTTGATGTTGTGTATCGATCTTGATGTAACTTGCCGAGGGCTGTGCTGTTCTGCGCCGTGCTGAATTGCGATGTGCCATGCCGCGGTTGTGCTCTACAGCGTCGTGGATCGCGTCCTCCTTTGCGTCCGAGTCCTATCTGAATCTTACGCTCGAGCTGCCTGAACACATAGTAGCTGCCCCAGAGCTAATTGACAGGGGGACATGTCAAGAGGACGCGCCGCGAAACGTCCCAAGGGACGCGCCAGGAGACGTGCCATGGGACGTGCCATGGGGTCGCACCGCGGGACGTGCCAAGGGGACGCGCTACGGAACGTGCCAATGGATGTGCCACGGGATGCGCCAGGGGACTCGGCCACGCGACGTGTCAGGGGCACTCGCCAAAGGACGCCCCACTGAACGTGTCAAGGAACGTGTCAGGTTGCAATGCTGAGTGTATCGATCTTGATGTACCGTGCCGAAGTCTGTGTTGCGCTGCGCCGTGCTGAATTGCGATGTGCCATGCCGCGAATGTGCTCTATAGCGTTGTGGATCGAATCCTCCTTTGCATTCGAGTCCTGACCGAACTGATCTGGATCTTGAGTTCGAGCTGCCTGAACACATAGTAGCTGCCCCAGAGCTAATTGACAGGGGGACATGCCAGGAGGACGCGCCGCGGAACGCCTCAAGGGACGCGCCAGGCGATGTGCCAGGGGACGCGCCATGGAGACGCACCGCGGGACGTGCCAAGGGGACGCGCTACGGAACGTGCTGGGGACAAGCGCTTCGCTCGAAACATCCTGCCAAAATCTTCATGTTAGACATCCGCCTGAGCGATCTGGACACGTGAAAACAAGCGTTTCGCGCAACACATCCGCAACACATTCTCATGCTAGACATCCGCCTGGGCGAACTGGACACGTGAAAACAAATGGTTCGTTCGAGAAATCCTCAACACATCTGCATATGATACGTCCGCCTGGGTGACCTGGGCACGTGAAAACAAGCGTTTCGCCCGAGACGTTTTCAACACCTCCTCATTCTAGACATCCGCCTTGGCGACCTGTACACGTGAAAGCAAACGTCTCGCTCGAGACATCCTCAACACATCTTCATGTTAGACATCCGCCTGGGCAACCTGGACACGTGAAAACAAGCGTATTTCTCGAGATATTCTCGGCACATCTTCATGCTAGGCATCCGCATGGGCAATCTGGACATGTGCAAACAAGCATCTCGATCGAGACTTCCTCAACACATCCTCATGCTAGACATCCGCCTGGGCGACGACGACGCGTGACACCAAGCGTCTCGCTCGAGATATGCTTAACAAATCCTGGCGCTAGACCTCTGCCTGGGCAACCTGGAGGCGTGAAACCAAGCGCCTCGCTCGAGACATCTTCAAGACCTGCGCATGTGAAAACAAACATTTCACTTGAGAGATCCTCTGAATTCTGGTCTCCAGGAGAGGACAATCTATAACACAAAACAAGCGTTTCGCTCGAGACATCCTCAACACATTCTGAGAAACAAACATGATCGACCCACGAACCCGGAAAGGAATATAGAAATGTAACGCGTGGCAACGTTTTCAAAGACACCTGATTGGGTGACGGGCAAGTGCAATGCTGATTGTATCGATCTTGATGTACTGTGCCGGGGGCTGTGCTGTGCTGCGCCGTGCTGAATTGCGATGTGCCATGCCGCGGTTGTGCTCTATAGCGTCGTGGATCGAGTCTTCCTTTGCATCCGAGTCCTGACCGAACTGATCTGGATCTGAAGCTCGAGCTGCCTGAACACATAGTAGCTGCCCCAGAGCTAATTGACAGGGGGACATGCCAGGAGGACGCGCCGCGAAACGTCCCAAGGGACGCGCCAGGCGACGTGCCAAGGGACGTGCCATGGGGTCGCACCGTAGGACGTGCCAAGGGGACGCGCTACGGGACATCCTCAAAATTCCTGCGCGCGGGACGCGGCACGCGCGAGACATCCGGAATTCCTGCGAGCGGGACACGAAAACAAGCATTTCGCCTGAGACATCCTCTGAATTCTGGCCCCCCACGAAGCCCCCGCTCGAGACATCCCCAAATTTTGCAAAACCAGCGTTTCGCTCGAGACATCCTCAACAAATTATGAAAAACAAGCGTTTCGCTCGAGACATCCTGCCAAAATTCTAAGAAATCCTGACAAAACAAACGAATTAGTCGAGACATCCTCAAAATTCCTGCGCGCGGGACGCGGCCCGCGCGAGACATCCTTGGAATTCCTGCGAGCGGGACACGAAAACAAGCATTTCGCCTGAGACATCCTTTGAATTCTGGCCCCCCACGAAGCCCCCGCTCGAGACATCCCCAAATTTTGCAAAACCAGCGTTTCCCTCGAGACATCCTCAACAAATTATGAAAAACAAGCGTTTCGCTCGAGACATCCTGCCAAAATTCTAAGAACTCCTTACAAAGCAAACGACTTAGTCGAGACATCCTCAAAATTCCTGCGCGCGGGACGCGGCCCGCGCGAGACATCCTTGGAATTCCTGCGCGCGGGGCGCTTTTCCGCGAGACGGTAGGGACGCGCCAAGCGACGTGCCAGGGGACGTGCCATGGGCACGCACCGCGGGACGTGCCAAGCGGACGCGCTACGGAACGTGCCAATGGACGTGCCGCGGGACGTGCCAGGGGGGGCGCCACGCGACGTGCCAGGGAGACTCGCCAAGGGACGCCCCAGGAAACGTGCCAAGTTGCAATGCTGAGTGTATCGATCTTGATGTACTGTGCCGAAATCTGTGCTGTGCTGCGCCGTGCTGACTTGCGATGTGCAATGCCGCGATTGTGCTCTAGATAGCGTTGTGGATCGAGTCCTCTTTGCATCCGAGTCCTGACCGAACTGATCTGGATCTTAAGCTCGAGCTGCCTGAACACATAGTAGCTGCCCCAGAACTAATCGACAGGGGGACATGCCAGGAGGACGCGCCGCGGAACATCCCAAAGAACACGCCAAGCGACGTGCCAGGGGACGTGCCATGGGCACGCACCGCGGGACGTGCCAAGCGGACGCGCTACGGAACGTGCCAATGGACGTGCCGCGGGACGTGCCAGGGGACGCGCCACGCGACGTGCCAGGGGGACTCGCCAAGGGACGCCCCACGGAACGTGCCAAGTTGCAATGCTGAGTGTATCGATCTTGATGTACCATGCCGAAATCTGTGCTGTGCTGCGCCGTGCTGAACTGCGATGTGCCATGCCGCGATTGTGCTCTAGATAGCGTTGTGGATCGAGTCCTCTTTGCATCCGAGTCCTGACCGAACTGATCTGGATCTTAAGCTCGAGCTGCCTGAACACATAGTAGCTGCCCCAGAACTAATCGACAGGGGGACATGCCAGGAGGACGCGCCGCGGAACGTCCCAAGGGACGCGCCAAGCGACGTGCCAGGGGACGTGCCATGGGCACGCACCGCGGGACGTGCCAAGGGGACGCGCTACGGAACGTGCCAATGGATGTGCCACGGGATGTGCCAGGGACGCGCCACGCGACGTGCCAGGGGGACCGCCAAGGGACGCCCCACGGAACGTGCCAAGGAACGTGCCAAGTTGCAATGCTGAGTCTACCGATCTTGATGTACTGTGCCGAAGTCTGTGCTGTGCTGCGCCGTGCTGACTTGCGATGTGCCATGCCGCGATTGTGCTCTATAGCCTCGTGGATCGAGTCCTCCTTTGCATCCGAGTCCTGACCGAACTGATCTGGATCTTAAGCTCGAGCTGCCTGAACACATAGTAGCTGCCCCAGAGCTAATTGACAGGGGAACATGCCAGGAGGACGCGCCGCGGAACGTCCCAAGGGACGCGCCAAGCGACGTGCCAGGGGACGTGCCATGGGGTCGCACCGCGGGACGTGCCAAGGGGACGCGCTACTGAACGTGCTGGGGACAAGCGTTTCGCTCGAGACATCCTGCCAACATCCTCAGAATTCCTGCGCGCGGGGCGCGGACGCGCGAGACATCCTCGAAATTCTTGCGAGCGGGACGTGTAAACAAGCAATTCGCCTGAGACATCCCCTGAATTTTGGACCCCACGAGGCCCCCCACGAGGCCCCCGCTCGAGACATCCAAGCATTTCGCTCGAGACATCCTGCCAAAATTCAAGGAAATCCTAGCAAAACAAACGAATTAGTCGAGACATCCTCGAAATTCCGGCGCGCGGGACGCGGCACGCGCGAAACATCATCGGAATTCCTGCGCGCGGGGCGCTTTTCCGCGTCGCGGTCGGCTCTGTAAAACCAGCGTTTCGCTCGAGACATCCTCAACAAATTCTGAAAACAAGCGTTTCGCTCGAGACATCCCCAACTCTGCAAAACCAGCGTTTCGCTCGAGACATCCTCAACAAATTCTGAAAAACAAGCGTTTCGCTAGGGACACCCTCAATGTTTAATTCGCCGGCCCTACGCGACCTCGTTATTTATCGCAAAAGAAATTCGCCGGCCCTACAGCCGTCGAAACCGGGGGGAAACAAAACTAAAAGAGAACCCTGGGCCTTTGCCCTTTCCGGGAAAAAAACCCTTCCAAAAACTGTCCAAAAACCTTCCAGTTACCAGCAAAAAACATGATGGACCCACGAACCCGGAAAGGGATATAGACATGTGGAGCATGGACACGTTTTCACGATACCCAACTGGGCAACACCTCACGAAACATCCCACGAGACACTTCACGAAACATCCCACGAGACACCTCACGAAACATTCCACGAGACACCTCACGAAACATTCCACGAGACACCCCGCGAAACATTCCACGAGACACCCCACGAAACATTCCACGACGACAGGCAACCACTCAACCAAGGCGGTGTGGTCGTGCTGGGGAGTGGTCGTGCTGGGGTGTGGTCGTGCTGGGGGGTGGTCGTGCTGGGGGGTGGTCGTGCTGGGGGGGTGGTCGTGCTGGGGGGTGGTCGTGCTGGGGCGTGGTCGTGCTGGGGCGTGGTCGTGCTGGGGCGTGGTCGTGCTGGGGTGTGGTCGTGCTGTGGTGGGTCGTGCTGGGGTGTGGTCGTGCTGGGGTGTGGTCTTGCTGGGGTAGGGTCGTGCTGGGGTCGGGTCGTGCTGGGGTGTGGTCGTGCTGGGGTATGGTCGTGCTGGGGTGGGGTCGTGCTGGGGTGGGGTCGAGCTGGGGTCTGGTCGTTCTGGGGTGTGGTCGTGCTGGGGTGTGGTCGTGCTGGGTGGGGTCGTGCTGTGTTGTG